>SJXQ01008255.1:51444-159882 GCA_006408695.1 Aepyceros melampus | reverse complement strand
TCTTGCCTGGAGAATCCCAGGGATGGGGGAGCCTGGTGGGCTGCCATCTATAGGGTCGCACAGAGTCAGACACGACTGAAGCGACTTGGCGGCAGCAGCAGCAGTGTGTGTGCAGGCGAAGCCAGAACTGATTGTGTAGGGTGCAGTATTTTAAAATAATGTCTTACTTTTCTATTGCTGCTGTAACGCATGATCACAAATTTGGCCGCTTAACAGTCACAGGTATTCTCTCACAATACTAGAGGCCAGGAATCTACAGTGGGTTTCAGTGGTCAGCAGAGCCAGAGATGCTACAGGACACCCTGTTGCCTTGACTTTTCCAGCTTCTGGAGGTTGTTCTCACCCCCGGGCTCACGACCCCTCATCACTTCTCCTTTTCTCCCCGTTTCTATCACCACATCCTCTTCTTTCTCTTCTGTGCCAAATGTCCCTCTGTCTCCTTTCTATAAGGAAGGACACTTGTGATTGTGTTTAGGGTCTCCTCAGGTAATGCAGGACAATCTCCCCATATCCAGATCCTTCACATAATAATCCCTCCTGAGATGTCTCTGTCCAAGGACTAGGACATGGGTGTCTCTGGGGGATCACATGCCTACACACATATGTATATGGGGTATCCTCACCGCTATCCCCACCTGAAAGTGAAATGCTAGGCCCATTCATGTCATGCTGTCAGTAGCTCGTTTCCACCAGCCCTTGCCCTGGACCAGAATTGTGGCAGGTGCTGGAGATTCAGGGGTGGCACGATCTCGTCTCCTAGCCAAGAAGGTGTTGCCAGTGAAGAAATGCCATGGATGAATGCAATGTGACAGATGCCACGAGAGAGGCTCACCAGGAACAGAGCGGGGCCATCACCTCTGGTAACAGAGGAGGGGAGGGGTCAGGGAATGGTGAATCCTTGGAGCTGGTTTTTAATGGATGTCCAGGCAGACAGTGTGTGGGGAAATAGCCACCAAAGCGCAGGAAACAGCAAGGATTCAGGTGTCTACACAAGTGTACTGGGAACCTCTAAGATGAGAGAGTGGATGAGAAAGTCCACTCTTTGGTAAGGAATTCCCAGGTAGCTGATTTTCTATGATTCTGTGACACGAGTGATATCTGAATAATGAGGTGAGGGGCAGTAAATGGTTTGGGGATATATCCCAGAAGGCACTAGTTATGACTGACTTGCGGTCACCTTAGAAAAATCCTGCCTGTGAGAGAAACAGGCTTTGGTCTTTGATTTGGGGCACCTGTGAGAGGGTGCCCATTCTTTCCCTCTGGTTCTTTGGTGTCATTGATGATCTTTCCTCCACTGTGCCTATACACCACTCAGCCCAGGTCTTCTTCACCTTTCCTTCTCATCGTGGTCTCCCTGGGAATCAGCAGACATAGGGTTAAGGTCACAGTCTCTGCAACCAGATTGTGTGGGTGCAAAATCTCCTGACCTCTCTATACCTCGTTTGCACATCTGCAAATGTTGCCAGGGCAGAGCGCTCAGCCTGTAGGAAAAGTGAGTGTTAGTCGCTCAGTCATGTACTACTCTTTGCAACCCCATGGACTATAGCCTGCTGGACTCCTCTGTCCTTGGAATTCTCCAGGCAAGAATACTACCGTGGGTAGCCATTCCCTTCTCCAGGAGATCTTCCCAACCCAGGAATGCAAATCTGCCTTGCATTGCAGGCAGATTCTTTACTCTCTGAGTCATCGCAGAAGCCCCAGATTATAGGAGGCACCACTGAATTGAAGCTGCTGTCACTGCCATACAGTTTAACACTTGGATCCATTTACCTTTACATCAAGTCTTCAATGGTTTTGGGAGCTAGTTTCTTTCTCTGTCTGCTTATGAACCACTCGAGGGTAGAACTCATTTTTTTAATGGTTAATTTTGGTTTATAATGTGTTATAAATTTCATGGTACAATGTTTTATTTAGACTACAGTATAGCGTGTTCACCACCAAAAGTCTGGTTTTCATCTGTCACCATTCAGTTGACCTCCTTTACCCATTTCACACTCCTCATCCTCTCCCTTCCTCTTGTAACCACGACTTGGTTTTCTGTACCATATGTTTGCTTTTGTTTGGTTTGATTTGTTCATTTATTTTGTTTTTGTTTTGTTTGCTTTTATATTCCACATATGAGTGAAATCATATGGTACTTGTTTTTCTCCATCTGACTTATTTCACTTAGTGTAATATCCTCAAGGTCCATCCATATTGCATCAAATGGCAAGATTTCACTTTTTTTCAAAATGGCTGAGTAGTATTTGCACTGCAAAGTTAATTATTGGGCAGACAAAATGGACATGTCAAAATTCCATCTTTCTCCACACGTTTGATGGGTGTTGGGAGAGCTTGTGACTTCACTTCTAGTTTTATCCATCAGAAGGGAGGTTTTTTTTGAACCAGTCAGAAAGAATTTCCAGTGCTTCTCGACTGTGGAAGGCCATAACTAGCCCAGGGAACCCCGATTTACTGGAGACAGTATGTGCAATTTCTAATCAACAAAGTAATCAATGACAGAGATACAATTTTCCCCGGGCCTTCTCACTGGCCTCTGGGCAGAACTTGTTCCATTATTCATAACAGTCTGAGCTCTACTCTGGCTCCTACTTGCTTGCAGGGGATGCGTCTTCACCACTCCTCTCTCATTGTCTCTGGACATCTCCAAGGAACTCACAAGTCTTCATTAATAAGCTCCTGTAGTTTTCATAGGGGTCAAGTACCTGGATAGCCCCTTCAGGATGAAATCTTTCCTCTGGTACTGGTACTGTGTCCTCCTGGGAATACCGATCTCCTACCTAGAATGCTGCTATTTTCTGGGCTTCCAAGATGTAAATCCCGGAGATGCCAAGACCTATCTAAGCTCCCTCCCGTTTCCAATGTTGCCAAGTTCCCAAGGTTCCTGCAGAGGATTCTCCTATATGCCTATCTATGGACCACCCTGGATCTCATCCAGCTTTCCTGTGGCCTTGCAGCTCATGACAGCGTCTCTTTACTTTCTGCCTCCTGCTCTTCTTCCCTGGAACTGGTCAAGAGATGGATAACATCTCTCTCTCTCTGTCTTTCCTTCCAGGTATGACTGCATAAGTTTCCTTAGTTCCTTGGGAGCATGCCTCCACGTTCCCCATGGATGCTTGTTAATGCCTCACTCCTTGCAGTCAACAAGCCTGATTGTAGCTGAGAGCTCAGAGATGCAGGTTTTGTGGAACGATACCACTGAAAAGCTCACAGGCAAACTTCTGTAGAAATTATGAGTATTTGACAATGAGTCTCAAGGATGGCAAAGGCCAGAGTTGAAACAAGTATATGATGCTGGCCTTGTAGAGGACACATCTCCTCCCTCCAGCATTATTTTATCTGCTGGATTAACTGCATGTGGGTGAGGAGCCCCCAGAAATAACTAGAACAGTTCAGACATGTCAGAGAGGAGGGGCTGAGGACATATCCAGAAGCTAGATGTTGGGGAGAGTGGCAGGAACTTGGGTTAGAACCTGCCATGAAGGAAGGGGCAATCTGACTCAGGAGCTCGCTGAGTCTTGGAACATGAGAGCTGGAGGGGAACAGTGGTTCCTAAAACTGTGGGTAGCTCTCTCTTGAATTAGAGTCTGAATCATGCATTTGTCGGTGGTATTTGTTATGCAGAGGAACAAAAGGTATACAAATTAAAATAGATAGGTAAATAAAGATGTAGCTTCAAGGGACCCAAACAGGTAGATGTGGGATCCTCTTTAAAAGTGCAGAGTTCAGGGCAAGGGAGGATGGAGAGAGATGGGAATCTGAAGGCTGGAGTGGAGATCAGTCAATGGGCAAGGGTCCCAGGCAGGGTGGGAGAGAGAAGAACTGGTGGAGGGGTAGCGATGGGGTGAGGTAGGGGAGATGGCCTGAGGGCAGATCACAGCTCCCAGTGGGGTGGGAGGGGTGGCAGCCTTTATAATAAACTCTCCCTTTGTCCCGTCCTGCAACCCTACTTCTCTGCCCCCAAACAACTGTTACTTCTTACATGGGGTTATTCGATTCTATCTGTGTCAAGGAGCTGTTGTGAGATTTCAGTGAAAAGAAGGTCAGGGTGTTTTGGAAACTTTCAGGTGCCAAGCACATGTAAAAAAATGTGAATCATTAAGGGATTGCAATGTGATGTCATAATTTCAGTTTCAGCTCAGTTCAGTTCAGTTCTGTTCAGTCGCTCAGTTGTTTCTGACTCTTTGTGACCCCATGAATCGCAACATGCCAGAATTTCAGTTTAGTGGAGACAGTTGTAGGAAATACAATTTGCTTTGTGTGAAAGCTTTTCTTTTTCAATTTTGCATCCATTAACACCAGAAACTTTGATGGGATCCATGTCTCCACTCATTCATTCATCCATCGCTTGTTTATGACTTCTGGTGAACATCATGGCCTCAGCTGGGTGTGGAGCTGAGAGAAGTGGCCACATGGTGTCTGCCCCACAGGGTTCTCCTATCAATGTGGTGGTGGGGACACGAGGAAGCAGGGTTCTGCCCTAAGAGGGTATCGCAGAAAGGGTGTCTCTTTTAGGCTCTGAAAGCTGAGGATTTCAGACCCACTGAAGTGCCACGTGGTGCTGCGCTGTCCTTTAAGAGCTGCTGACAGCTGTCATTAGCCTGGCTTTAGGAAGGGGGCTGTGATAATCACTGCTGAGTGACTGTACACACCAAGTGTCCCCTAAGAGAAGAAGACTATTTAGACTATCAGGCAATTTGTTAGCTTGTGTCTGTGCTGGGGAGAGGGGAGGGAAGTCCTGTCCAGGAGAGCATTTGCCATAGTAAAAACAGAAAATCAATCGTATGGCTTTAATTTAATTTTAATTCACATTTTTATACACAGAGTTTGTTACAAGGGCTGACATATTGCTGTGAAAATCTATAAGGGCTGAATTGTCCTTGAATTAGAAGATTTTTAAAGGAAGTTCTTTGCCACTGGGTTGCAATTTGTTAAAACAAACAATAGTATAACCACAGTACCACCGGAAGCCGAGATATTACTGGACTCAGCGAAAATCAAGTAATCCTTTTTAGGTTCTATTCTCTCCCAACTAAGCTCCCCAGCAATGTCAGAACATGACAAATTGCAGGATGAATCTAAGAGCAGTGCCTTCAAAAATACAATAGTTTACAAGCCATCTATTGTTAATGAAGAATATAATGCAATTTGCCTGTCTGTAATACAATTATGCAAATCAAACAAGGAACTATCCCAAAATCTCTTTACATTCCGATTAAAATGAGATAATTTATCAAACAGAATATTACTGATTATGTTTATGTGTTGCACATTAATCCTGTTACAATAATGTATCCTTCTCCTAATGTAATGGATTTGTGCAATCTAACAGAAAATGACTTTTATACTATCCACAATTATAAAAATATTCAAAGCATATCCATCCCAGTGCAATAGCACATGTCTGCAACTGTACAATGAACCTATTAAAACAAGCAGAGCTTGTGAATGTAACCTTCATCCCAATAAGGATGACAGTACATTCAATTTCCTTATACTTATTAAATGAACAACTCCATAGGTAATATACATGAGGGGTAAATTAATTTAACCTTCTTTTTCTTTATTTTTTTTTTTAAGAAAAAAAAAGTAAACTTTAATCAATGGCATTAAAGTACTCCCTCCCAATCTGGATCTTTTTTTGGTCAAATAAGATATGATTTTGTATATGAGAGATTTTGAGGAAATTAATCATAAATGAATTACTTCTGTTTCACCTCTAGGTAGGTCTTTGGACTTGTATGTTTTTGTAGGGTCAGGACATTGACACAATATATCATGTCCCATGTCTTGTGTTCATGTATATTGGGAAATATGAATGCTTCAGATGAATATATGGCTTGCATGACAGTCATCTAAAGGGGCACATGAATTTCCATGCTAACATGTACATCAAAGCCAAAAACTAATGAGGAGTATTGTCAGGAAAAACAAGAGCCCAAATAATTGGCTAAGATCTCACTAGTGCTGCTATTGCCAAGGATAATCATTTTTGCATTTAAACCAATCTCTTCCACCTTGAGGAGAGTCATTAGCATCTGACAGTGAGTGATAATGTGCTTAAATTTCACACCTCTTGGCCTTGTTTACATTGTCAACATTTCCCATATGCATACCTCCACACCAGGCAGAAGGTTGACTTAAACAAATGTTTATCTTTTGTGGTGAAATTGTAAACCCCAGTGTATTGCAAGTTCTCAAATTGTTTTCCATGCCTTTAAATACCTTGGAGCCAGTTTGGCTTCAGACTATTCTTGAAGCATTATTTTTCCCACAATGCATAGGATTCCCATCCCACTTTGATTAGATAGACCTGCCAAATCAAGAAAATACACTTTCTATGAAGAGCAGCAATTTTTTTCACTTCTAAATAGTTGAGTATGTACTCACACACATATATCAACATAAAGTACAGTTGTTCTGTCACTCAATCCTGTCTAACTTTGCCACCCCATGGATTGCAGCATGCCAGGCTTCCCTGTCCTTCACTATCTCCCGGAGTTTGTACAAACTCATGGGAAATAGATGGGGAAACAGTAGAAACAGTGTTAGACTTTGTTTTTTTGGGCTCCAAAATCACTGCAGATGATGATTGCAGCCATGAAATTAAAAGGCGCTTACTCCTTGGAAGAAAAGTTATGACCAACCTGATAGCATATTCAAAAGCAGAGACATTACTTTGCCGACTAAGGTCCGTCTAGTCAAGGCAATGGTTTTTCCTGTGGTCATGTATGGATGTGAGAGTTGGACTGTGAAGAAGGCTGAGCACCGAAGAATTGATGCTTTTGAACTGTGGTGTTGGAGGAGACTCTTGAGAGTCCCTTGGACTGCAAGGAGATCCAACCAGTCCATTCTGAGGGAGATCAACCCTGGGATTTCTTTGGAAGGAATGATGCTAAAACTGAAGCTCCAGTACTTTGGGCACCTTATGCAAAGAGTTGACTCATTGGAAAAGACCCTGATGCTGGGAGGGATTGGGGGCAGGAGGAGAAAGGGACAACCGAGGATGAGATGGCTGGATGGCATCATGGACTCAATGGACGTGAGTCTGAGTGAACTCCGGGAGTTGGTGATGGACAGGGAGGCCTGGCGTACTGCGATTCATGGGGTCGCAAAGAGTCGGACATGACTGCACGACTGAACTGAACTGAACTAACATGTCCATTGAGTCAGTGACACCATCCAACCATCTCCTTCTCTGTCCCCCGCTTCTCCTCTTGCCCTCAATCTTTCCCAGCATCAAGCTGTTTTCCAATGAGTCAGCTCTTTGCATCAGATGACCAAAGATTTGGAGCTTCATCTATTAGTCTTCACCTCAGCATCTGTCACAACAGTAAAAGAGTAAATGCTCTTAGAGAGATCTATGATGAAGAAATGGAGTGGAAGGGAAAAAAGGAAGGAAGGAAAGAAGGAAGGAAGGGTGGGTGTCAGTCATTGTTTAATAAACAATGGTTTCATACAAACTATTGAAACAGGAGGGAAGGGGGCAGGACACAACTTTTGAAAGAATGATATAGCCCAGGGACACAACATAAACTGATTAGAATCAAATGAGTCCCAGATGGCTGACAAGTCAACTTGACTCCTGAGAAATATGTATGCAGGTCAAGAAGCAACAGTTAAAACTGAACATGGAACAACGGACTGGTTCAAAACTGGGAAAGGAGTAATTCAAGACTGTATATTGTCACCCTGCTTATTTAACTTATATGCAGAGTGCATCATGCAAAATGCCAGGCTGGATGAAGCATGGGGTGCAATAAAGATTGCATGGAGAAATATCAATAACCCCAGATATACAGATGACCCACCCTTACGGCAGAAAGCAAAGAAGAACTAAAGAGCCTTTTGATAAAAGTGAAAGAAGAGAATGAAAAAGCTGGCTTATAACTCAATATTCAAAAAACTAAGATCATAGCATTCAATTTCATCACTTCATGGCAAATAGATGGGGAAACAATGGAAACAGTGACAGACTTTATTTTCTTGGACTCCAAAATCACTACAGATGGTGATTGCAGCCATAAAGTTAAAAGATGGTTGCTCCTTGGAAGAAAAGCTATGACAAAACTAGACAGCTTATTAAAAAGCAGAGACGTTACCTTGTCGACAAATGTTTGTATAGTCAAGGCTAAGGTTTTTCCAACAGTCATGTATGGATGTGAGAGTTGGACCAAAAGAATGCTGAGCACTGAAAAATTGATGCTTTTGAAGTATGGTGTTGGAGAAGACTCTTGAGAGTCCCTTGGACAGCAAGGAGATCCAACCAGTCAATCCTAAAGGAAATCAGAGCTGAATATTCATTGGAAGGACTGATGTTAAAGCTGAAGCTCTAATACTTTGGCCATGTGATGCAAAAAAACTGACTCACTGGAAAAGACCCTGATGCTGGGAAAGATTGAAGGCAGGAGGAAAAGGGAACAACAGAGGATAAGACTGTTGGATGGCATCATTGACTCAATGGACATGAGTTTGAGCAGGCCCTGGGAGTTGGTGATGGACAGCGAAGCCTGGCATGCTGCAGTCCATGGGGTCACAAAGAGTTGGACATGACTGAGCAACTGAACTGAACTGTACTTGCCCTCTGCAATGGCCCACACTCTGTGGAGTCTGTTTCTCTCTGAATAAATCCACTTCTTCCCTATCACTTTGTCTCTTATTGAATTCTTTCTGTGATGAGACATCAAGAACCTGAACTTCATTATTGTGGGTTCTGGCTGGGTTCGAGTCCCAGCCATGTGGGTTCAGGTCCCAATCTGAAGAAAACAGTTTCATTATTGTCACTCAGTTCTTGAATGGTTTTGCCATATAAATTGTTAAGAAGTGAAATCTTGCTGCTAGCTTCCATGTCCACAGCACAGAGTCTTTACAGAAAAGGAGTGACAGAGTTGGAAGATGGCTTGCAGTGGCTGGTAGGTATTCTCTTTCATGGTTTATTAGTTGGTATGGGGAGCTGTTGGCCATTCTCCCTTCAAGTGTAGACTGTCCCAAGTGGAAACATTTGATGAAGAAAGAATACATTTTATCCCTGGACTTCCTGGGCAGATTTTCCATCCCTGCTCAGGATGTAGCAAAGGAGCACCTTCCACTCAGAAAGACTTCCTATAACTAGAGCAAAAAGATCTGGAAGCTGTGACCACCAAAAATGGGGGCATTAGAGATGTAGTCATAACAGTGGGAGTGAGAACTCCTAGGAGAAGCACATATGGAAGAGATCAGTCTCCCTGCTGTTGACCCAGAAGAAGACCGCACCTTCCTTTCAAACTTGAATATGGTTGAGGGTGTATTTAAAACTTAGGGTTGGAAGACAATGGCAGTGAGAAACAGGATTTTGATGAGTGGTCTGGACTTCCATGGTGGCTCAGACAGTAAAGAATCCGCCTACAATGCTGGAGACCTGGGTTCGATCCCTGGGTTGGGAAAATCCCCTGGAGAAGGGAACGGCTACCCACTCCAGTATTCAGGCCTGCAGAATTCCATAGACTGTATAGTTCAGTCCAGTTCAGTCATTCAGTCGTGTCCAACTCTTTGTGATCCATTGAATTGNTCTTCTTTTCACAGCTATTTGTAAGGCCTCCCCAGACAGCCATTTTGGTTTTTTGCATTTCTTTTCCATGGGGATGGTCTTGATTCCTGTCTCCTGTACAGTGTCACGAACCTCATTCCATAATTCATCAGGCACTCTATCAGATCTAGACCATTAAATGGGGTTGCAAATAGTCGGACATGACTGAGTCACTTTCACTCACTTTCACTAGGCGCATCAGAGCTGTGCTAGGCTGTGTGCATGTGTGTAGACATTGGGACAAGGATTTCTAGACCCCTTGACATGAAGCTGAGGTGGAGAAAATGCATGCGTGCGTGTTCAGTCGTGTCCAACTCTATGTGACCCTATGGACTGTAGCCCACCAGGCTCCACTCTCCATGGGATTCTCTAGGCAAGGATAGTGGAGTGGGTTGCCATTTCCTCCTCCAGGGATCTTCCTGACCCAGGGATCAAACCTGCATCTCTGGCGTCTACTCCATTGGCAGGTGGATTCCTTACCACTGTGCCACCTGGGAAGCCCATGAATGAACTATTATCTTTAAGAGTCAGCAAGATTGAGCTGAGAGCAAACACAGAAGTGAGAGATAGAATGATGCTATCCAGAGCAAGATGAACAACCGCAGAGTTCATGTTTCCATTCCATGAATAATAACAGAGTGTTGCTGTGGGTAAGACAATGTTCTTGGCACTTGGTATATATCAGTGAACAAAGGCACACAAATATTTACTTTCATGAAGCTTACACTTTTAGAGGAGTAAAGCAAACAATAAATAAGTAAAAAATGTAGTATGGTAGTAAGTGATAAATTTTGGGTAAAAATATTAAATCAGAGTGAGAGAGATCAGTCAAGAGTGTAGGGGAGTGTGATTCGGAATTAAAAAAAAATAATACTCTGGTTGTCAAACTTGAAATAAAAGTTGCTTTACATAAAGCGTTTTTCCTTGCTAAGGCTTCTGTTGCCATGAGAATATATAATCACTTAGCATTTCCATATATTTATTCCAAATAAGTGTGAATTTTGATGCATAGATCTTTGAGGGGTTTGTTAACTGGTAACGACATTGCCAGGAGAAATAGCAATAACCTCAGATATGCAGATGACATCACCCTTATGGCAGAAAGTGAAGAGGAACTAAAAAGCCTCTTGATGAAAGTGAAAGAGGAGAGTGAAAAATTTGGCTTAAAGCTCAACATTCAGAAAACAAAGATCATGGCCTCTGGTCCCATCACTTCATGGGAAATAGATGGGGAAACAGTGGAAACAGTGTCAGACTTTATTTTTTTGGGCTCCAAAATCACTGCAGATGGTGACTGCAGCCATGAAATTAAAGACGCTTACTCCTTGGAAGGAAAGTTATGACCAACCTAGATAGCATATTAAAAAGCAGAGACATTACTTTGCCAACAAAAGTCCATCTAGTCAAGGGTATGGTTTTTCCAGTAGTCATGTATGGATGTGAGAGTTGGACTGTGAAGAAGGCTGAGCGCCAAAGAATTGATGCTTCTGAACTGTGGTATTGGAGAAGATTCTTGAGAGTCTCATGGGATGCAAGGAGATCCAACCAGTCCATTCTGAAGATCAGCCCTGGGATTTCTTTGGAAGGAATGATGCTAAAGCTGAAGCTCCAGTACTTTGGCCACCTCATGCGAAGAGTTGACTCATTGGAAAAGACTCTGATGTTGGGAGGGATTAGGGGCAGGAGGAGAAGGGGATGACAGAGGATGAGATGCCTGGATGGTATCACCGACTCGATGGACGTTAGTTTGAGTGAACTCCGGGAGTTGGTGATGGACAGGGAGGCCTGACGTGCTGCAATTCATGGGGTTGCAAAGTGTCTGACATGACTGAGTGAATGAACTGAAATGAACTGAACTGAATGAGATATTACTTTGCCAACAAAGGTCTGTCTAGTCAAGTCTGTGGTTTTTCCGGTGGTCATGTATGGATGTGAGAGTTGGAGTATGAAGAACGCTGAGCACTGAAGAATTGATGCTTTTGAATTGTGGTGTTGGAAAAGACTCTTGAGAGTCCCTTGGACTGCAAGAAGATCCAACCAGTCCATTTAAAGGAGACCAGTCCTGGGTGTTCATTGGAAGGACTGATGTTGAGGCTGAAACTCCAGTACCTTGGCCACCTCATGCGAAGGGTTGACTCCTTGGAAAAGACACTGATGCCGGGAGGGATTAGGGGCAGGAGGAGAAAGGGACAACAGAGGATGAGATGGCTGGATGGCATCACCAACATGATGCACATGAGTTTGGGTGAACTCTAGGAGTTGGTGATGGACAGCAAGGCCTGGCATGCTGCAGTTCATGGGGTTGCAAAGAGTTGGACACAACTGAGTGACTGAACTGAACTCAACTTCCCAGAGTTTCCATCTGAAATTAAGATGCTAATGCTAAGTCACTTCAGTCGTGTCTGACTCTGTGTGACCCCATAGATGGCAGCCCACCAGGCTCCCTCATCCCTGGGATTCTCCAGGCAAGAACACTGGAGTGGGTTGCCATTTCCTTCTCCAATGCATGAAAGTGAAAAATGAAAGTGAAGTCGCTCAGTCACGTCCGACTCTTAGCGACCCCATGGACTGCAGCCTACGAGGCTCCTCCATCCATGGGATTTTCCAAGGAAGTGTACTGGAGTGGGGTGCCATTGCCTTCTCCAAAATTAATTAAAATTAAGATACAAGAAAAAAATCTTGATTCATTATTTTACTAGTTATTCTCTTCTGCTTTCGACAATAATCAGTAGTTTCAATTGGAGTAAAATATTCATAATTGATTTTGGCCTGATTATGCTTTGCTGAGGCAGTTTAGCAAGGTTTCTTTAGAGGAAAAATGGCTTAGAGAGGCCAAAAGTTAGCTTTAGAGAGTATGCATATTCCCTAAGGTATATGGAAGGTTCAATTTCTTGGTGCAATTTCCCATTTCAGCTGAAGATGTCAACCTCACCCTGTGCCCTTGAACCAGACCAGTTACCCAAATATATATATCACTGATGCTCTATCAAAGTGAACACAGAGGAAAGCCCTGAAGCTGCAGTGAGCCACCCAGGTGCACCCAGATCCCTATTTAGGATGGGAGCAGTCTTTCTCCAGCTGCTGGTCATGTTGCATGCATGCTCAGCTGCTAAGTTATGTTCAACTCTTTGTGACCCCATGGACTGTAGCCCATGAAGCTCCTCTGTCCATGGGATTTCCCAAGCAAGAATAGTGAAGCTGGTTGCTATTTCCTTCTCCAGGTGATCTTCCCAACCCAGGGATTGAACCTGGGGCTTCTGCATTGACCAGTGGAGTCTTTACCACTGAGTTACCTGGGAAGTGCTGCTGAGCATGTTGGTGATGACCAAAGTCATAGTCCCTTCTGGGGGCAGCCCTACTCAGCAATTGGTCAGCCAGTTGGGACTGTACATACCTAGTACACTTGTCTCAAGGAAGGATAGCTCTGAAGGGGCCCTCTTTGCTCCAGAGCCCACCAAAGGATCAGAGGCCCCTTTGGGACTGTCTTGCATTTCAACTCCAGGCCCTCTGTCCAGCCCTGTTCCTCTTGCTCCTCAGTAGGCCTCCTGCACGCTAACTGCCTTCTCAGAGTCTGTTTCCCAGGGAATTTGTTCTAACAAACACTATTTTATTTCTATATGCAGAGATCAACCACAGAATCAACAAATTATAGTGGTTATGCTCTTGTTCTTACATTCAATTCAATTAAATTGCTGTCAGTTTCTGATCTTTGGCTCTCTTGTCTGCATTTTCACTTTCTTTTTAAACTGAGTGATAGCTTAAGCCCTCTGGGTTTTAACTTCTGCTTTTATCAATTCTAGCTTTTTCTTTGACAATCCCATCAGTCCTAGCCTCAGTTACCAGAACCTAAACCTGAGACTTGATGCCTTTCCTTCCCTTCTCGACCACCCTACACCCCACCTCCGCCAGCCACCCAGCTCTCAACCTTGATCCTGAGCATCTGACTTCAGGGATGCCCTCCCCTTACAGATCACATAGCTCTCACTTCATCCAGTGCTGAGGCTCTTGCAGGCCTTAGGAGGAAAATGCTGTAAGATTAGGACACAATGACCATGAAATTATGGACTATTCACAACAGGATTGGGAATCCCGGTGGCACAGTGGTAAAGAATCCACCTGCCAAGCAGAAGACATGGGTTTGATTCCTGGGTCGAGAAGTTCCCCTGGAAGAGGAAGTGGCAACCTGCTGTAACATTCTTGCCTGGGAAATCCCACTAGGAGTTGGAAATGACCGAGCACATACACAGACAACAGAAATGGGGGCATTTCCTAACAGACATTGGTCAAGTTTATGTGCACAAACAGGCTATGAAAGCACAGCGTACTCAAAAGGAAAGTGCAACAATTATGGCTTTCAGTGACAACATTTCCATGACAATGGGCTTGAATTTGAAGTTGGCTTAGAGGGACTTCTCTGGTGGTCCAGTGGTTAAGAATCTGTCTTGCAAGGCAGGGGATTCAAGTTCGATTCCTGTTCCAGGAATTGAGATTCCACATGCCACAGAGCAACTAGCTGCAACCAAGAACTGACACTGCCAAATAAATAAATATAATGAACTCCTGGCATAAAGGGTCATAACGGACTTAAAAACATACTTTGATTTTTCTGTAAACAATCCTCTTCTTGCTATAATATTACCATAGGGGTTTATAGGCGTGTCTTCTTTTGTTGTGTTAGTTATTCCAAGTGAAACACCACCTCTGTAAGTGACTTTTGGTGCCCCTTAATATCTCAGGAATTTTTTTCATTGCTGTCTGTCTAAAATTATCCATGGCTCTTGCACGGGTGGGTAGAGTTAGTGCCTCCAAAGAGTTATAAATCCAGTGTCCCCACTGAGCCCATTGTTTTCAGTCCAAAAGTGTATGAATTGCAGCCCCAAGATTTTTCTTTTGTTCTTTGTTATGAAATAGGTAACCAGATCTCACTGAATGGAAATCCTCCTTCGAAGACTTTCTGGCATCCGACTCCACTTTCAACTCTTGCAAACCTTATTTTGGAAAAATGGTCATTTATAATATCAACATTTCTAGCTCATGTTTTAAAGACGGTTACAGACATTTGGAGTAACCACATGCCAAAGCTGTCTACTTCTAATCTAACAACCCCCTAGGTGAAACCAGAGCGAAACTTAGAGACAGGAGGCCAAGAGCCAAAAGACTCTTGGGGGATATTTATAATCCCCAAATTCAACCAAAATTGTTTCCACTCAAAATTAATACTTGGAAACAGATTTTGAAGCCCAAATTTAGACTCTGCCTTCAGTTTCTTGGTTCGTCATGGAGCCAACTGTTTGAAATAAATGTATTTGAAACTGATTGAACATTAAAATGATTGTCTGCTACATCTAACAGACAAATAGCACAAACTATTTGGAGAGATGACCCTCTTTATCCAGAGCTCTCCTAGCCAAGGACTCAGGGTTGGCCAAGATCCATATTGAGAAGGGGTGGTTACCAGCGTGTGGACATGCCTCTGTTTACACATATGATTCCTCTGTAGCTCAACTGATAGTCTGTTTGGTGGATGTAGTTGCAGTCCACATTTATGAAGGGAATGTGATATGCTGGAGAGCATTTTGGCCTTGGAGTTGGAAAAATCTGCACGTAAAGTACTGCTTTATCAGTTCTAAATTGTGTCATCGTGCCAAATCATTGAGTTTCTTGAGTCTCGGTTCTTCCCATTGTAAAAAGAGGGTAACCAGCTCTGCTCTGCCTCTCTCTTAGAGCTGTTAGAGGCTCAGATGAAGAGATGAGTGTGAAAGTGCTCTATCACTAATTCAGATGTGCAGTGTTGCTGTGTGGTTCTGGTATGTTTTTATATGTTTGTTCTATTCCCTTTTTGAATACCAACAATAATTGCAATCTCAAATCAGAGTATCAGACCCTATTTAATTAGTGAAAAAAGAAGCATAAATATAAAGGAGAACGATTTGCCAGAGAGTATCCTTTATATGGACACTAATTAGGACATTGTCTTTGACCTAAGTATCCTAGAGAGACTTTTTTTTTCAGAGTTTGAAAGGTGTTTTCTGGCCACTCATCACAACTGATTTGAACTTTTAATTATTCATTTGTTTCTGCATTTGTGCATTTCATTCTTGTTAGATTCTTTTTCAGAAGGTAGGGAGTAAAAATCCCAAATGACATCTGTACAGCTGGTTGTGGATAGTACTTTGAGCAGCAAGATATTAAGGTACTATTCTAATAATACTGGTGAGAGATGATGGTGGCTTGGACTTTCAAAGTGATGGTGGGCATGGGGAGAAACACAAACATGTGAGATATGATCTTGGAGAGAGAAGAGACAGGAAAGTTGATGAAGTATATATGTGTGAGGGTTAAGGGAGAAAGAATAAAAGATGACTCAGATTTATGGTTTCGATCAGGCTAATTCGCTTCAGTTGTGTCTCTTTGTGACCCTCTGGAAGGTAACCCACCAGACTCCTCTGTCCATGGGATTCTCCAGACAACAGTTGTGGAGTGGGTTGCCATGCCTTTCTCCAGAGGATCTTCCCAACCCAGGGACTGAACTCTCATCTCATGTTTCCTTCGTTGGCAGGTGGGTTCTTTACCACTAGCACCACCTGGGAATCCCATAGGGGTTAGTATCATTTATTAAAGTGTACAAAATGGATGGTATAGGTTTTTGAGGGACAGGAGGGATGAGGAGTTCTGCTTTGGACATGGTAGAGATGAGATGCCTATGACATAGTCAATGTCTATGACTTGGTGAAGTAGTTAGGTATATGTATGAGTTTGGAGTTCAGAGTAAATCTCTAGCCTTGAGCATAAATTCATGTCAGAAACACATAGAAAGCACTGAGAACCATGGGACTAAATGGGCTAACATAGACAGAGAATGTAGAAAGATAAAAGAAAACAGTCTTGAATTTAGCTGAATGCAATATAAGCACGTATGTCATATCCAGAAAAACTTTAGATAAACTATATAGATTGGAGGTTAAAATCTTAAAAGTCCACCAATGCCAGGGATGCCAGGTAAATGAAAGAGAGTCAGCTATAAGACAACAGAGAATGATGAGGATGGTGGATCTCAGAGGTGAGGATGATTCACCTCAATGGGTAGCTACCATCCCACTTCTCCAATTGACGTCACACAGTAGGTCTAGATCCTCCAAGTTCTCAGGAGAAGTCAGAATCCAGATAGTTTATGGGAAACTCTTTATGTGCTGGCAACTAAGCCAATGTTTTCAAATACTATGTTGGCCAAATAAATACATCAGCGGGATGGACCTAGCCCATGAACTCCTAGTTTGTAGCCTCTGACATAGATCCTTGAAGGTATCATATTTAGCTCTTTTGATGATTAGTAGAGGAGGAGAGTGGAGAAGGCAATGGCACCCCACTCCAGTACTCTTGCCTGGAAAATCCCATGGATGGAGGAGCCTGGTAGGCTGCAGTCCATGGGCTTGCTAAGAGTCGGACATGACTGAGTGACTTCACTCTCACTTTTCACTTTCACGCATTGGAGAAGGAAATGGCAATCCACTCCAGTGTTCTTGACTTGAGAGTCCCAGGGACAGGGGAGCATGGAGGGCTGCTGTCTATGGGGTCGCATAGAGTCGGACATGACTGAAGCGACTTCACAGCAGCAGCAGCAGCAGAGAAGAGTAGCCTGAAAGGCCAAAATGGAGGAATTTATAACTGCCCTGAGATATAAATCTGAATCACAGGCACTGGTATGCAGAGCTAGGGAGTGACTGAGACCAAGTATGGAGTACCCACATTACAACAGGGCTTTGTAGTTCTCTACTTACTTCAATGTGTAATCCTCGTAATTCAGAAAAAAGAACACACTTATTTTGTGAGGAATGGTTGCATGTAGTTTTAGTTTAAGTTGTAATGTGGTGAACATTTAGTTGAGACTGTGTAGGCAACATGTGGTTCTAGTTGGAAATGTAATTTAGGAAAAATCCAACAGCCAAGATAAAATTTCCACAGTCACAAATTTGAAAGTTTGAGGCAGTCTCTAGATGTTTCTTTGGAGAATACTCAGGAAGATTTCTGAATATGAAATGGAGATAAAGTGTGATTTAGTTGAACATTAGAACAAATGAAGGAACAAAGCAAGACTATTTGCTTCCTAATGGCAGCACAGATTTCTTCTAAACTGTGTGTTCAGGTGAAGGAATGATATTCTCAGAAAGAGGAGATTTGTTTTGGTGTATGCTCAGTCACTCAGTCATGTCTGACTCTTTGCGACTCCATGGACTGTAGCCCACCAGGCTCCTCTGTCCACAGAATTTTCCAGGCAAGAATACTGGAGCAGGTTGCCATTTCCTACTCCATGGGATCTTCCTGACTCAGGGATCAAACTCATTGTGTCTCTTGCATTGGCAGGCAGATTCTTTACTAATCCATCACCTGGGAAGCCCCTTTGCATTTGGTAATGAATTTACATATCTGTTTGGGGACTTCCCTGGTGGCTCAGACAGTAAAGCATCTGACTACAATGTAGGAGACCCGAGTTCAATTCTTGGGTTGGAAAGATCTCCTGGAGAAGGAAATGGCAACCCACTCCAGTATTGTTGCCTGGAAAATCCCACGGATGGAGGAAGCTGGTAGGCTACAGTCCATGGGGTTGCAAAGAGTCAGATACAACTGAGCGACTTCACTTTACATATCTGTTCATATGCTTATAAATCTTTGCTCTTCTAGGTCACAGCCATCTTGGGATATAGTTAAGGGTGTGGGTAATAAACCCAAGTGGTTTCAACTTAAGGTGGCTTGAGTTGACAATTTTAAAAACACTGACCAATGTCTTAAGAGGATATCTAAGTCCTCCTTTATCCCCTCTCCCAAGTTCTCCAAGCATGTCACACACCAGTACACAAATGGTTCCTCTAGTTGGCATCAGTACTTCTGTTTTTTGCTGTTCATTATTTTGGTTTCAACTTGCAATTTACTGGCCAGCGTCTTTGGCAAGCTAAGAGTGAGCAAGATGTGGCAAGCTAAGAATGAGCAAGCTAAGAGTGGCAAGATGAGGTCAGTGCAGATCACCATTTCTGCCTACTTCACCAAAGAAAAGCTATTCTCTCAGCCTCACTTTCCTCATCTGTAAACAGAAATAATAATACAGATTTCATAGGGACAATAATGCCCAGAGTAGTAACAAATATTCAGTAGATGCTCAATCAATTTTCCTCTTTCCACTGGTCTCTCTTCATTTTCAAATTTTAACCAAATCTCAAAGCTTTGGAATCCAAATTGTACATCTTCAAACCCTTTCTCATTTTGTCCAGGAAGCCAAGGGTAGGGGAGACGATGACCTATGTCCTGCTCCAATATCCCAGGATTCTCTAGATGAGAATGCACATCAAGTGTTTCTCACCCCCCAACTCCTGACCCCCGCAGAAACCCCGACCTTTCCTACACTTTATAAATCAATTAGTAAGCATGGCCCATTTATTCTATAAACTTTTACTTACTTACCATATGCTCAGTGTAAGACATGATGCTGGCCCGTGAGGGGCTAGCCATCCAATGGGGAAGGTCTGACTTAGAAACAAAAAGTGCCATAAAGCATTACAAATATGTATTGGGTGGCAGATGTTGGAGGCATATCACCCTCACATCTGGAAAAAATATGCATTGCAACATTTTCTGAACAATCTGTTCCCCCCAAAACTCTGCAAAAGTACTCAGCAGTCCAGATCCCCAGGGGATGACGGTGTCGCTGTGCTGCCCTCAGGGCTGTTGAGACCATCTTCCTTGCAGCTTGGTGAGTCCCTTTTTGCTGTACCTACATGGCAGGAGGGCCTATAGATCACAGGCCCCATCTCTCCATGTGTCACCCCTGTGAATGGTGTTACCCTGTTTGAATCTGGTCTTGGAGAAGGACCAAATCAACCAGTCAGAGGGGTCAGGGCTGAGGACCTGGTACGATGTGGTGAATCGAATGCACGACTTTTCTCTTGATGGTTCCTAAGGGAGACGCCGCTCTCCAGGCTGACAGGGCTGGGAATGAATGGCCTGCAGACTCCTGTTTTCACACAGTACATCAGGTCTAAGTGAAAGGTTTGTGCTGCTGCCAAGAGCAGAAAATGATGGCTTGGCGTCACTTTTGGAGGAGAGGATGCTTTAAAGCAGACCTTGGCTCCCAGAGAGCTTGAGAGACTGAGACACACTCCCGAGGCCTCCCAGGACATCTGGTCTGCAAAGCCCACCCAGTGTCACTCCTTCCAGGCAACGCTCAAGGCTGGGGATGCACTGCATGCTTCAGACATCTGGGATGCTACTCAGATCCTTGCTTTCTACCTCTTAGAGAGGAACAAAGGGGTCTATACATGAAGATTAAATAAAAATCAAAGGTGGTGATTTATTAGATCAGTGTAGCAAAGGCTGCTTTTTCTTTGTAGCTTCCAGGGTCTTAATACATTGATCATTGTCCAGCTTGGCCACTAAGCAGGCTACCCTGGTTTGTGCCCTGTTACAGCAGCCTATGGGGCAAATGCTCAGCATCCCTTCTGGATCATGGTCTATTCCTTCACCACATTGCTTTGCCAAGCTTGAGCTCTCCTCTACACTTGTTCTGGAGCCTAGAACCTATGCTTGACCCTTGCTTTTTTTTTTTTTTTTTAAACTCTCCATCTGCTCCCTCTGGTGCAGACTTTGCTTTCTTTCTCAGATGCATTTCATCCCCCACCCATCACCCCACGCCAGGTCTCTTTTACTCTTTGGCTGTCTTCCTTTCCAGCCTTCACCAGTGATATTTACCTCTCTTGACAGTGCCCAAGGATTTCCTTGTTATCTGCCTGGACTAACTTGCTGAGGCTGTCCAATTCTTCTACAACTTTTTCTTCTCTTCTCCTTCAGTAATAATATAGATATGTCTTCATACTCTAGGTTTAAGTAAGTAAGTAAAGTCACTCAGTCGTGTCCGACTCTTTGTGACCCCATGGACTGCAGCCCACCAGGCTCCTCAATTAGGATAGCAATTAGGCAGACATATGGGAGAGAGATGGTGGCCAGGGAAAAGGTAAGGGTACATCAACTCCAGGAATTGTTGTCTTCTGTAATGCAGCCTTTGTGATGCCAGTTTTTCATATTTTCAAAGAAAAATCAGAAATATGAATTTTTATATAAATGTTTCATTATATTTTTCAAGTTAATATGTATACATGTTAAAAATTTTCCCTGGTGGCTCAGATGGTAAAGAATCTGTCGCAATGCAGGAGTTCGATCCTTGGGTTGGGAAGATGCCCTGGAGAAAGGAACGGCTACCCTCCAATATTCTTGCTTGGAAAATTCCATGGACAGAGGAGCCTGGCAGGCAGGCTCCATGGGGTCACAAAGAGTCGGACACAACTGAGCGACTAACACTTCCACTTTTCAGTAGTATTAAAGATTTATATTAACAACATAGTACTAATCTGCCCCACTCTTTCCCACCACTGTTTCTTAATTTACCAATTTTCAACATTATCTATCAACTTTTAACTTTTTAATGATAGTTATATGAGTTTACTTTCCTACTTCCTCTTTCTTATCATTTCAGTACTGTTAGGTCCTAGTTGTTGGTTGAATCAATAGTCAAAATTTATATCATTATCACTGTATAAAAACCAGTGGGCTAAGTAGTTTACTCTGATTACACGTCCTTTTTCAAATAATTTTTATTTTTTGTCTTTCTTGAAATTAAATGTTGCTTGATGATTTAATTTCTTTGACTTTCTATGAGTTTTGGGAGGTGATTTTTTTCGGTCATTTTTTTCCCTAAAGATTTTGACAAACTCAAATACCTATTTATATTTTTATATATTATCAAATATGTTGGTTCCACTTTTTCTTTGAAGAACTATCCATGTTCCTGCTCCCCATTTGTATGAATTAGTTTTTAGCCTTTCCACATAACTTTCATCCTGAGATTTCTCTTTGTGATTTTAAAGTGTCATACTCCAATATGTTTTCCTGATTTATTCCATATTTTGGTTTCCTGGAGTACAGACTCCAGTATCTTTTCCACAAAGTATGAATGAGAAGTAATTTTTTTATCCTTGTGTGTCTAAAAAGTCCTTTATTCTATCTATACACTTGAATATTTTGGCTAGGTATAGAATTCTAGGTTGAAAATTCAAGCTAAATATCCTCAGAATATTGAAAGCACTGTTCCATTGTCTTTGAATATCCAATGGTATCATTTTTGACTCTTAGTCTTAATTATGTGATCTGGTATTTTGTGTTCCTATAGGCCTTTAGTATCTTATCTTTGCCCAGGATAGTCTGAAAATTCAGTTATGAACCTTGCTCTTGCTCTCACTACACTTTGTACCAGAGGAGCCCTTTCAATTTGGAAACTAGCTCTCTTCATTATCATGGCATTTTCTTAATTTTTAAAATAATTTCATTTTCTCTGGTTTATTTGTTCTCTTTTTCAAGAATTTCTATAATTTGAATATTGGACCTCTTGGACTAAATCTCAAGCTTTCTTAACGTTCCTGTTTTATCTTTATCTTTTTGTTCTGTTTTCTGCACAATTCCCTCGTCTTTATGCCATTTTGTACCATATCAGCTTGGTTAATCTGATCTACATTTTCTAGAATCCTTTACCATGAGTTTTCCCACAGCGTTGATTTTCTACTGTGTGAACTTGGCTAATATGGACCTACATTTCCCCCAAATCACCTACTCTCTATGGTTTGGTGTTTTAGTGGACCCAAAGAGAAGTTTGTGTAAGACTTGGGAAGTAGACAGAAAGTAGTTATAACTACTGGAGCTCATTGTGATTAGAAGTGGCGAGTGGTGAGACATAGAGAAAGGTGCTAGCAAATTCCAATTTGTCTTGTCCACTTGCATAGTCTTTTCTGCTCTGGTCCAGCTTTTTTCCTTCGTGTTAGCTCTGCTGCCCAGTGGTAACTCCAGGAGCCCATTTAGATGCTTGGCTATAAACTCTCTGCAGCAGGAGCTATGAAGAAGCAGTTTCCATGGACTTTTACCCAGCAACCCTTCACAGTCCCACTCCAGAAGCTCAATGTGCCTGAAATCACCAATCTGTCCACCTGCATCTATGCTTCAGGAGGGCTGGTTAGGGCTGTTCCTGAATTCTCTATTTTTCCAGCTCTTTCCACAATGAGTAAATCTAAATTCCTATAAAAATTCCTTAATCCATAATATTCATAGTAGTTCTGCTTTTCTGTGTAAACCCTAATAGAATATTTATTTGACATTTTACTTTAACTAGTCTAATTTAGTTCAATCCCCAGGTATGCTATTCTCTGGTTATTCCTTTGCTCTTGTTGCTGTTTCTGTATAGTGTCTGTATTGGGTTGATAGTGTTGTGACCCAACTCAGGTCTACCAGGAATCTCAGAATGTAAGTTCAGTTCAGTTCAGTTGCTCAGTTGTGTCCAACTCTTTGTGACCTCATGAATCGCAGCACGCCAGGCCTCCCTGTCCATCACCATCTCCCAGAGTTGACTCAGACTCATGTCCATCGAGTCAGTGATGCCATCCAACCATCTCATCCTCTGTCATCCTTTTCTCCTCCTGCCCCCAATCCCTCCCAGCATCAGAGTCTTTTCCAATGAGTTAACTCTTTGCATGAGGTGGCCAAAGTACTGGAGTTTCAGCTTTAGCATTATTCCTTCCAAAAAAATCCCAGGGCTGATCTTCAGAATGGACTGGTTGGATCTCCTTGCAGTCCAAGGGACTCTCAAGAGTCTTCTCACCAAGGAAACCAGAATTGAAAGAGACACATGTACCCCAATGTTCACTGCAGCACTGTTTATAATAGCCAGGACATGGAAGCAACCTAGATGTCCATCAGCAGATGAATGGATAAGAAAGCTGTGGTACATATACACAATGGAGTATTACTCAGCTATTAAAAAGAATACATTTGAATCAGTTCTAATGAGGTGGATGACGCTGGAGCCGATTATACAGAGTGAAGTAAGTCAGAAAGAAAAACACCAATACAGTATACTTACACATATATATGGAATTTAGAATGATGGTAATGATAAACCTGTACGCAAGACAGCAAAAGAGACACAGATGTATAGAACGGCCTTTTGGACTCTGTGGGAGAGGGAGAGGGTGGGATGGGTTGGCAGAGTGGCAGTGTAACATGTGTGATATCATAAGTGAAACGAATCGCCAGGCCAGGTTTGATGCAGGATGCAGGATGCAGGTTGCTCGGGACTGATGCACGGGGATAATCCAGAGAGAGGGTGTGGGGCGGGAGGGGGGAGGTGGGGGTCGGGATTGGGAGTTCATGTACACTCGTGGCTGATTCATGTCGATGTGTAGCAAAACGAATACAGTATTGTAAAGCAAAACAAACTAAAAAATAAAAATTAATTAAAGAAAAAAAAAAAGAGTCTTCTCCAACACCATTGTTCCAAAGCATCAATTCTTTGGCACTCAGCTTTCTTCACAGTCCAACTCTCATATCCGTACATGACCACTGGAAAAACCATAGACTTGACTAGACGGACCTTTGTTGGCTTTTGAATAAACTATCTAGGTTGGTCGTAACTTTCCTTCCAAGGAGTAAGCATCTTTTAATCTCAGAATGTAAACTCATTTGTAAATATCATCTTTGCAGATGTAGTTAGCTGAGTTATTCAATAAGATGAGGTCATTTTGGATTAGGATGGAACTCAAAATTTAATGTATTATGTCTTTATAAGAAGGCCATCTGAAGTTGCAGAGAGAGACACATGGAAGAAGGCCATATTCCAGGATAGACAGAGACTGGAGTGATGCAACCAAAAGCCAAGAGATACCAAGGATTGTCAGCAACCACCAGAAGCTAGGGGAAGGGCATGGGCTATATTCTTCCTCACAGCCAATGGAAGAACCAACCCAGATAATATCTTGATTTTAGACTTCTATCTGCTGAAAGACGAGGTAATAAATATCCATGATTAAACCAAGCAATCTGTGGGTAATGTTTTTGTAGTAGCCTTACGTAGTCTCTTTTCTAGTTTTGGATTGATTGCATTTTTAAATTTTACTTTTGATTCCTTTCTTCTGTGTGTGAGTTTGTTTTTATTTTTTTGGTCTCTGACTTTTCTGTCAGCATTTCCTCAAATTACTGTGATCCTTATCTGGCTTTCACATTTTGGAGCAGAGTACTGAAAGTTGGGAGATCCATTCATTGGATGAGACTTGTTAACTAGTGGGCTTCTCTGTACTATTGGAGATGGAAATGGCAACCCACTCCACTATTCTTGCCTGGAGAATTCCATGGACAGAAGAGCCTAGTGGGTTACAGACCATGGGATCACAAGGAGTTGGACACGACTGAGTGCCTAACACATACTTCTCTATACTACAGGGCAGTCAAGCAGTGAGTCATCACTTTCCTTGAGGGGGAATCTTAATCTCAGCCTATTACCATGGCATTTCCATGAAACTATTCAGTTTAGTTCAAGAATTATCCTCAAGATTTATTTATTTCCATGAAACTATTTATTTCAAGATTACCTCCTGCTTGGTAAGAGGAGTCTGATGGGCTACAGTTCATGGGGTTGCAAAGAGTTGGATATGACTGAGCAGCAAGCATGGCATGGTAAGCATAAATGAAGCTACTGAGATTTTAAAAACAGGACAGGGGAAAATATTGAAAGCACTTTCATCAGTCCTATGTCACAGTATCTCCCACACCAAATTTGGCTTGTGTACCAAAGTCTGGAGATTTTCAGATTCAATTTCCCCAAAGAGAAAGCCACGGTCTCCTGCCAAGGCCAAAGTACTTGGCAAGGTGGGGGTGCTGGTTGCCAGGCTGCTTAGATGCTTGCAAAGCATGAACTCCAATTCATCAACTATAACCTGCCAGGCTCCTCTGTCCATGGGATTTCCCAGGCAAGAATACTGGAGTGGAGTGCCATTCCCTTCTCCATGGGATCCTCCCCACCCAGGGGCTGAACCCAGGTCTCCAGCATTACAGGTGGATTCTTTACCATCTGAGCTACCAGGGAAGCCCCTCCACATATAGCTATGCAACCAATTATCCTGTTTTCAGCCTTATATCTCATGTCTTCTTATGATGTCTCATGTTCAGAAACTCTGAGCTTTCCAAGAGTGTTCAGGGTGAATTTGGGTCCACTTTTAATAACATAATCCTCCATACATCCCCATGTTGAGGTTCCTTCCCTCAAAGTCCATTGTCACACTTCCAACTGCCTCTAAAGAGATTTCTGTTGAAATCTCTAGTCTGCTGTTGTCTAATCTCCATGTTTTTTGGTCTTCATAGCTTAAAAATTTTACAATATTTCTTTTGCTGTTATTTTTAATTTGTGGGAAACAGACTAAATACATATGTTAACTGAACATACCCTTCCAATTTTCAAAGAACAGCTCATATCTTAAAGTAAAACAAAACACAAGTAAAACAAAACAAGATGCAAGTCAAACAAAGAAGAGTTAGGGACCTATTTGGCCTATGGATGTTTGATCTCTGCCAAGGGCTTACTATGGAGGCCAAAACAGAGATGGGCCTAAAGCTGCCATGGCGATGACAACTAGACCTGCCAATATCAGGAAAATCCTGGAAGGAGGGGCAAACATGCTGGTCTGAAGGAGAAGAGGAATGGTGGGTGTTCCCTGTCCAGGACCTGACACCAGCAGACCTAGGGCTTCCCTGCCAAGGAAGTGAGGGAGTCCTGAGTGCTGGATAGGTCTCTTGGTGAGAGGTTTTATGAGGTTGTAACACTTATCTATTTTTGCATTACAAACTATCCTAGATTTTAGTGGCTTAAAACAACAAACACGAATCATCTCATAGTCTAAGGGTCAGGAATTCAAAAGCAATTTAGCTGAGTGGCTCTGACTTAGACCAGAGGTCAGCCAAGGCCTGCAGTCATCAGAAGGCTTTCCCAGGGCTGGAGAATCCGCTTCCACACTCACATGGCTGTTTGAACGAGACACCAGTTCCTCCCTGACTATTGGTTGGAGGCCTTACTTTCACCCCGATGAGCCTGAATCCATGACATAACAACTGGTTTCTGCTGAATGAGTGATCTAATAGAGAAAGCAAGAAGCCATGGTACCTTTTATGACTTTGTCTCCAAAGTCAAACATCATTACTTCTGATCTATTTTTGTTGTAATTGTTCAGTCACTAAGTCATAACTGACTCATGACCCCATGAACTGAAGCACACCAGGCTTCCCTGTCCTTCACTATCTCCTTAAGATTGCTCAGACTAATGTCCACTGAGTCAATGATGCCATCCAACCATCTCATCCTCTGTCTCCCCTTCTCCTCCTGCCCTCAATCCTTCCCAGAATCAGGGTCTTTTCCAGTGAGCCAGCTCTTCGCATCAGGTGGCCAAAGTATCAGAGCTTCAGCTTCAGCATCAGTCCTTCCAATGACTATTCAGGGTTGATTTCCTTTAGGATTAACTGGTTTGATCTCCTTGCTGTCCAAGGGACTCTCAAGCATCTTCTTCAGCATCACAGCTAGAAAGCATCAATTCTTCAGTACTCAGCCTTCTTTATGGTCTAACTCTTAGATCCATACATGACTAGTGGAAAATTTATTATATTTGTTAGAAATGAGTCATTAGGTTTAGATTATTCATAGGAGGAAAATTTGGCCCCATTTTTGAAGTAAGGAATATAAAGGAATTTGTGGACATTTCATTTTTTAAATTTATTTATTTTTTGAACTGATTATTTTATTTTAAAATAATCACATAGGTCTTTTTGAATACCTTATTTTTTAACCTCTTCTCTTTCTCCCACTCACCTTATACCTCTGGGATTTGTGGATTTTTTTTTGTTGTTGTTTTGTTTTTTTTTTTGCTAATAAATCACCATTAATTTTAAGAGATGGAAACAAGTTAACATAAAGCTGATTTTCTTAGCTAATCCTTAAGCAGCTATCCCTTCAAAACTCCCCAAGGTAGGCAGCATCCTTAGTTACAAAGTTTAGCTATTCACTCAGCGAGTAGTTTTTTGACTGCACATGATATTTCAAGCTCTCAGCTGGATGCCAGGGTACAGAGCTAAACAAGATCTGGTTTTGAGCTCATCTAACTTATGGTTGGACATGAAACAACAGACTGGTTCCAAATAGGAAAAGGAGTACGTCAAGGCTGTATATTGTCACCCTGCTTATTTAACTTCTATGCAGAGTACATCATAAGAAACGCTGGGCTGAGGAAGCACAAGCTGGAATCAAGATTGCTGGGAGAAATATCAGTAACCTCAAATATGCAGATGACACCACCCTTATGGCAGAAAGTGAAGAGGAACTAAAGAGCCTCTTGATGAAAGTGAAAGAGGAGAGTGAAAAAGTTGGCTTAAAGCTCAACATTCAGAAAACTAAGATCATGGCATCTGGTCCCATTGCTTCATGGGAAATAGATGGGGAAACAGTGGAAACAGTGTCAGACTTTATTTTTGGGGGCTCCAAAATCACTGCAAATGGTGACTGCAGCCATGAAATTAAAGACGCTTACTCCTGGCGTGCTGCGATTCATGGGGTCTCAAAGAGTTGGACACAGCTGAGCGACTGAACTGAACTGAACTCCTTGGAAGGAAAGTTATGACCAACCTAGATAGCATATTGAAAAGCAAAGACATTACTTTGCCAACAAAGGTTCATCTAGTCAAGGCTATGGTTTTTCCAGTAGTCATGTATGGATGTGAGAGTTGGACTCTGAAGAAGGCTGAGCGCAGAAGAATTGATGCTTTTGAACTGTGGTGTTGGAGAAGACTCTTGAGAGTCCCTTGGACTGCAAGGAGATCCAACCAGTCCATTCTAAAGGAGATCAACTGTGGGATTTCTTTGGAAGGAATGATGCTAAAGCTGAAACTCCGGTACTTTGGCCACCTCATGCGAAGAGTTGACTCATTGGAAAAGACTCTGATGCTGGGAGGGATTGGGGGCAGGAGGAGAAGGGGACAACCAAGGATGAGATGGCTGGATGGCATCACTGACTCGATGGACGTGAGTCTGAGTGAAATCCAGGAGTTGGTGATGAACAAGGAGGCCTGGCGTGCTGCAATTCATAGGGTCACAAAGAGTTGGACACGACTGAGCAACTGAACTGAACTTACGTTTTAATGGGGCTTCCAGTCTTCAGGAGAGCACCTGGGGGTAGGTTAAGATGTGGCCCAAGAACGCACAGCTGATAAGCAACCACTACTGCCTTTTTCGAAGAAGGAGTAACAGAGACAGGGACTGAGCGAAAGGAGGGAAGGAGTTTCTTCTCCATTGCCCAGCATTGTTCACAGCCAAGGACAGGAGGGAAGGATGAGAGGGGAATCTTCAGCCAGGAAGGAGGTGGGACATTTATCTGAGTGTCCACAGAGGTGAGGCTCCGCAAAGAAGTGGGACAAGAACCCTGACACCACTGCCTTCAGTCCAAGGGCAGACATCTGTCCCCACTGCCTCTCATTGGACTTGGTCTGGCCTTTTCCTGACTGATTCATTTAAGGACTAAGTACCCTGTGACCTGGGACCTTAGATAGTGACCTAAGGTCAGTCCAGAGGCTAACAGCCAGAGACATTCAGAGAGATGCTTACGACATGTTTGGAAACAGAACTTGCGTCATATCAGGGGTTCGGAGCAGGGACGACTCAAGCAGAAGGGAGCAATTCTGAAAGCCAGGGGTGAAAGAGAGGAAGGAACACTTGGATTTCCAGATGGGGTGGGCTGGTTCTGGGGCTGCTGGAGTCTGGGTGGCTGTTGGGAGCTTTTCTGCTCTGTTGCGGTTGTAATTACAGCATCTGAAAGCTTGCGTGACATTGCTAATTTTAGAGAAAATGGGACACTGATATCTGTACGAACACTCTGCTCAGGTTGCTGATTAGTGCTACCATGTATCTCGGAATCAAACCCAGAAATAGTGTAGGCATTAGGAAATATTATTATTAGAAGAATGTTCCTAACGATGGAAATGAAAAATGTAAATGCCAACTCTTTAGAGAGGTTTAAAGAGATTAATTGGAATAATAAAACAACTGGAAGTCAAATTGGTTATGGAACTGTGCTCCGAAATGATGAATTCCATTTGAAGTCTGTTTTCCTTTGGCACATTCTTTTTTGGTTAAAATGTAAAATTAAATTAGTAAAACACAGTTGTGTAAGTGAGCTTCTCAAATCCATGAAGGACTATATAATACGGGATATGCTGACCAAGTAGTTCCCATTTGGCATAGGAAAACAAATTTTAAAAAGTGAAAGAAAGCTGCAAGTGGAGACTGTAGGCAAATTTGTGGGCAGAAAGTGAGACACAGGAATCTGCCATCAAAGATCAAGATAACTTCATCTGAAAACAGAAACAATGGGATGGTTTTAAGACCACATTTAAAAATACTATAAACAAGAATATGGTTAAGAGAGAAAAAAATGAAGTGAACAATATTTAGGCCTGGAGTGAATAATGCAAAGGTTTATTTTCTTATTTTGACTAAGACAGAGAACTGTCTACATGCAAAGAGCTGAAATTAATCATTGTTCTTAAGGATGGTAGCCTGAAACTAATTTGACAAAAAATGTTACATTACAAAGATGTAGGCTAAAATATTATCAAGTTCTCTAACACTGTATTATTAATAGTGCAGTATTCTAGGTTATAAGTTTAGTTTCTAAGAGGGCTGGAAAGAACATGAACTTTGGAGCCAAATGGAGCTGGGTTTGATCTGTGTGATCCTATATTCCATTTCCCAACACTTTATTTCCCTGTACCCCTGTTCCTCTGAGTAAAGGGAATAATAGTGTTAACCTTTCAGGGTTGCTGTGGTTAATGAGGCCATGTGTGTACAGCATCTTGGCACACATTCCACCCTTATGAGTGCCTCTTCTTTTTCTTTACTGAAGGGAAACTACTTAAAGAAGGGAACCTACAATGGTGCTATGTTGCCATCACCTTAAATGCCCAGGCCACGAGTCTCAATTCTAACCTCTAAGGTTTATGCCTTGAATATGGCTGTGAAAGATCAGAACTTGTTTCCTTGAACTGTTCGTGAACTCAGGAAAACGGAACATGAATCCTGCAAAGTGTTTCAGATTTCATGCTAAAGATATTGGAGAGAAATTATTGGTGTATTAGGCTAAAACAGACGTATGTGTAATAGCTGTGACTCTTAGAAAGAAAGTGAAGTCGCTCAGTCATGTCCAACTCTTTGCGACCCCATGGACTGTAGCCTACCAGGGTCATCTGGCCATGGGATTTTCCAGGCAAGAATACTGGAGTGGGTTGCCTTCTCCAGGGCATTTTCCCAACCCAGGGATCAAACCCGGGTCTCCTGCATTGCGGGCAGATGCTTTACCATCTGAGCCACCAGGGAAACCCAATTCTTAGTGATTCTTGAATCACACATCAAAGTCACTGATTAAGTCATTAACCATATTTTGTAAGATATTTGCAGACAGCCAGGCTCTAGCCCTTGCTAGCTGTGTGATCTTGGTAAAATCATTTAATTTCTCTCACACTCTGTTTTCTCAGCTCTAAAATGGGAATAATAATAGTACCCACCATTATATGATGTATATAAGCATGCTTAACATAGTGTTTGGCACAGGTTGGGCACTCACCAAATCTAGTTAAACAATTCAGCAAGTAAATAAATAAAATCCTCATCCCAGCTAAAAAGTAAAGGATAAGGAGGCTTTGTGCCTGAAATCAGTCCTAGCATTTTGGTGACTGCTGGCTCTCAGCCATGCCGTATAATTAATCACAGTACAGTGAGCTCTCGATTATCTGCACTAGTGAAGGGCAGAGGCGTGGATAATACAAAACAAGGGGTAATCTAAAAGTCATTTATATCTTTGGCTTTGGAATCAAATCAGAGAAAGACACATATGGTGTGGGCACATGCACACACAGGCATGTGTAATGCGCACACACACACACATCATTCTCTTTCTTGGCAAAGGCTTTCCCAGGTGGCATCCTTTATAGCTCTTTCTCTTGGGGAAAGGAAGGAGGGTACACTTGGCACTTACTTAAGGAGGTAAACGATATGTAAAGTATTTTTTAATTTTTAATGACATGCATCATATACAAATGTAGTTGTCATTACTGTTATTGATAAGAGTTGACCTGCAGAGTTTTGACAGTTGACTAAAGGCATAAATCAGAATCCAGGAGGCAAGTTGTTCTCACTCACAGCTCCCTGTGACAAACCATGTGCTAGCTGCCACACTTCACCCAAGTGGAGTAGAACTGTGAGCTACAGAATATGGTTCACTGTTAGATTCCTCTGAAGTATTTAACTATGAATATCAGGGCTGTCATATACTAAGAGGTCAAAAAGCATTCAGGTGGGAATTGAGGTCTTTTAGGGAGATTTCCGTCAAGGCGATGTGGCCGGTAGACTTGAGATGGATCCTCCAGAGAACTCTCAGAAAGCACAAACAGCCTCATTCACCTGAGATGGTTTCAGCTTTTACGTTTCTAAGGCTCACAACACCTTCTGGAGAGGTTATTTAGTTCTTTTGCTGAAATACTGGACAGGGACAGTGAAGATGGAGAGGACTAGAGATCAAGAAGCAGAGAAAGATGTGGTGAGATTAAAGACTTTCAAGAATCTCCCAGGCTAATTCCCCACATCTCATCGAAACTTCACTCATGTAACTAACATTTGTTTAGCATCTCTTGCAGGTCACATCTTGAGCTCAACACCAGAACAGATAGGCACACACTGTATTTGAACTGCTTACAAGCCTGTTTCACCTCCTGCACTCAGCTCTTCTGGGGCTAGAACCATGACATGTTCATCTCTGTGTCCCCAGTACTTGGTACTGTATTTAGCACCGCCCTACACACAGATCTCCACACAGGAAACTTCGTCCAGTGGTTAAGAGTGATGGAGTCTATTGGTCTACTCAAGATATTTTACCCAGAAACAACAGATGCTATGACCAGAAAAACATACCAAGAACTTAATGGTACTTGATGGGTGTAAGAATGAAGAAATGAATGACTGAGGGAGATGGAGACACAACGTCATTTTCTTAAGGACCCTGTAGCTTTTTAGAGGCAGTGACATGTTAAAAATGTCTGTAGAGCAGTTCACACAGCGCCATTACCAGGGGCTGCTCAGAAGAAGAGTCTTCCTTGGTTTGTGTGGGCTGGGCAAGGCTCAGCGAAGAGGAAATGCATGGCCAGGGTCTTGCAAAAGGCTAGGGTTTAGCTAGGCAAAGAAAGACTGAGGAAGACTTCCCCAAAAGGAGGCATAGCCCATGCAGATGCAAGATGTGCTGAAGTAGATCTGTGTGGAGGACGAATGGGAACAGAGGCTGAGAGGCTTAGCAAAAACCAGAGAGATATTTGGTCCCTCATTCTCATCTGTGCATCACTGTGGGTTCCTTATTAATGACTGGCTGCTTGAATATTTTCCTGCATCTCTCTGAGGACAGTTTTTTATGCTTTTCTTTTTTCTTTTTCTGTAAAAAATAGGTCAGGACACAGAGCACACAAGTCAAATCCATTTGGCTGGAATCCTGGTTCTCCCAAGGGTTAGGTTATCTATACGTCATACTGTGCTTTTTAGCTACCAATTTTATAGGGTCTTGACAAAGATTGTGCCCTTTGTCTCTTTCTATCACTCACTCACCCATCCATCCATCCATCCATCTATCTATGATTAAGAACAGCAGTCACACACACTACCTATTTTTTTTTTTTAGAGTCTGCTTCTAAGTCAGTTCAGAAGACAGCAGAGACAGGTCTCCTATGACACAACTTGCACTGGTGGGTGCCTGAGGTTTAACTGTTTGATTTTCTTTCTTTTCCTTGATTCTACCCCCACCTCCTTCCCACCTTTGAATAAATAAAGATGCTGACAGCCTTCTATCAAGATTTCACTTGCCAGTGCTCTCGACAGATAGCTCAACTTCTCACCCAGAGATGTCATCTTCACTGGCAACAACCCAGGTTGGGGAGAGGAAGAGGGTGTGAAAGAAGTTGAACCCTTCTGTTTATCTGAGACCTGCCTGAAATCAGATGCGTCTCCTCTCTCTCAGCTGGGTCATGAGGCTTTCTTAATATCCGTCCCCAACACTAAATATTTAGCACCAGGCAACAAGAAGCTCAAGAGGGAGGGAGTGGAGAGGCCCAAGGTTCTGTGTTGGAGTGTTTGCCTCCCACAATGGGAGGGATTGGAATAGAAAAGATCCAGGCACTACATAAATATTTCCTATTATGGAGAAACTAAAGTCACAATGGAATCTGTCATGCTTGTGATATGAGAGATGGACAATATTTTGAAGCTGCTGCCATGCTGGCACCTGAATGGAGTTTATATTTTGTTTATGGAGCTGAATCCGAAGCCTTTTATTTTTTTGGCCCAGCCTGTGTAATTCTTCTTCATGGGAGCTCGAAATGGCTGCGGAGCAGCTCAATATTCCATTTATTTTATTTATAAAAGAAATTCAAAGGCTGAAAAGATGAAGTAATTGACTTACTGGGATGACAGTTAAACCCACTAAATTTAATCTTATCCTCTCAAGTACAACATATCGCGCTTACAAATTATCGCCAGGCTCCAGGCAGCCCCGCGCTCCTCACCTAATGCAAATGGCAGGAGGCCTCTGTTATTGTATTATCTGACTTTACTATCAGCATTAATCCGGCTTAGCTCACTTAATGATGCCACTTGTGGCACTCTGAAGGCAGCGGAGAAGTCTATAAACTACTTCCATTAAAATGCAAATCGGGCCCGCCGAGAAAATAAGTGACACAAAAAAGTGGGAGAATTGGGCCCTGCGCAGCCCGGCTGCCGCCGCCCGCGTGATCCAGGGATAATGACTGATGCTGTGATTACCCGGGCCCGCGGCGGCCTGGAGAAAGGGAGCCGGCCTTGCACGGAGCGCCACAAAAGTGCTCCAACAAGCCGGGGCATTTAATTTCTGAAGAGATTTATATTTTTTTGTTGTCAGGAAATGAACAAATACTTATAATGTAAAAACTGCTATCTCCCATCTCGCTGCCAGGTTTTTTATACTGATATTATTTCACCCCATAACACAGGAAATGAAAATCTTCCCTGCCTTTCACGTTGCCACTGTATCTTCAAATCCTCTGCTAACAGACTTGCTTTCCCCTCTCCATCTCCCTCACTGGTAAACAGAAAACTTTTGTGGGCGCAGGGTTGAGAAATTCCAAGGCTTCGGATTTTCCAGCCCTGATCTGGATTTCAGGGTCTGGGAGGGCTCCCTCTGTCCTGTGCAGGGAGAGAGCTTGGGCTGGGGGAGGGCTAGGAATCACCCAGCTCAAGGGGTAACATCTGTTTTACTTAAGTGGCCTGATTCAGTTTTAGGATGACAAAGTATTCCCTTTCAGCACGAAGAGTCATGGGCCCTGGGTCTTGTATTGATTCAGAACAAGGCCTAATAAAACACGAGCAGGTGATTTAGTTTCATATTTTGATTCCTGTGTTTAAACAGTTTCTCTCAAGTTCTCCTGTGTCAGCTCAGGGATCATGGCATCTCTTCTTTGATGCGGAAGCAAGGCAAGGGCCGGCCCCACTTGGCTTCCTCCACTCTCGCGGACAAAGGTGGAATCTAAGGGCATTGCGTTTCTGGTGGCCTCCCAGCAGACAGCCCGTCCTCTGTGGTCAGTCTCTCAGATCTGCTAGGATTTACGGTCCTCTCAAAAGGATAGATTTTAAATATTACAATGGTTTTTACCAAGACAATATTACAACAAAAGCATTTTATCCTGTCATGGGACCCAATTAAAATTTATTTCGGCCCTATCATTGGTGGGCTTCCTGGCGTCTCTGTGTCTGCCATATCTGAGAACATGAGCATGCTCACTCTGTCCAGCCCAGGAGGCCTGGGGATTGAAGAGTCAGGTGGACAAAGACTGAAATTTACCCTGAAGCCCTTGGACATGTCTGCGAGCATCCTTTTGCCTGCTCCTCCATCTTCTCTACACATTTGGTACTTCTTTAAATGTTGCCTTATAACTCCCTGAGCTGCCTCCACTTTCCTTCCTCCAGGAACAAGGTTCTCCCTGAGGGCAGGAGCTGCTTCTGTGTGTGTTCCCAGGCTCCTCGGCACTGAATGTGCCCAGAAAGGGTTTGTTGAATAATAAAAGGAATGAAGGAAGGATCAGCTTTATAATCTTAACCCACATTGCTGCATACATTCAAGAAATGCCTGTGAACAAATACAGCACATCCATGGATTGCCTTCACACAGAGAGAGAATCCCTCCGATCTTCTTGGTCCACTTGAACTTACTAGCCCCATGTGACAGAAGTGTGGAGTCATATCTGAGTCTGCCCTGGCTTCTTCACTGCATAGCTGTGGATCTTGAGAGTTTCTGAATCTTTCTAAGCCTCTGCTTCCTCATTCCTTAATTGGGAATGGGAAAACCTGCCACATGGAGCAATTGAGGGTCTGTTGAGATGCTGTGTGTTGATGGTTCAAAAGAAGCATCTAAGATGACTCTTTTTGTGTGATCTTAATGAGGTATGTATAGTAATGATGCGTCATGGCTGCCTGTTAACAATTTGTAAGAGATTAAAAAAATAATGCAAATCATTTCAATTAAAAAATGCTAAACTGCATAGATTTTCTTTTCTTGAAACATAGGCACAAATCTTTTGTAAGTGGGTCCAGTGTAGTGGAATTGAATGTACCCAGATTTCATGATGCTGATCTGCTCATTACTTTTCACAAGTATATGTAAAGTGCTCGCTGTGTTCCAGGTGCTGAGCTAGGTGATGGGATACAGAAACAAGATCAGAATACCCAGGCAGCTTCCGTTCCAGCGGAAGAGGCGAAGAAATTAACTGAATGGGCAAATAAAGACTGTAATTGCAAATTGTGATAAATGTTATGGGAAAAAAAATGGAGAGGGTGATGTGATATGGAATGTCCTATGATTTCTGAATAACTGACCTTCTGCACAAATGGAAAGAGGAATTCCTGGCTACAGTTCCAGTTAGCTATTACTGAGAGACAAAACACCTCAAAACTTAATGGTTTAAAACACAACAACTTTCATTTTGCTCAGAGATCAGCACTTTGGGCAGGGTTCAGTGAGGGGATCAGAGGCTGGCATTGGGCCATCTGGAGGTTCCCCCCCTTTGCCTGTGGGAGGTTAATGCTGGCTGATTCTCAGCTGGGACCTCCACTGGGGCTGGGGCTGCTATGCTTCCTCATGGCCTGGAGACTGTTTCCAAGGGCAAGCATCCTCAGAGAAAGATAACAAGATAGAAGCTCTAGTGCCTTAACCCAGCCTTTGAAGTCCCACACCACCACTTTGCTGCATTCTGCTGATTAGAGATAAGTCACAGAGACAGACCCACATTCAAGAGAGTAGAAATAAAGCTTGTCTTTCCATAGGAGGAGTGCCAAAGACTTTGTGGATACATTTCTAAATCACAAACCTCCGCAGTGGATGAGATATGAAGTGTCCATTTGGAAGATGTTCCCAAGAGCACTGCAGCTCCACACACCATCTCCCCTCCCAACTGGTTCTCCTCCCTCTGGTCTTTCTAGTTTTGCCCTCTTACCATGGCCAGACAGGACCTAAATCTTCCTCTGATTGCTTGTTTCTCATTTTGTCACTCTCTCCCTCAGTGGTCTTCAGTTGTCTGTCAGAAAAAGCCAAGACTCCTTATCAAGACAATTAAAATCCTCATGTACTTGACCTCAGCCTCCCTCATTGTAGTTCAGTTGCTACGTTGTGTCCAACTCTTTGTGACCCCATGGACTATAGCAAGCCAGGCTTCCCTGTCCTTCACCATCCCTCAGGGTTTGCTCCAACTCATGTCCATTGAGTTGGTGATGTCATCCAACCCTCTCATCTTCTGTTGTCCCCTTCTCCTCCTGCCTTCAATTTTCCCCAGCATCAGGGTCTTTTCCAGTGAGTCGCCTCTTCACATCAGGTGACCAAAGTATTGGAGCTTCAGCTTCAGCATCTGTCCTTCCATTGAGTATTCAGGGTTGATTTCCTTTAGTATTGACTTGTTTGATCTCATTGCAGTCCAAGGCACTCTCAAGAGTCTTCTCAGCACCACCGTTCGAAAGCATCAAATCTTTGGTGCTCAGCCTTCTTTAGGGTCCAACTCTCACATCCATAAATGACTATTGGAAAAACCATAGCTTTGACTATATGGACCTATGTGGGCAAAGTGATGTCTCTACATTTTAAACACTGTCTAGGTTTGTCATAGCTTCCTTCCAAAGAGCTTTTAATTTCTTTTAATTTCATGGCCTCAATCACCATCTGCAGTGATTTTGCAGCCCAAGAAAATCCTTTCCTACTTTATTTCCTAAACCAATGATGTGCTCAAGTGCTAAGTCGCTTCAGTTGTGTCTAACTTTTTGTGACCCTAGGGACTGTAGCCTGCCAGGCTCCTCTGTCCATGGGATTCTCCAGGCAAGAACACTGGAGTAGGTTGCCATTTCCTTCTCTGGGGATTCCCCCCTAGGGATCTAACCAGTGTCTCTTAAGTCTCCTGCATTGGCAGGTGGGTTCTTTACCACTAGCGCCACCTGGGAAGCCTAATGAAAGGAAGCTGAATTTAAGGATAAGACCCTCACCTAGATTGGGATGCTTATTATCACCTAAATGAGTCATATTGTGTTTTTTTCTGATACTTTCTCTATCCAGCTTCCCTGATAGCTCAGTTGGTAAAGAGTCTGCCTGCAATGCAAGAGACCTCGGTTTGATTCGTGGGTCAGGAAGATCCATTGGAGAAGGGATAGGCTACCTTTGCCAGTATTCTTGGGCTTCCCTTTGGCTCAGCTGGTAAAGAATCTGCCCACAATGTAGGAGACCTGGGTTTGATCCCTAGAGAAGATTGGTTGGGAAGATCCACTAGAGAAGGGAAAGGCTATCCACTCCAGTATTCTGGCCTAGAGGGTTCCAAGGAGCTAGTATGAGGTACATTTGGATGCAAATTATCTGTTTACCCTAAGTTCAAGATCTTTCTACTCTGATGTCTATAAAAGTCAATGCTATCTCTACAAAGTAGAACCTGGTAAGTAGATAAGCCATAAAGGAAAAGTACAGGTGGTTCAAAGGTGATGATCTCGCTCCCTCTGTGGAAATTGAGTTAATCGGGAACTTCCTTGTCAATGTATGGTTTCACTATAGCAATAAACAGGTCTATTCAAAATTGAACATTTTTATTTGTCTTTAGCTGGATGAGGTTCATGGCCAGCCATGCTTTTCAGAGTTATTATCATGATTTCCTTCAACCTCCCAGTTACCTATAGGAAAGTAATGCCTTAAAACCAGAGAGTGTTGAAAGGGAGAGAGAAAAATGGGTTAGGATTTAGGCAGCTCGGTTGTTTGTTCCACCTCAGCAGTTTTGAAATAAAGTTTTGGTGGCCTGAATAAAAAAAACATGGCCATGAATTCTCCCCTTTCCTTTGTACATGCCCCTTGAAAATGTGCCTTTCATGCTTGAATGTGGTCTGGCTTGTGACTTGCCTTGACCAATAGGAAATATTGACATGATGCAAGTTTCTGAGACTCAGACATAAGGGGCCCTGCCACATCTGTTCCTCTTTCTCATGACACTTCTTTAGTCTGCCTTGCCAAGAAGAAGCGGGAGTGAAGGAACACTTGGAGAGTGAAGTTCTACCATCTCTGCTCTCTCAAGTTGCCTAGCTGAATCCAGACTCCGTCCAGCCACTGCGGGGGGAGTGGGAACTGACCAACCAACCCAAAGAACCTCAAGTAAAGGTAAATTGTTAAAGTCACCAGGTTTTGATGTGATTGATTGCAGTGATAGATTCTGCCACACATGGGTGAGAGTTCACCATGGAAAGGGAATTTCCTTTAAAATGCAGGCATAGAAAGGGGCTTTGGGTGTAGGAATTTGAATGGAATGAGATGAGAGAGAAAGTTCATTATTTCCAGAAAGTTTATAAAGTTGGAAGAAAACAGGAACATGAAGGATGTTCATATCAATATGAGTTAGTATTCAGTTAGTACAGAAGAAACTAACATATCACTGTAAATCAACTATACTCCAAAAATAATAATAATAATAAAAAGAAAAAAAAGTTAAATCACTCCTAAGTTCAGGCTTTACCCAGCAGTACTAAGCCAATATCGACCACATGTAAGATAACACCCTGGATGCAGAGGTTGCATGGACAGGAGACATGGTCCCCATTCTCCAGGAGTTTCCATTAATTTAGGGGGAGGGATAACATGTGTTCACTGCAGTTTGCATGATAAGCTCGTGCAGCTCAATACCAGAGAAACAAACAACCCAATCAAAAAGTGGGAAAAAGACCTAAACAGACATTTCTCCAAAGAAGACATACAAATGACTAACAAACACATGAAAAGATGCTCAACATCACTCATTATTAGAGAAATTCAAATCAAAACTATAATGATATATTGCCTTACACTAGTCAGAATGGACATCATCAAAAGTCTACAAAAAGTTTTCATGATAAAATGATTAATGCTGTGCCAGATAGAAACAAAATTACTTAATTTGCTGTGTAGTAAAATCCTTAACCTTATTAAAACTGTGAAATTCATTGCTAAAAAAAAAGTATTCAAATACTGACTAAAATAAGAATCAGAGTATTGGAAAATTCCAGAGCTGAGAGGACCTTCCAAAACTATGTGGTCCAGGGATGACAAATGGACATCATTCACCAATTCCAGTTGATTGGTGGTGGCTGCCTGGAATGCTTTGTTGAGAATTCTGAGGCATTGTCTATTTTCAACAGAAAGGAGTGTTGTGATAGATTAGTAATGTCTGCCATGAGTGCAGATCTTCCTTCAATTACTCTATTGTGCAAAGCTCTTTCCTGTCTCAGCACTTTTACCCTGGCAGCTGCACAGTCTATCTGGAATGCTCCCCTACCCAACCACAGTTTTTCTAGTTGGCTCATCCTTCATGTCTCTTCCCTGGAGAGTCCTTTCCTGCTAAAGTAAAATCATTCCTGTTAATGCCTCTTCATTGCTCTTGTCATAATTTGTCGTTCTGTATTTGTCTGTGTTTAATTAACCTTCCTTGATTCCCTTCTCACAATACATTCATGTAACAGCAAGCTTCCTGAGGGCAAGGGCATGTCTGTTTCCCCAGCTGTTTCCCCAGGCTGGGGCACAGTAAGTTCTCAGTAGTATTTGTTGACATGGTGATAGAGAGATTAATAAAGATACCAAGTTTGGATATCCCAAACCAATCTCATTTCTTCCTTCACCATGGAGTTGTCAGGTCACATTACTTGCTCACATTGCTTCTAGTCCACTGCATCTTCCAACCCACCAAATGTATAAGGCTGAGATCATAAGAGACTGTAAGCTCCCAGAGGAAGGGGGCCAAGACTGTGCAGCCAGCCAATTCAGACACATAATTAAGCTACTGATGGTGAAAAATTGTGATCAGTTTACATAAAAATAATGATCTTGAAAATTTCCGCTTAAGCTGACACTGAGTTAGGCTGTGATAGGAGCCTCTGGGTGGTGCCACGTTGGGGATGTACAAGGGCAGTTCTGTCTTGGGCTTTGTCTCTGCCCTCATCAACATGACACATCCCATATGTTCTGGAGTTAAATTAATGTGTGTTTATAGCACCCTGTATCCCAGGGAGGAGCATATTAAATGCAGTAAAAAATGTTCATTTTCCAAAAATCTTTTGAACATTAATAATTTGAAAAGAAGATGAACTGAAAATGAAAACTAAAGATACTGTGTCTTACTCCCAAAATTAGAAACAATAAAAATAAGTTAACTGACATATGCCCAAAGAAATCACTTTATTTGATGTAGGAAATCTTTGTTCCCCACGATCTTCCACATAGAGCAGACAATTTCACTCTTTGCAAACCTTGTCATATTAGGAGTGACTAGTGTTTCCCTGTGGTGAATCACCTGCTCACTGGGCTACAGAACTGACTAAAGAAAGCATTCATTCCCCACCCCACACCCCGACAATGTACACTGAGCAAGAAACAATTTTGGCAAATTTTATGACAGCTATATTGATAATGACCAATTGTGGGCTTTAAGTAGTGGTAGGAAACATTAAAATGATTTTAGTATGTCCTCAGTTAAGAATCTTTATTCTGTCTTTAGGATAAATCTTCTCTCTCCAGCTCTATCCTCTAGGACAGGGATAGCAAAATTTTCTGTAAATATTTTGGGCTTTGCTGGCTACAAGATGGTTGTTGCAACTCTGCCATGAAAGTGTGAGAGCCGGCAAAGACAACATGCTGAGGAATGGGTGAGGTTGTGTTCCAATGAACCTTTATTTACAAAAACAGGCAAACTGGGTTTCATCTGCAGTCTGTAGTTTGCCAATACCTGCCTTATAAGAATGGAGTCACGGCTCTGAAAGATGAAAATTTCAGCTGGTGATTTCCAAAAACTGCTCTTCACCTCCTAATATATAATTAATATAAGCAGCAAAGTATGGTCGACTTTCTATGATTTTAAAGTTATTAAAACAAAAAACTATGTTCATTGTGCCTCTAAAATGAAGGAACAGTGTCTAATCTAAGAAACTGTTAAAAAATTAAAACGATGAATAATTTCCAAATTCTATGCAGCAGCCGTCCTGCATTTGAAATTTTCAAGTAGAATAGCTATTATTTCCTAGTGATGAACCACAAATGGGCTGAAGATATTTGCATACCTTTTTACACATGATATACACCAGTACTCTAACCTCTGATTCTTCTTACCAAACTCCATTTAATTTGTCATTAATTAGTAAATTGTTATGTGAAATGCTGCAAAGCATCTTGGGTGAAACAGCCAGCATGATGATTATTCTTCTGGAAGCTATCTGAAATTGTTACTACTGAGCAATTTCCATGAAAATAGAAGGGTCTTTGGAGCTGTTCTTTTAAAATAAGAATAAAATGGACCAAATAGGGGAGAACAAATAAAGGCAATAATAAATCAAGGACAAAAGACAGGAAACTAGCCCCCTTCTCCCCCTAAAGTATCCAGGAATAAACTATATTAGTGTATTTTTGCAAAGAGTAGAGGCTTCTTAACTTTCCTTTGAAGATGCAATTAACAAAACAACAACAACAACTACAAGTCCAATAGTAAGCCCTCAAAAGTCCTATTTGTGTCTGTCTTAAGAATCTTCTTATCTCTGAAAGTCTTTATCTATGGTGGGGGTAGGTAGGGAATCTTGGCAGAGTATAGACAAGTTCAAGTTCTTTCCTTCTTTCTGTTACACCCACCATATTTGCATTTGTGCTTATTTTGCCAATTTCAGAATAATTTCTTTGAGTGATTATCATTGTTACCTTTCTCTTCTTCCTTCCTTCCTTTCTTTTGTTCTGTCTCTTGACTTGCTTGCTTGCTTGCTTTCCTCTATTTCCTTCTTCTCTCCTTTTCTTTTCTCTCACTTAAAGCCCAGCTGTACACATCCTCCGGATAGACGGGATTTTGCCTTCAAGTTGTTGGCAGTGTTTAATTCCTCTTAAGGCCACCTCCATAACCAAGTCCAAATGAAAGGGAGCCTCTTTGACCCTCTGCCCTCCCTTTCCTGCCTTCTCTTCTCCTGGATTTCAATGCTTGATTGAACGGTGTGTTAGGTTCACTGAACTTGGTCTTGGTTTCAGTTCCACTCAGAGACAAAGTCCGCTTCCAGGTCAATTTCCATATGAATGCAGCTGAGATCTCTTTCCCCATTTTGGAATTCCAGGCAGCACCCTGGGCTCCGATTTCTCAGACTCAAAGTTTTTGCCCAACTTTTCCCCACCCCCACCTCTCGACCCACCCCTAATCTGCTCCTATTCCCCTTTCTCTGGCCACCGGATTTCCAGTTCTTCCAGCGCAGTACTCTAGCCCCGAGAAAGCATCTGTGAACTCAACTCCAGAACATCTGGCTTCATGTTTCTCTGAGGCTGATGGTGTAAGAGAGAGATTTGTTTCTTAGGGTTTGAGATGGGCAGTGGGAGGTGGGGGATGCCATGTAGGATGGGGAGGGGTGGAAGAGTCAACACTTGTTCAGGCTGACTCTAGGAAAATAGTTAATTCTCATTGCCACCTATTTACAAGCAGACAGAGCCTCATTAAAGAATATATCTGGTTGTAAATCTGGTTTGGGGTTTTAGGCTAACTGCCTCCAAAATTTCTGCTTTACTTCTAAGATGTGGTTTTGCCAAGCTGAAAAATGACAGTGAAAAAGATATTGCTCTTTCCAGTGCCTTTTTTGTGTAATCAAATGGCCTGTTTGTACCCTCGAAATGCCATTGGCAAGAATAATATCTCTAAGCCTGTCTCTATTTGAATGCCACAGAGATGTGTATGGTTCTTACCCTCAGATCCTCATTCATCTCAAATTAGAATGTATTCAGAAGTTGCTCATGGCCAAGTCAGCTGGCTTGTGCCAATATTGGCACCTTAAAGTTTCTACTTGAAGGTCTATGCAATGTTAATACCTGGTCACATTTTGGTTATGTTCTGAATAATGCTTTGTTTCTTGCTTTTCCTGAATGTAAGGCACAGTGATTTATAGACTTCCTGTGGTGGAGCAAATACTGTAATTGTTTTCACTATGTCTCCTAATATATGTCACTTTTATAATGGGGTGCAATTGTCTGGAAGGTTATATGGCTATAACTTGAATACCGTAAGATTGTTACAGAATTCCTGCCATGACTATGAGGACCTACACGTCCATATACATAAAGAGAGTGTGAGTGTACATGCATGTGTGTGCTGCTGCATCGCTTCTGTCGTGTCTGACTCTGTGCGACCCCATAGACAGCAGCCCACCAGGCTCCCCTGTCCCTGGGATTCTCCAGACAAGAACACTGGAGTGGGTTGCCATTTCCTTCTCCAGTGCATGTATGTGTGTACACGCGTATGTATATCTGTGGGTTATGAGTGTGCTTGAATATATGATCAATGCATATGTGTGCGTGTGTGTGTATTTTCAACCGAATGCACAAGGGTACTTGTGTATATATGCATAAGTGTGTGAGATGCATATGCACATGGGATATGCATGCTGATGGACATTTGAATGCATGGACCTGAATTTGTGTAAGTGGGTACGTGTGTCAGAGAGCCCTTAAATGTGCAAATCGAGATGTGGAGCACATCCAGGAAGAATCCTAGTATTCAGCAGCCAAAGGCTTTCAGAGCTCTTTGTTAATAGTCACATTCTCAGTGGGCTCCAGACCTCAGCCTCTGCCTTGAGGTGCAGTATACTTCCCGAAAGGAGAAATTTTTGAAATGCAGAATGTCTGCTGTTGCAAACCCAAATTCACTAAGTTGTGTTGGCCAGGTCCCAGAGAAACAGCCTGGACATCACTGGACATGCAGGCCCTAAGCAAAAACATATGTGCACGTCTCTGCCTTGGAATCCAATGGCCTTTAAGGAAATGGATCTATCTCTGTGGAAGAGGAAAGGGGGAAGAACTGCAAGGGCCCCGTGGTTTGCAGGAAAGGTGCCTGGCATCATTTATTATTCTGACCAGGTAACTTCTCTATAGATTATAATAAAATAATGTGCCCTTGTTTTATCTACAGACCCATTATTGTGGGTCCTCCATCTGGCCTTGGTAATGAATTCATATGTACACGAGTGACAACAAGGGAAAAGAGTTTAAGTATTATGATAGTGTTAGTATTGATCACAGAATAGATTAAGAGACAGCTAGGAGGAATTTCTTCGTGGAATCAAATTCTTCCCTTTCCCCACCCCCTGAGACAGCCAGCAGCAGTAAACACTAGCATTTGTCAATGCAACAATTTCAACTCTTGAGCAAGAAATCTCCCATTTCAGAAATTTTGCATCAACAAATCACTGTATTTTGTCCTTAAATTTACCCAGTGGCAATATTTTGGCAGGATTGTTAGACTGTGGGCTAAGAAGACGAAGAATTTTCAAGAAGATTTCCCACCCCCAGCTGCTGTGCACTGAATAGCATTGTCCAGGGAGAGGTGGTGATGATTAATCATGTCCAGTTCCCTAGAACCCCCTCTCCCCTTCCCCTCTCTCCCGTCCCTCCCCTCCTGCTATGTAGGTTTCTGTGACAAGGAGAATGATTTACTGACTAGTTGAGAATAACAGATATCAGGTCTTAGGTCTTATATAGTTTAATGTCTCTTAAATAAACAGGCCTTGCTGTGGGCCCTAACACCATTGCTTTCTCATGGCTTTTCTCCTGGACAGTGTGTCTCAGCTCCCAGTTCTTATTGCTTGATCTCTGACCCCTTGACTTACTCTATAGCCAACCCAGAGGCTCAGACTCCGCTGACACTCAGTTTGTGGGCTCACATTCCCAGTGCCGACTTCTGGCTTCCCTTTGGGCTGCAATTCTTACCAGCTTTTCCGGTAATTCTGTTTTGGGGCTTTCTGTGGAAGCACTTTGCATCATCCCTACCTAGAATCCCTTTTGGGGTCTTGTTAGTTCCAGAGGTGGCACCCCAACTCCCAGCCAACTCCAGCTGTGTTCTGAGATTTATTGCAGGAATGAGATTTAATAGGAACTAAAGAAGAAGAGGACTATGGCTTATAAAGCATATCTACCATGTCAGGTGCTATGCAAGGGAATTTTTTATATGTTACCTAATATAACAAGGTAGATAGTGGTATGGGTCCCATTTAAACTTTTCAGAACTTGAATTGAAGACAGCAACCTTGCTCAAGGTTACTCAGCAGAGCTAGTGAGTGGAAGAACGAGGATTTACCCTCATCTAACTTTTTTCCTGCTATCTTACACTTTTCAATAATCCGTATCCCAATCACAGCACCATTTGCTGAGTATTTGTATCTGCCAGGCTGTCTGACAAATAGGTTGTCTATATGCTTTTTTACATTTAAAAAATTGAGATATGATTTATAGGCCATAAAATTCACACTTTTTCTTTTAAAGTATACAATTTGGTGTTTATAAGTGTATTTTCAAGGTTGTTCAGCTATCGCTACTTTCTAATTCCACAGTATTTTTTTCTTCTCTAAGAGAAGTCCCATACCCCTTAGCAGTTACTCCTCATTCCTCCCTCTCTCTAACCTCTGACAACCACTAATCTCCTTTTTGGTCTCTATGGAGTTGATAGTTTTGAACATTTCATATAAATGGAATCATGCAATATGTGGCATGTTTTTTGCATCTTTGCATCTGGCTTCTTTCACTCAGCATAATGTTTTAAAGGTCCATCTGTAGCATGTATCAGTACCTCATTCCTTACAGTGACCAAATAATACTTCACTGCTTGAATGTATCACTTTTTTTTCTTGTTTCTTTTCTTTTCTTTCTTCTTCTTCTTTTTTTTTTTTTTTACCATGGCTTTCACTACTATCCTATGAGGTAGCTGCAGGTACGGAGAAGGCAATGGCACCCCACTCCAGTACTCTTGCCTGGAAAATCCCATGGGCGGAGGAGCCTGCTAGGCTGCAGTCCATGGGGTCGCTACGAGTCGGACACGACTGAGCGACTTCACTTTTACTTCTCACTTTCATGCATTGGAGAAGGAAATGGCAACCCACTCCAGTGTTCTTGCCTGGAGAATCTCAGGGACGGGGGAGCCTGGTGGGCTACCGTCTATGGGGTCGCACAGAGTCGGACACGACTGAAGCGACTTAGCAGCAGCAGCAGCAGCAGCAGCTGCAGGTATCATCTCCATAAATAAACATAGGTAAAGCTGTTGTTGCTGTTCAGTTACTAAGTCCTGCCTGACTCTTTGGGACCCCATGGACTGCAGTACACCAGGCTTCCCTGTTCTCCACTATTTCCTAGATTTTGCTCACATTCATGTCCATTGATCAGTGGTGCTGTTTAACCATCTCATCCTCTGCCACTCCCTTCTCTTTTTACCATCAATCTTTCCTAGGATCAGGGTCTTTTCCAATGAGGTAAAACCATAGAGAGATTCAATAATTTGCTTTAGTTCATATTCTAGGAAAAGTCTGTGAAATATAATTATTTTGCATCTGTATTTTCAGTTTAATTTGCTTATTGTCTGTCCCTAGCAGAAGATGGGTGAGGCTTGGAACATCCATGTAACGTGGATATAGGACAAATGCTTTGCATAGGTTATCCTCACTCAGAATCCTCCCTGTTTTTCATCTCAGGATGCCACTTCCCACTCTGCCTTTCAGGAGAAGTCTTGGACCCACCCCATTCCCTGAGCTCTGCAGTTTTGCAGCACAACCTGGGACCATAGTCTGGATTGGAGGGTAAATTAAGAGAAGCAACGTTCCCCTGATGGGACATTTGATTCTGTTCCTCAGAGGGCACAATGTGTCCATTTATAGCCTACGCCTCAGACAGAGCGAGGGTGTTGGAGTTTTTCTTTTCCTGACGAGGATTCCAGGGATCACGTTGAAAGACAATAAAATGGTAAAAACCGAAAGAACAGATTGTATGTTACAGCAGTAAGTAAACAACTCTTGTCAACAGAATCAGATTTTATGTCAACTTTTAACTGCTCCAGTCTGGCTTTAAAATATTAAAATACTAACTAATCTCCCATTGAAGATCCTGTATAATGAAGGCACAGTTTGTCCCCAGCAGGGACTTCCACTCAGAGTAGGGAGCTAGGATGTGTGTGGAAAAAGCTAATTGACACAGCGGAGTCTGCATGCTGGACCACATACTGGCATTGGAAGTAGATGTGCTAGGGAAAGGAAGGTCACACGGGCTGGAGTGGGTGGGGAAAGCTCCTTGTATTAGAAGAGGAGAAAGTGGACTAGAGGCAAGAGAGGCCTTTCAAGGAGGATAGCAGTAGAGAAGACTTCCCAGGGAAAGACAGAGTTGTATCAGTTGGGTGTGGTTGGACAATGATAAATAACCTGTCTGGCTGGAGTTGAAAGGATGTTGGGATGGGGCTGCTGAGGGAAGTGGGTATGAGACTGTGGCGGGACAAAGAATGTGGATTTTATTTGCTAAGCAAACAAAAACCAGGGTGGAGGAACAGGCAGAGTCACCCTGAATATGGTGTAGTCAGCTGGTAAGACAGGAAGACCCAAGTAGCAGGGGAAAGTTTTCCTAACTTTATTGCTCTTGAGAAATAATGGCAGAGATCTGGAGGTTGGACCCAGCATGGAGGGTGTGCTTAGAGTGGTGTGTTTTCAGACCCCTGGAGGCTGGTAAGAGTACAATGCAGATAACGAGCTATGTGAGCTGGTGTGATGAAGGAAGCCAGAGTGAGTGCTCTGAATGTGTCAGGGCATCACATAGCACTTTTTGGAGTTGCCCAATATGGTAGCCAAGCAAGGAGGTGGGCCCAGGGGCAGAGAATGAAAAATTGAGGCAGCATCTGGGATAGGTTGTCCTTGTACCTGAATTTAAGAAATCATTTCTAATTCAGCTCAAAATCTGGATGATTTTGAAGGTCCAGTTTTAAAAGGTAAATGAGAAATTTTCATTCTAATGCGAGTTTGGGGTATGTTAGAGTACAGTGAAACATTTCAGAGACGTTGAATTACTTGGCCAAGGTAAAGTGAAAAGAAAGTGAAAGTGAGTGTTGCTCAGTCGTATCTGACTCTTTGCAACCCCTTGGACTATACAGTTCATGGAATTCTCCAAGCCAGAATACTGGAGTGGGTAGCCTGTTCTTCTCCAGGAGATCTTCCAACCCAGGGATTGAACCCAGGTCTTCTGCTTTGCAGGTGGATTCGTTGCCAGCTGAGGCACCAGGGAAGCAAATAGCAAGGTTAGGGTTCAGCCCTCGTGCAGTGGCACTTAAAGCCCATGTTTGTCCACTTACTTGGGTTATATACATGTAGATTTTCATCCCTGTCATCCTGACTTTTGACTTAATCTGCACATGAGGAATATGACACAGCCTAGTTATGTTTCTCTGCTTTTACCTAAAATGTAGATGCTGAACACAAAGCCAGCCAGGTCCAAAACCTTGGGAGGTGGGTGTCTCCAGGCTTTAAAAGGAAATTCAATAAATATTTTCGGTTCATATCCATGGATTTTTATGCCACAATCACATAGCTGAATTTTCCTGCAATAGCTCAACTATCTCGTGCTATCTCTCTATATTTAAGTTACTTTTTCTGCAGGAAGATTTCATTATTCAGAAATAAACATCGTTATTTCACAACTTTGTGTACATCTTGGCCTGTTCATGATGTTTGTTGGGGGAGCACAGGCTTGTGTTTGTAATGTGCACGTGTGCATGCACATGCCTTCTGCTTTCATTATTGGATGAGAACTAATTAGGGAATGGGCAGTGGTCTGGTGCAGGAATGTCTCTCAGGGGTCTGATAAGGTCCAGCTGCAGGGTCTATGCTATAGGGGAGGGGTACAAGGGTAAGGGAGGGCCCTTCCCCTGACCTTTCCACCCAGGATTCTGGCACCATCATTGCATTCCAAGCATCCTCTCTGAGGGCACTGCCTGGGGTTTGAGACTGCTTGTGGCAAGCCAGGAAATTTCATCCATATGTTTCTGATTCATTTTCACCCATAAAAATGCGATTTTTAAGAGCAATGTGACATGCAATAAGCTTTCTAGGTCCTCTCTCCTTCTCTGCATCTCTGCTTAGAGGAGAAGACAGATCCGTTTTGCCAACAGAAAACGGATTCAGACTGCAGGATCCTCGACCCCAGAGGCAGGAACATAAGCGAGGCTCACACAGATGGTCTTCCACCAGTGTAAGGCCACTCCCGACAATGTATACTGTCAGGCTGAAACTGCCCAAGATCTAGCTTTTGCCCTTCCCCAGGGAGCACTGGTTCAATAACCCCATGATAATGATGGCTTTTTCCTTGCTATTTTTATTTTCTCTATTTCTGATCCTTTTGTTTGCTCTCATTACCCAAGGAGCATTGATTCCCTGGCTCTGCTCATTGCTCAAAATATATGCAGCTTCTATTGTACTTTTGTTCCTTCAGATGAGCTCATCGCGAGCCAATCCATTTACTCTTTTTGGTTTTTGTTTTTATTAACTGAGATGTTGCAAATTGACTGAAAATAGTGGAACTCTGTTTCATTCTCAGACCCATACTGCCTTTTGGGTCCTTTGGCTCAAGAACTGTGTCTCTTGGCCTCTAATGAGTTTACCGAGTTTTGCCACCATGCTATTCCTAGTCTGTTTGTGTCTTTTGTTTTCCTGGCCAGCCCTGTCTGGTTTTTCTCTTTGCTGCTCCTGGAGGTGTTGAGTGAGGTCTGCTTCTGTTCCCAGTGATGGGGAACAGCTAAATGCTGCTGCTCCTGATTAAGGGAAAGAGAGGAATTTTGGAAACACACAGATTGGTAAATTATTGCTGACCCTACCACTTCTTAGTTGTCTGGCCTTGGATCTCTTTAGGTGTTTCCTCTTCAGTATAGTGAAGATGGTAAAATTTATCTGACAAAGCAGCTGTAAGAATTTAAGAAGACCATGCCATTTTTCCCTGAATCCACATGGCCCAGTTCTGGGCCTGGCATATAGGAGGGGCCCTTTCATGTTGGACAGAGTCAATGTCCTTCAACCAAAGGCCACCAGGGACAAGACTGTGGTTGAGAATGTTGAGTTTATTACTCATTACAGTGAGGGAGTTCATAGATTCTGGGAACTGTGGAATGTCTCACTAAGAGGGTGGACCTACAATAGGATTTGGGCTTTAGTTGAGCGATTTGGGAGCAAGTCAAAGAAAGTGGAAGTTTGATTCAGTCCGAAAATGGGGGTAATTCTATAATTGAGTATCTCAATAAATCTGATCTCTAAGCAGGGACGACAAGAGTAAGAATAAAGCTGTAACTGATGAAGAAGTAGCAGTCACTCCTCCTGTCCAGAGATGGAGGTGCTGGATGTGTCATGTGTGGCACAGTGACCTTGCTGTTGTCTTTTCTTAAATGCGATTATGACATGAACTTGCTTGGTCTCATGTTATTGTGACCTTGGAACTGCCTTGCTGTGGTTGGTGTTCTGTGAGTTTACATCTGAGAGGAGACTAACACAATGACTAGCTATGCCAGGTCAACTTCTCAATGTGAGGGTCTGCTCTTTTTTTCTTGCTTGCTAGCTTTCTCCATTTATCTCTCTCAGAGGGATAGCAGGGTGGACATTGTTCCTGGTAAGAAAGTAGAATTAGGGATGAGTAGCCTACATGTCCTATTATATCAAATGGCCTTCATGGAACCCAGGTCAGTGAGAAAGTGAATCTGGTTGGCGAGCAGTTCAGGGGAGAGAAAGGAAAGGGACTGGGGAGGAGACTGAATATTATTTGAATTCTTTCTGGATAACTGGAGGATTAGGGGTTGCAGGAGCTGGGGCTGCACACACAGAGGATCTGAAATCCCCAGAGGCTGGAGAGCATGGGCCAGTCAGGTGGCTGGGGGCAAAGTCAAGCACAGGGTGCACACAATGGATCCAAGCTAAATGAGGCCAACCACAAATGTGAAAGCGAGTTCAGGCAACCAGAGAAACCTGGAAGTGGTGAGATGAAGAAAGAGGCTCAGGTATTAGTACTTAGAAAAACTTCATAAAACCCCAGAGTAAAAGTTTATGAGGTGTCTTGGTCCTCACCTGCTCATAGACGAATAGAGCTCTTAAAGATACTGGACCAGTTCACATAAATTTGGCATGGTAAGAAGCCAAAGGGGAAAATGGTTATCTGAAAACTGGGAAAGTGGGAAAAGTGACCCAATTATTTGATATTCTTAAATGTAGTCTCCCTGTCCTTCACGCTACCCAAAACACATTTATTTCTTAGAATTAATGAGTTATGATGGTTAGACTTCTGAGTGACTATGCGAAGAATTGATGCTTTTGAACTGTGGTGTTGGAGAAGACTCTTGAGAGTCCCTTGGACTGCAAGGAGATCCAACCAGTCCATTCTGAAGGAGATCAACCCTGGGATTTCTTTGGAAGGAATGATGCTAAAGCTGAAGCTTCAGTACTTTGGCCACCTGATGCAAAGAGTTGACTCATTGGAAAAGACCCTGATGCTGGGAGGGATTGGAGGCAGGAGGACAAGGGGACGACCGAAGATGCGATGGCTGGATGGCATCACGGACTCAATGGATGTGAGTATGAGTGAACTCTGGGAGTTGGTGATGGACAGGGAGGCCTGGCGTGCTGCGATTCATGGGGTCGCAAAGAGTCGGACACGACTGAGGGACTGAACTGAACTGAACTGATGCTGATGTGACTGAGGATTAGTGTGCCCTAGAAATCTTTCCCACTCTGAATCACAAAGATGGTTCACCTCTACTTTTAGCAAGCCTGGAGTGGTGGCTGTGCGGCATTGGAGTGACTGTGAGGAGACTCCCCACGTCTGCTGCTGAGTGCTTGAGCAGCAGCTGTGTGGTGCTGAAGTGACTGTGAGATGATACCCTACGTCGAAGGACAGAGAAGCCCCAGCAAGATGGTAGGAGGGGCAAAATTGCATTTAGAATCAAACTCCATATGTGCTAGAGATGATCAGAGGGCTCACACATACCTGTGAGACCAGACTCAGAGACCCTACAGAGACTGAGATGGAACTGTGTTTGGGTGTCTCCTGAGGAGGTACGAGTCAGCAGTGGACTGCTGTAGAGGCAGGGGCTGTGGGTGCAGTAGACCTGGGTATGGCATAAGCCCTCTTGGAGGGAGGTCACCATTAACCCACCATAGAGATCTCTTCAAGAAAATTAAAGATGTCAAGGAATGTTTCATGCAGAGACAAGCTCAATAAAAGACAGAAATGGTATGGACCTAACAGAAGCAGAAGATATCAAGAAGAGGTGGCAAGAATACACAGAAGAACTATAAAAAAAAGAGATATTAATGACCCAGATAGCCACCGTGGTGTGATCACTCACCTGGAGCTGGACATACTGGAGTTCAAAGTCAGTTAGGAAGCATCACTACAAGCAAAGCTAGGGGAGGTGGTGGAATTCCAGCTGAGCTATTTCAAATCCTAAAAGATGATGCTATGAAAGTGCAGCACTTAATATGCCAGCAAATTTGGAAAACTCAGCAGTGGCCACAAGACTGGAAAAAGTCAGTTTTCATTCTAGTCCCAAAAAAAGGCAATGCCAAGGAATGCTCAAACTACCACACAATTGCACTCATTTCACAGGTTAGCAAAGTAATGCTCAAAATTCTCCAAGTGAGGCTTCAATAGTACATGAACCAAGAACTTGCACATGTTCGAGCTGGATTTAGAAAAGGCAGAGGAACCAGAGATCAAATTGCCAACATCCGCTGGATCATTGAAAAAGCAAGAAAGTTCCAGAAAAACATTTTCTGTTTCATTGACTAAAGCCTCTGACTGTGGGAATCACAACAAACTGTGGAAAATTCTTAAATACATGGGAATACCAGACCAGCTGACCTGCCTCTTGAGAAATCTGTATTCAGGTCAAGAAGTAACCATTAGAACTAGATATGAAACAACAGACCGCTTCCAAATTGGGAAAGGAGTACATCAAGGCTGTATATTGTCACCCTGCTTGTTCAACTTATATGCAGAGTACATCATGAGAAAGCTGGACTAGAAGAAGCACAAGCTGGAATCAAGACTGCCGGGAGAAATATCAATAACCTCAGATATGCAGATGACACCACCCTTATGGCAGAAAGTGAAGAGGAACTAAAGAGCCTCTTGATGAAAGTGAAAGAGGAGAGTGAAAAAGTTGGCTTAAATCTCAACATTCAGAAAACTAAGATCATGGCCTCCGGTCTCATCACTTCATGGCAAATAGATGGGGAAACAGAGGAAACAGTGACAGACTTTATATTTTTGAGCTCCAAAATCCCTCCAGATGGTGACTGCAGCCATGAAATTAAAAGACGCTTACTCCTTGGAAGAAAAGTTGTAACCAACCTAGACAGCATATTAAAAAAGAACAGACATTAATCTGCCAACAAAGGTCCGTCTAGTCAAAACTGTGGTTTTTCCAGTAGTCATGTATGATGAGAGAGTTGGACTATAAAGAAAGCTGAGCACCGAAGAATTGTGGCAGAAAGTGAAGAGGAACTAAAGAGCCTCTTGATGAAAGTGAAAGAGGAGAGTGAAAAAGTTGGCTTAAATCTCAACATTCAGAAAACTAAGATCATGGCCTCCGGTCTCATCACTTCATGGCAAATAGATGGGGAAACAGAGGAAACAGTGACAGACTTTATATTTTTGAGCTCCAAAATCCCTCCAGATGGTGACTGCAGCCATGAAATTAAAAGACGCTTACTCCTTGGAAGAAAAGTTGTAACCAACCTAGACAGCATATTAAAAAAGAACAGACATTAATCTGCCAACAAAGGTCCGTCTAGTCAAAACTGTGGTTTTTCCAGTAGTCATGTATGATGAGAGAGTTGGACTATAAAGAAAGCTGAGCACCGAAGAATTGATGCTTTTGAACTGTGGTGTTGGAGAAGACTCTTGAGAGTCTCTTGGACAGCAAAGAGATCAATCCAGTCCATTCTGAAGGAGATCAGTCCTGAATATTTATTGGAAGGACTGATGCTGAAGCTGAAATTCTAATACTTGGGCCACTTGATGCAAAGAGCTGACTCATTTGAAACAACCCTGATATTGGGAAAGATTGAAGGTGAGAGGAAAAGGGGATGACAGAGGATGAGATGGTTGGATGGCATCACCGACTCAATGGACATGAGTTTGAATAAGCTCTAGGAGTTGGTGATGGACAGAGAAGCCTGGTGTGCTCCAATTAATGGGGTCGCAAAGAGTTGAACACAATTGAGCAACTGAACTGAGAGTGTACTAGCAAACCACTATAGACTAAATGTTTATGTCCCCCAAATTCATATATGAAAACCTAATCCCCAATATGATGGTATATGGAGGTGGAGCCTTTACAAGGTGATTAGGTCATGAGGGTAGTGACCTCATGAATAGGATTAGTGCCTTTATAGAAGAGACCCAGAGAGTTCCCTTGTCTCTTCTGTTGTGTGAGTACATAGGGACCATGCCGTTTAAGAACAAGGAAGTGGGCTCTCATCAGGCACTTAATCTGCTAGCAACTTGATCTTGGACTTCCCAGCCCCCAGACTTGAAAGAAATAAATAATCTGTAGTTTAATAAATACCCAGCCTATGGTATTTAGTTATAGTAATGTGAACACACTCAGAAACAATTCTGTTTGCAGAGACAACACTTTCTTCTCCACATGTCTCATAAGGGACTGCCTGGCAGGGAGGCCTGCATTTGGGATGCTTTCCTCAACAAAGTCAGTGTCAGAAATTGTCCTTTCCTTGGCTCAACTCTAGCCACTGCTCTAGGCAGAGAGGACAAAAGTGGACAACGTGGACTCTGATCGTCTGTGGCCTAGTCTGTGGTCCCTGTTATTTCTCTACGAGTTTTCTAGACTCTTTCTAGATTCTTTGCCTCGTTTCAGACAAATCAGCCTCTTTGATTTTCTGAATTCTCACTACTAGACTGCCTGGAATTCTATGTGCTTAATTTTTCAAGTGTTTTTTTTTTCTTTTTTGCATGTTAGATTTCTTACTTACCATGAGAAATTGGCGTTTGGCCCTAAATTCTTGGGTCACAGCGACTACCAGCTTCTAGGTCCAGCCTCAGCTCTGCTCAGTTCCAAGTCTTTCCTAGATCAGGCACTGGTTCCTTCCCTTGACTTCTTTTCTTTTTAAGATTTTTTGACGTGGATCATTTTTAAAGTCTTTATTGAATTTGTTACAATAAAATAAAAAATTGTTTCTGTTCTATGTTTTGGTTTTTTGGCCAAGAGGCACATGGGATCTCAGCACCTTAACTAGGGATTGAACCCATACCCCTGCACTGGAAGGTGAAGTCTTAACTATTGGACCACCAATGAAGTCCCTCCTCCCTTGATTTTTAACACCCATCAGCATCTTCTTTTTATTTATGAGGCCTGCCATTCAAAATTAGGAAAGTGAAAATAATATATTCAGTTCAATTCAGTCACTCAATCATGTCTGACTCTTTGCAGCCCCATGGACTACAGCATACCAGGCTTCCATATTCATCACCAACTCCTGGCGCATGCTCAACTCATGTTCATCAAGTCGGTGATGTCATCCAACCATCTCATCCTCTGTCATCGCCTTCTCCTCCTGTCTTCAATATTTCCCAGCATCAGGATCTTTTCTAATTAATCAGTTCTTCACATCAGGTGGCCAAACTATTGGAGATTCACCTTTAGCATCAGCCCTTCTGATGAATATTCAGGACTGATTTCCTTTAGGATGGACTGGTTGGATCTCCTTGCAGTCCAAGTGACTCTCAAGAGTTCTCCAACACCACAGTTGAAAAACATCAATTCTTCATTGCTCAGCTTTCTTTATAGTCCAGCTCTAACATCCATACATGACCACTGGAAAAACCATAGTTTTGACTAGATGGACCTTTGTTGGTAAGTAATGTCTCTGATTTTTAATATGCTGTCTAACTTTGTAATAGCTTCTAAGGAGCAAGTGTTTTTTAATTTCATGGCTGCAGTCACCATCTGGAGGGATTTTGGAGTGCAAGAAAATAAAGTCTGTCACCGTTTCCATTGTTTCTCCATCTATTTGCCATGAAGTGATGGGACCAGATGCCATGATCTTTTAGTTTTCTGAATGTTGAGTTTTAAACCATCTTTTCACTCTCCTCTTTCACTTTCATCAAGAGGCTCTTTAGTTCCTCTTTACTTTCTGCCATAAGGGTGGTATTATCTGCATATCTGAAGTTGTTGATATTTGTTCTGGCAATTTTGATTCCAGCTTGTGCTTCATCCATCCATTTCTCATGATATACTCTGTATAGATGTTAAATAAGCAGGGTGATAATATACACCCTTGATGCATTGTTTTCTCAATTTGAAACCAGTCTGTGGTTCCATGTCCCTTTCTAACCGTTGCTTCTTGACTTGAATACAGATTTCTCAGAAAGAAGGTAACGTGGTCTGGTATTCTCATCTTTTTAAGAATTTCCAGTTTGTTGTGGTTTCCACAGTCAGAGTCTTTAGTCAGTGAAACAGAAGTAGATGTTTTTCTGGAACTCTCTTGCTTTTGCAATGATCCAATGGATGTTGGCAATCTGATCTCTGGTTCCTCTGCCTTTTGTAAATCCAGCTCGATTATATGAAAGTTCTTGGTTCATGTATTGAAGCCTCACTTGGAGAATTTTGAGCATTACTTTGCTAGCTTGTGAAGTGAGTCCAATTGTGTGGTAATTTGAGCATTCCTTGGCATTGCCTTTTTTTGGGACTGGAATGAAAACTGACTTTTTCCAGTCTTGTGGCCACTGCTGAGTTTTCCAAATTTGCTGGCATATTAAGTGCTGCACTTTCATAGCATCATCTTTTAGGATTTGAAATAGCTCAGCTGGAATTCCATCACCTCCCCTAGCTTTGTTTGTAGTGATGCTTCCTAACTGACTTTGAACTCCAGTATGTCCGTTCTGGGTGAGTGATCACACCATGGTGGCTATCTAGGTCATTAATATCTTTTTTTTTTTTTACAGTTCTGTGTATTCTTGTCACCTCTTCTTGATATCTTCTGCTTCTGTTAGGTCCATACTGTTTCTCTTTTATTGTGCTTGTCTCTGCATGAAATATTCCTTGACATCTTTAATTTTCTTGAAGAGATCTCTATTGTTTTCCTTTATTTCTTTGTATTGATCACTTAAGAAGGCTTTCTTATCTCTCCTTGCTATTCTTTGGAACTCTGCATCCAAATGGATATATCTTTCTTTTTCTCTTTGCCTTCACTTCTCTTCTTTTCTCAGCTATTTGTAAGATCTTCTCAGACAAGCATTTTGCCTTTTTGCATTTCTTTTTCTTGGGGATGGATGGAACCCATACTGCCTGCATTGGAAGGTGAAGTCTTAACTATTGGATTACCAGGGATGTCCCTCCTACCTTGATTTCTAACATCCATCAGCACCCTCTTTTTGTTATGAGCACTGCCATTCAAAATGAGGTAAGTGAAAATAATATATTCAGTAGAAAATAGTTTGGACTGTAGAATCCACTGAGTAAATATTGAGAAAGATATACCAATATACCAATATATTGGTAGAGAGATCAACCTTATTGGAAGTTTGTCTGGTTTTATGAAGAAAAATCTGTTGTGATTCTTAAATAGATTGTAGTGATGTTAGGGTGCCCGAGTGGGTCTGCACTACTGTCCCAGGGCTCCAGGGAATATATTTCCTGCTTGGTTACTAAACTTGAGGTACATAACTCTGTGGCCTCATGATCTGCAGAGCTAGGGAGTAATTTTCACCTTGTTGAACTCTACCCATTACCTGCTCTGCAAAATTTTCATTTGGTCCAATTCTACATTCTATTTCAATTATTCCAAGTGAATAGTCCCCAGCTGTGCCTTGAACTTCATTCATTATATTCTCTTTTCACTACTCCCCACTTCCATCTCCTTCAGGTTCCTTATTTTTCTAATCCTCTTTACTCTAAGCAAAGATACCAGATTCTATTTCACAAGGAAAACAGAGGAGCCGGGGATGTGCCTTGAGCAGTTAGAAAGTATGTTATGTTTTGCTCAAGCCATTATTGGCTAAGGTTGAGGGCTAGTCAAGAAAAGGGCTCAGAGAAGCCTGGCTAGATTTTGGGCAAGAAGAGTCTTTCTTATTATGCATCTCTTGTCTATTCATGTGTCACTGCCATACGGTTTCGAACATTATAGCTTTATGTTACAGTTTATACTTAACAGCGGCTATTGTCGTGTTTGCTTATTTCTTGACTCCCTCAATTCAGTTCAGTTCAGTCATTCAGTCGTGTCCAGCTCCTTGCAACCCCATGAACCGCAGCACGCCAGGCCTCCCTGTCCATCACCAGCTCCCGGAGTCCACCCATACCCATGTCCATTGAGTTGGTGATGCCATCCAACCATCTCATCCTCTGTTGTCCCCTTCTCCTCCTTCCCTCAATCTTTCCCAGCATCAGGGTCTTTTGCAAAGAGTCAACTCTTCACATCAGGTGGCCAAATACTGGAGTTTCAGCTTGAATATCAGTCCTTCCAATGAACACCTAGAACTGATCTCCTTCAGGATGGACTTGTTGGATCTCCTTACAGTCCATGGTACCCGCTCTCCAACACCACAGCTCAAAAGCATCAAGTCTTCGGTGCTCAGCTCTCTTTAGAGTCCAACTCTCACATCCATACATGACTACTGGAAAAACCATAGCCTTGACTATACAGACCTTTGTTGACAAAGTAATTTCTCTGCTTTTTAACATGCTGTCTAGGTTGGTCATAACTTCTCTTCCAAGGAGTAAGCGTCTTTTAATTTCACGGCTGAAATCACCATCGGCAGTGATTTTGGAGCCCTCCTCAAAATAAAGTCAGCCACTGTTTCTACTGTTTCCCCATCTATTTCCCATGAAGTGATGGGACCTGATGACATGATCTTAATTTTCTGAGTATTGAGCTTTAAGCCAACTTTTTCTCGCTCTTCTTTCACTTTTATCAAGAGGCTTTTTGTTCTTCTTCACTTTCTGCCATAATGTCATCTGCATATCTGAGGTTATTGATGTTTCTCCTGGCAATCTTGATTCCAGCTTGTGCTTCATCCAGCCTAGCATTTCTCATGATGCACTCTGCATAAATGTTAAATAAGCAGGGTGACAATACATAGCTTTGACGTACTGCTTTTTCTATTTGGAACCAGTCTGTTGTTCCATGTCCAGTTCTAACTGTTGCTTCCTGACCTGCATACAGGTTTCTCAAGAGGCAGGTCAGGTGGTCTGGTATTCCCATCTCTTGAAGAATTTTCCACAGTTTGTTGTGATCCACACAGTCAAAGGCTTTGGCATAGTCAATAAAGCAGAAATAGATGTTTTTCTGGAACTCTCTGGCTTTTTTGATGATCTAGCAAAAGTTGGCAATTTGATTTCTAGTTCCTCTGCCTTTCCTAAAACCACCTTGGACATCTGGAAGTTCACAGTTCATGTATTGCTAAAGCCTGGCTTGGAGAATTTTAAGCATTACTTTACTAGCATGTGAGATGAGTGCAATTGTGTGGTAGTTTGAGCATTCTTTGGCATTGCCTTTTTGGGATTGAAATGAAAACTGACCTTTTCCAGTCCCGTGGGCACTGATGAGCTTCCCAAATTTGCTGGCGTATTGAGTGTAGCACTTTCACAGCATCATCTTTCAGGATTTGAAATAGCTTAACTGGAGTTCCATCACCTCCACTAGCTTTGTTCGTAGTGATGCTTCCTAAGGCCCACTTGACTTCGCATTCTAGGATGTCTGGCTCTAGGTGAGTGATCACACCATCATGATTATCTGGGTCGTGAAGATCATTTTTGTACAGTTCTTTTGTGTATTCTTGCCACCTCTTCTTAATATCTTCCACTTCTGTTAGGTCTCTACTATTTCTGTCCTTTATTGAGCCCATCTTTGCATGAAATGTTCCCTTGCTATCTCTAATTTTCTTGCAGTGATCTTTAGTCTTTCTCACTCTATTGCTTTCCTCTATTTCTTTGCATTGATCACTGAGAGTGCTTTCTTATCTCTCCTTGTTATTCTTTGGAACTCTGCATTCAAATGGGTATATCTTTCCTTTTCTCCTTTGCTTTTTGCTTCCCTTCTTTTCACAGCTTTCTGTCAGGCCTCTTCAGACAGCCATTTTGCTTTTTTGCATTTCTTTTCCTTGGGGATGATCTTGATTCCTGTCTCCTGTACAATGTCAGGAACCTCCATCCATAGTTCATCAGGCACTCTGTCTATCAGATCTAGCCCCTTAAATCTTTTTCTCACTTCAACTGTATAGTCATAACGGATTTGATTTGGTCATACCTGAATAATCTGGTGGTTTTCTCCACTTTCTTCAATTTCTGTCTGAATTTGCCAATAAAGAGTTCATGATCTGAGCCACAGTCAGCTCCTGGTGTTGTTTTTGCTGACTGTATAGAGCTTCTCCATCTTTGGTTGCAAAGAATATAATCAGTCTGATATTGGTGTCAACCATCTGGTGATCTCCCTGTGTAGAGTCTTCTCTTGTGTTGTTAGAAGAGGGTGTTTGCTATGACCAGTTCGTTCTCTTGTCAGAACTCTATTAGTCTTTGCCCTGCATCATTCTGTACTCCAAGGCCAAATTTGCCTATTACTCTAGGTGTTTCTTGACTTCTTACTTTTGCATTCCAGCCCCCTATAATCAAAAGGACATCTTTTTTGGGTGTTAGTTCTAGAAGGTCTTGTAATCTTCATAGAACTGTTCAGCTTCTTCAGCGTTACTGGTCAAGGCATAGACTTGGATTACCATGATAGTGAATGGTTTGCCTTGGAAATGAACAGAGATCATAATTTCTACAAAGTGGGGATATTGTCATTTTTGCTTGCTGTTGGGTTGCCAGCTCAGTGATGAAGGTTCAATAGCTGTTTGTTCACAGAGTGAATTTCCTGGGCTTTTAGTCTCTCCTTCTCAATTGCTTCCTTCTTATCAACATTTAAACAAATTCTTTCATTAAATAAATAAGGCAACTCTCCCTGTACCCCATTCTCCCCTCAGCTACTGCTCTTTTCTATTTCTTCAGTCATACTTTTTTTTTCCAGAATGTTGTCTTCCCTGTATCCTCAGTCCATTCACTCCCCACTTCTTGCAGTCTGACTTCTGTGTCCATCACTCCCTGGAAATTCTCCTGCTATAGGTGCCTGGAATCTCTGTTTCTAGAATAATCCATGCCCCCAAGTCCCAACCTAAGCAAGATGCTTTCTGTTAGCTCAAAATCCATGTACAGCTATTTTCATCAAATGATCCACAATAGAGCTTACAATCCCCCTTTTCCTTTCCTATCCAGCTCTTCACCCAGTATTCCTCATCTCAGATAATGACATTGCTGTGGAACTGGTTGTTCAGATGATAAACCCAAGACATCTTCAGTAGTTTGTGCTTCTTCACCTTCCAATTTCCAACATCCAATAGTTACTGAGTACTCCCTAAATCTGCAGGTAGCTGATTCTCTTTTGATAGTTCAGGTCACCATCATGGTTTGCCTGGATTATCATGGCAGCTTCCAGCCTTCATACTTTCCATCTTCCTTCCCCGAGACTCAGTCTGCATTCCACAGCCAGAGAAAGCTTTCGAAATGAATCTCTACTCCTGTACTTCAATTCCATTACTGGCCCAAATTGACTATGGAACGAAGCTCAAACTCTGAAGCATGAGTTCATATTTCTGATCTTCTCTTTAATAGCTATGTAAATATACACAAGATATTCTGAGGCTTAGTTTCTTCACCTATAAAGTGAGAATGATAATACATGCCCTTTCTATTTTGTAATGAGGGGGAAATATCATCAGATATATAATGTAAAGTGCTTTATGAAGTAAGGAATAATAATAATCCACTGCTCAACACCTATCTTTTGAGGGGATAAATGAGTTGCCTCTGTCACTCTGTTCCCCCATTCAAACCCACTGGATGGGAGGGGAGGCAGAGCAGTAGGGGAGACCATTTCTAGCCCCTTAAATTTGAGGGGGCTGCTGCTTCACAATCTGGGACCAGCATGTTAGTGTTGACTTTCCTTCTCCTCAAGTGTCTTATTGTATCCATTCGTAAATCCAGCTGTGGAGGAACCACTTCAAATAAACTTTTCTCAGCATATATCACCACCCCCTGAGGAGGGTATGTTCTGTGAAGTTAAGTGTAGAAATACAGATTTTTCTAGAAGAGGAGAAAAAGGAAGAACTTTCACTTTTATTCAAAATTATCACTTCAGCAGCTGTCTACATAACTTGGAAAATTCCTCTCATATCTCTCAATGGATTCTGCAGTGTCAAAGTCCCCGTTCTCACTGGCTGACAGAGACTAGTTTTTAGTGCCAAGAATATTTGATGTTGAAATGCAGAAGGAGGTGACATCAGTATCTCTTTCTCCACATTAATCTCTTCATTATTTCTGACATAGATATTATAACATCATCAGAGATTTAATAGAGGATAATGGTATTACAATTCTAATGCATTAGGTGTGATCTGGGGTGAATATAGTCTAAACTTTTAATATAAAACAGATATTCTCTATGTGAAGGTAAATGAGCTTGAACATGGACTCACACAATGGTTATCACAAAGGCACTGCCTTCACAATAGGGAGTGAGAAATGAACTTTTCATTACTGGATATGATTGACATCTTTTTGTGTCCATTCATGGTTGCAAAAATCTCAAGTGTCAGAGCAGAGAAAGTGAAGAATTTCTCCACAGCTGTGATGGAGACTTTCAGGCACAAAGTTATGGAGGTTTGAAATCAATTGTTTCCAAAAATGCTGAGCAAAATGAATCAATTTTGCACCTTGCTGTTAGTCAAGATGTTTCCTTCTAAGGCATTTTTTTTTTAAATGCAGTGGTATCTAAATGATATATATCTTTTCAATAGCCACAGGTGGTAGATGTCTGTTCCAAGGATTTCCCTTTAAATGTTTCCAGCAGGCCTCCATGGAGCTAAAGAAACAGGAGAAAATCATTGCTTAGTTTTTCAGCTCCAGGCCATTCTAGTTTTTTAGAGCTAACTTATCTTTCCTCATTTTTCCTTTTTGTTTCTTGTCTTTTATGTGGATTTTGCTCTGGACTTCCCCTCTTTTCCCCATGTCCCAAGTGATTAGGAACTCAGTTTTAACTGTTAATCTCTAACTTGATATTTACTCCCATGAGTTGATTTATTTTTCAAAATCAGCCTCTCTGATCACAGTTAAAAGAGACACAGCACCCTCTTTCCACTTCTGGGTCTCTAGGGGCTCTTCTCAGAAGGCCCTAGAACATTGCCCAGCTCTGCTTATCCTGCAAAAGGGATCAAGTGATAGGTAATGAGGATAGTGTCATGCGGCTCATTCTATGGGTGGGAAAGTTTGCTTGGAAAGGTCATGGTGTGAATCACCTTAACTCCCCAAGTCAGTGCTCTGATTCATAGGAGATAAGGAAGAAGAATTGGAATGGAGATAGTTTCCTGTATGTATCATAAGCAAAATATTTTAGGACACATTAGAATAGATTCACACAGGTGGTAGGAATTTCCTTTAAGTTTGGCTGCAAAAATTTCTTTCTTCAGACATGTGTTTCTCAAGAGTTTCTCAGACTCTAACAAAGGTAAACTATTGAGACTTAACAGGAAAAGTTCTTGCCATAATAGAAAAAAGAAAGAAAGGAAAGATAAAACAAAATTTAGCAAAAATCTCTTAGAATGTCACATAATTATGAAATATAATACTATGTCTTGCAAAACCATGATCTCTTTAGCAGATTTATAATGAGTAAATTTGTAAACCTAGATATACACAAAAAAGTAAGGAGCATTCTAGTTTATAAATCCTGGTGTGTCGGTGTACTTGGTTTGTCTTTTTCTAGAGGTATTAGATTCAAATAGGAAGTCATGAAAAGAATCAAAGTAATTTCGTAAAGCTCAACTGGTAAATCCACCTTGTGAAATTAGAAATTACCCTATAACACTGGTCACTTGAAGCATGCTGTTAATAAAATACTAAGGAGGAGAAGAAGTGAAAACATTTAGATTCTAAGGAGCAGGAGTACAAGGAATAAAGACTGGGTAGAAAGGATGAAAAAGTAGCTGGTCAGACAACATAGTTAATATGTAATGATTACCGTATATTGAGCTCTTACTAGCGTCAAGTGATGTATATGCATTATTTGGTTTTTCACAATAACTTCACAATGTTGCTATTATTATTCCCATATTGCAGGCAAAAAAAGAGAGCTAGAGCACTTTAGCTGAATTTAAATGGTTCTGTGGTGGACAGCCTCTGTCTTACTTCCTGGTGTTCAGTCCCTTGTGCAATCCCATTCACCTGATTCTAGGCTGGACCACTGATGTTCTTCTAAGGAACATAGTGTGGTCAAAGTGATAAGCTATCACTTCCAGATTAGGTTGCAAAAGTCCGTGATTTCTGCTTTTTCTCTCTCTGGTACTTCTCTTCCCTTTATGTTTGCTCACTCTGATGAAGTAACCTCCATGCTGTGAAATACCATGTAGAGAAGCCCATGTGACAAGGAACTGAGGGAAGCCTCCAGCTACAGCTCAGGAGAAACTGAGACCTCAGTCCCACAACCACAAGAAACTGAACTCCCCCCAAAACCACAGGCATGAACTTGAAAGTAGCTTCCCCAGGTGAGCATTCAGAAGAGAACAACACCTTGACTGCGGCCTGTGAGAGACCCAGTGAGGCTGCGTCAGATTCCTGACCCACAAAAACGGTGGAATAAAAAATGCATGTCATTCTAATATGCTATGTTTGGGGTCAATTTGTTATATAGCAATAGAGAACTAACATAGTTACAAAGTGGCTAAGTTAGAATTTAAACTGAGAACTAAGCTGACCCCCAAAACTATCTTCTTTCCACATTACTATAAAGTCACCCTCAACATTACTGGACATTGCCATGTGCTGGCCATCATGTTAGACACGGGGGAGCACAGGCACAGTTCCTCAGAAGAAAGGAGCTAGGATTTGAACTGGGCCTTGCCTCAAATGAAGGAGGGTCACATGCCAAGCATGTGGAGAAGTGTGAGTATGGATACAGAGATGAGGACCCGCTCAGCCTATGATAAATAGACCCGCTGAGTCAGAGTAGAAGTTTTCCATCTGTGGCTTAAGAAACTTGGCTCCAGTGAAAAACCTGTGTGTTCTCAGGATACAACTATAAAGGACCCTAGACTATTTTGTTATATATATGTATGCTAGCATTAAAAAAAATAATAACATTGCTTTAGGAAAGACTCTAGGACGTAATCTCTCAAGATTTCTTTGAATTGATATCAACCGATTTCCATGGCATATTGTTAAGAGAATAAAGCAAAGTGACAGGTAGAAGTAGTCTAGCGTTTTAATAAGAAACACTGAAAGGATAAACCAGAAAGTAATTTAAAAAATGCTTATTTTTGGGACAGGGTAGAGGAGAAGAGTGGAGGGTAGTAGATGGGAACTCTACTATTCTGCATGTGTCCTTTTGTACAGTTTTGCTTTTGAAATTTGTGAATGTCTTAAGAAAAAAGTAAACATTAAAGTCAAAAATAAAGAAAATAATATAATTATACCTAAAATTAAAGAATAATCCCAAGGGACATTTGAACACTGGCTTCTGACTGAGCCAGCATAGAGGATATATTCTTAAAACAAATAGAAATGAATTCATTCAGTATTTTCATGTTAGAAGTAATACTGATATAATTTTAAAGACTATTTGAGGGAGATCATGGGGTAAAGCAAATAAGTTATACCACTGTTGTCAGGAGACAAGATTTTCCATATAAGAGAAAAGAAATGTAGCTCCCAGGTGGTGCTAATGGTAAAGAGTCTGCCTGCAGATGCAGGAGACATAAGAGACACAGGTTTGATCCCTGAGTGGAAAAGATCCCCTGGAGGAAGGCATGGCAACCCACTCCAGTATTCTTGCCTGGAGAATCCCATGGACAGAGGAGCCTGGCAGGGTGCAGTCCATGGGGTCGCAAAGAGTCGGACACAGGTGACGCCAACTTAGCACACTCACGCACGACAGGACATGCCTAGTTCACTTCTTACGTCAACTGCCCTACACCTAGAATCAGGCATTTCTCCAACAACTTCTGGTTGCTCAGAGTGCAAAAGTGAAAGTAGAAGTTGCTCAGTCCTGTCCTACTTTTGTGACCCCATGGACTATAGCCAGTCAGGCTTCTCTGTCCATGAAATTTTCCAGGCAAGAATACAGGAGTGGGTAGCCATTCCCTTCTCCAGAGGACCTTCTTGACCTAAGAATGGAACCCAGGTCTCCTGCATTACAGGCAAATTCTTTACTGTCTGATACACCAGGGAAGTGGTATCTTAAAAAAATAATCTAGATACTAGAGATTTAAAAAAAAAAAAAACTCACCTGAGTCCTTTTATTGCCCCTGGATCTGGATGCTGTTTTGGTTTATTTTTACCTCCAGCTCACAATGGGAGTAGCAGAAGAGTTTGGAGAGGGTGAGTGCCGGTAGATGGTAAAGGGCACTAAATGCATCTTATATAAATCTAGACATGTTCAGTGGAGGGCAACAGTTGTTTGTTACTGGGACTGAGGTACCTGCTGCTGATGGCAACAAATAATAATACTAGGTCTGATACATGTTATATACCTAAGTTATGTCTCCAGATCTAACATCGGGGTTCATATTTTTTTGTTTGCTAGTGTTCCATAACCCAATTATAGAATGAATGCAAAGCCTCTTATACAACTTTGCAGATTCTGGTATTATTGCTTATTATACCATTGGACCTACTTCAGCTCCTGGGCTTTTGCCAGTGGGATTTTAGTTTTATCTTCTTATAGAGTCATTACAACAATTTTAGTTAAACATAATAAACTTTAAACATGTGGATAAGAGCTATGCAAGGCAGTCCAACACTTGCGCTAATCCAGAATGTCTCCACATTCACTTCTTACACATGTATACCTATGGCAGATTCATGTTGATGTATGGCAAAACCAATATAATATTGTAAAGCAATTAACCTCCAATTAAAATAAATAAATTTATATTAAAAAAAGAAATGCATTTACTTTGTTTATGAAATGCATTTACTTTGTTTATGAAATGCATTTAAACCCTAGTTTATAAATTATAGAAATAATTTGCTATTGTTATTCAGTTCCTGTTGTGTTCCACTCTTTGTGACCCCATGGCTGCAGCTTGCCAGGCTCCTCCATCCTCCCCTATCTCTCGGAGCTTGTTCAAATTCATATCTATTGAGTCAGTGATGCTATCTGACCATCTCATCCTCTGCTACCCCCTTCTCCTTTTGCCTTCAATATTTCTCAGCATCAGGGTCTTTTCCAATAAGTCAGCTCTACACATCAGGTGACCAAAGTATTGGAGCTTCAGCTTCAGCGTCAGTCCTTCCAATGGACATTCAGGGTTTATTTCCTTTAGGATTGACTGGTTTGATCTCCTTGCAGTCCAAGGGACTCTCAAGAGTCTTCCCCAGCTCCACAGTTTGAAAGAATCAGTTCTTTGGCACTCTGCCTTCTTTGTGGTCCAACTCTCACACCCACAGATGACTACTGGAAAAACACTCCTTTGACTATATGGACCTTTATCAGCAAAGTGATGTCTCTACTGTTTAATACACTGTTTAGGTTTGTCATAGCTTTCCTTCCAAGGAGCAAATGTCCCTTAATTTCATGGCTGAAGTCACTAGCCGCAGTGATTTTGGAGCCCAAGAAAATAAGATCTGTCACTGCTTCCACTTCCCCCTTCCATTTGCCATGAAACGATGGCACCAGATTCCGTGATCTTCATTTTTTGAATGTTGAGTTTCAAGCCCGCTTTTTCAATGTCTTTCACCCTCATCAAGTGGCTCTTTAATTCTTCTTTCACTTTCTGCTATTAGAGTGGTATCATCTGCATATCTGAGATTGTTGATATTTCCTCCTGACAATCTTGATTCCAGTTTGTGATTCATCCAGCCCAGCATTCTCATGATATACTTGGCATATAAGTTAAGGAAGCATATAGAAATAATAAGTCTAGAAGAAAATAATTGATATAGTACAGAATAGTAATAATTGAGAAAATAATAGTCATCCTACCCCCACTTTCATTTCCTAGAAGTTTTTTTTAAATGTTTTTCCATTGGTCCATGATAATTCTAAATGATAAACCAGTTTTTGATTTATAGACTCCCTCATTTTGAAGATGAAGAATTAATAACTCATTATACATGCTATCTTTGTTTCTATGTCTTCTGAATTTGTTGGTTAAATTGTTATTTTCAGTTGTACTGATGATCTTTAAAATGTTTCTTAATGTAATGGAACCTCTACTTTTGGTTTTATCTGTGTTAGACACACACTCCCTTGATTCAACATTATTCAGAAATAAACTACCTTTGTGTTACATTCCATTTTTTCCCCCCTGGCCCATTTCCCATTCTCCATCAGTTTTATTATTTTTTTTAACAGTATCAAGGTTTTGGCATTGATATTCTTTTCTGTAATTTTTATTGCGTGCTAAGTGCTTTGTCCATGGGTTTACTACAAATATTAAAAATCCATAAGTAAAATTTATAATATCATCTGTAACTGTTGTTTACTGTAGAACTAAGTAGTGTGATTAGATCCCTAGAGAAGATAAAAGTAATTTCATATCATCAAAAATGTGCTGTTTATAAAAGAATATTTGAAGTGTCAAGGCCAATGAGATTCTTTTTTTTAATATGCCACAAAATACTTAAATTAATGCCACAATTTAGCATGCTTTCCTTATAATTCATAATTTTCCTGGCCATTTTCATTTTTACTAGGCTTATATTTTGGAGAAGGCAGTGGCATCCCACTCCAGTACTCTTGCCTGGAAAATCCCATGGACGGAGGAGCCTGGTAGGCTGTAGTCCATGGGGTCACGAAGAGTCGGACACGACTTCACTTTCACTTTTCACTTTCATGGATTGGAGAAGGAAATGGCAGCCCACTCCAATGTTCTTGCCTGGAGAATCCCTGGGACGGACGGGGGAGCCTGGTGGGCTGCCGTCTCTGGGGTTGCACAGAGTCGGACACGACTGAAGCGACTAGCAGTAGCAGTAGCAACAGCAACAGGCTTATGTTTATGTATTTTTTCTTTTTTGAGAAAAAAGCTGTACTGTTTTAGCATGGTACTTGGATCTTTCAGTTTCAAAATCAATTTTTGTTGAATAAAATGTATTACTTTTGAAGAAATTTTCCTTTAAATTTCCAAAGACTAGTTCCAACTCACATGAAGCTAGTATTGCTTTTGTTGCTCTCTGTAGTAGTCTCCTTGTAGTCTCTTCTTAGAACCCATCACTTCATATTTCATAGACTCTTTTTCTTACATACTGAAGTATCTCATTAAGCAATTTTTTTTTTTTTTCATAGTGTGTGGTGGGTAAACTTCATGGCCTTGTTGAGAATATCTGTTGGTGGTTTAGTCATCAAGTTGTATCAAACTCTTGCAACCCCACAGACTGTGGCCCACCAGGTTCCTCTGTCCAGGGGAATTCCCAGGCAAGAATACTGGAGCGGTTTGCCCTTTTCTTCTTCAGGGGAGCTTCCTGACCCTGGGATTGGACTTGTGTCTTTGCATTGTGGGTGGATTCTTAATTGCTGAGTCACAAAGGAAGCCTTGAGAATACCTATCTTCATTCTCTTTTTGAAAGTTTTTCTGGGTATAGAATTTGAGTCTCAATATCATTTTTTCTTCAGAACACTGAAAAAATTGCTCTGTTATTCCCCAGTATCCAGTCAATCTTGATTCAATATCTTTTCTTAGGTCTGAAAAATTTATCCTTTATTCTTTCTCTGGTTATCTTGTCCCCTTCATATTCTCTTTTCATTTCTTACCGGTAACACCTAACTAGAGAGTGATGACTTCTGCATTATCCTTCTACGATTCTTATTTTTTTTTAAATCTCAGATTTCTATTTCCTTGATCTTTGGCAGTTATTTTTTAAGTAGTTTGTGTTATAAATTCTTTTAATACTTGGGTGTGTTTTTATTTAGGCCATCTTATTTTTAATTTTGATACTTACTTGAAATAAAATTTTATTGCTCCTGTTTAGTTGTAACCTACTCTTGTTTTGTAAATTCCTTTGAGGACATTATTCTTAAAACTTCCCTTTCCTCTGAAGTCTAGTATTCTCTAATTCTTTCCATCTCTATTGCTGGTTTTCTCAAACATCTGCTGATCCTCGGTGTTCTTTTTTAATTTTGAATTAAGCACAGAGATCTGTAGTAAAGATTGAATGATTATGGTGTGGATGAGAAAAGAAGGGACCTTTAGAGGAGGAGGAAAACTTGAGGAGTGTTGCAGAGTTGAACCAAGGAGAAAAGCCCTGGTGAATTCTCCCTCTTCAAACTGTAGGCCAGGTTGTGATGCTCTAATTATCTCAGAGCCAAAAAAGCTGTTCTGTTTTCCCAGTAATGATATAGCCAAAGCAATAGACTTTGTAGAGTGTCAAGCCTTGGGGCAAAATGAGAAATAAAAGAGACTAAGAAAAAAAAAAAAAGACAAAGTGTGCTGTTTAAAGTCGGATAGAGTGTCCTGTCTGCTGATGCTTTGTGAAGTTCCGCTCCGCATCTCCAGCTGTCTCGTGCGTTTATCCCTTAATTCTGAAAATGTGAAATTGTGTTCTCCCGTCAGGAGAAAACCTTCTTGACAGTTGCGAGTGCTCGGCGGGAGTGTTTGGAGCAGGGTTGGCTGACAGTCTGTCACTCCTGGGTTCACCCCTGCCCAGCAGCTCCACAGGAGGAAGCGCTGGACAGAGGCGAGAAGGCCCTCCACAGAAAGCAGCCTTCTCCTCACCCTCGAGTCCACTTTAGGGAAGGGGTCTTGCCACCTGGCGAAGAAGCCACATTGTCCCTTGGGCCTGAAATACTCAAGAAAATCCACTCACATTTCAGTGGAAAAATTACTCCCCACCGCTCCTCCTTTGATGTCAGCACCCTTCCAGAGGTCCCTGACGTTAGGGCTGAAAACGAAATAACTGAAGCTAGCACTTTGGTTGTGCCCACTATTACATGCTCTGTCATACAATGCTTTCAGCACCTATTTCAATCCTCACAGCTTTTCCAGAGAAAGTAGTCTTGTCTCCACTAAATATGCAAGTAAGTAGAAGCACCAACATTTCAGTGCAGGTCTGGCTGGCTTTAGATTGCTACTTTTTCCATTAACATCCTTGTATATCAAAGTAGAGGGTACTTGTCAAGCACTGCATGAAAAATCTTCTTTTGCTACTAAAATCCCCCTTTTCACCACATTGGATGGTTTCAGGTAAAGTAACCTTTTTGGACTTCAGATTTTTTTATCTGTAAAATGGAGGTAATAATAACATCCATGCTGTGATCTATTGTGTGCATTAATGACATATGTGTGAAACTCCATACATGCCTGGTACATTGTTGCTGTTGTTATTTAGTCGCTAAGTCATGTCTGACTCTTGCAACCTCATGGGCTGTAGCACTCCAGGATCCTCTGTCCATGGGATTTTTCCAGGCAAGAATACTGGGTAGGTTGCCATTTCCTTCTGCAGGGGATTGTCCCCAACCTGAGATGGAACCTTCATCTGCATTGCAGGTGGATTCTTTCCTGCTGAACCACCAAGGAAGGCCACCTGCTACATAGTACACATTCAGTAAATATTTGATGAATAAATGAATAAAAAACAAAAAATAGTTTTATAGAACACTCTTTTGGTTAGAGCAAGGTTTCTCAGCTTTGGCACTATGGACATTTTGGACTGGATAATTCTTGTGGGTTGAGGTAGGATTGTTGGCTGTGCATTGTAGGCATGTGGAGAGTCAAACATGACTTTGACAAGTATTCTCTTCATAAGAGCACATTCTTACAAGACAACTAGACAATAAAACTGTTTTCAAAGAGTTCCACATACATGTGAGTGAATTTTTCCATTCAGAGGGATTCTTGATCCCTGTAGCCACTGAATCTGGAAGGATAACGGGGTGAGACAAGAGAGCAGCACTGGAAAGATGGAACAAGTGTATACAATTGTGCGGCAGGAGCCCTGAACACAAATTTGGCTGTCTTTTCAAATCTATCAATAAAGGATATGTCCATTTTAAACTGAAGAGGAAATGGCACAAAAGTCAACTCTATTATTTGGCAAGGATGTAATTAGGCTTACAAATGGGCCTTTATTAATAAGGAGTACTGAAATCCTTCTGTAAATAGTACCCTACAGCCATCGTGTCAACTGCTTGCAAGTTAATGCATATCCCTTGTTGTCATAATGATACTCTACACGTCTGTCTCAGTAGAACAAAACATCAACCTGAACAAATACACTTTCACAGTGCCACAGGTATGATCCTTGCCAAGTGCAAGCAAGAGAGTGGTCCATGGAAAGCAAGAAGTCTGAGTTAGATTTGTTTAGGTTCCACTGCCTTACTTCATTTAACTTGCATATGTAATTGTGGTTTTATTAGCATAGAGCTCATTTTATTATCTTCATAATTGCCACTAATAATGGGACTAGATTTTTAATCTGTCTTCTTCATTTTCTCTGGCTCTTTACCCATAACTTTGAGCTTTCTGATTGTGTTCCCATTATTAGGAATGCCCAATCCCAGCTCAGTGCCTGGCAGAGATTGATATCTCTTAGACACCTCTCCTGACCTCCTCAGGGTATTGTATCTACCTGCTCTAAAACTTTACAGCACTGAAGTGTGTTCATTTACATGCCTCTCAGTCCACTGGCTTTTTATTGCGCTATGTGGGAGCTCTTTCTGGTTGGAGGGCTCAGTGTATATTTCTATGGGCTCCCCAGTGACTTAGTTCAGTTCAGTTCAGTTCAGTCACTCAGTCGTGTCCAACTCTTTGCGACCCCATGAATCGCAGCACGCCAGGCCTCCCTGTCCATCACCAATTCCCGGAGTTCACTCAGACTCACGTCCATCGAGTCAGTGATGCCATCCAGCCATCTCATCCTCGGTCGTCCCCTTCTCCTCCTGCCCCTAATCCCTCCCAGCATCAGAGTCTTTTCCAATGAGTCAACTCTTCGCATAAGGTGGCCAAAGTAATGGAGTTTCAGCTTTAGCATCATTCCTTTTCTTTGGAAGGAATGATGCTGAAGCTGAAGCTCCAGTACTTTGGCCACCTCATGGGAAGAGATGACTCATTGGAAAACACTTTGATGTTGGGAAGGATTGGGGGCAGGAGAAGAAGGGGACAACAGAGGATAAAATGGCTGGATGGCATCGCTGACTCGATGGCCGTGAATTTGAGTGAACTCCGGGAGCTGGTGATGGACAGGGAGGCCTGGCGTGCTGCGATTCATGGGCTCACAAAGAGTCGGACATGACTGAGCTACTGAACTGAACTGAAAGTGTTCTTAGTAGAAATGATAAACGTTTTAAAATGAAGTGGAAGTGATTTAATAATCTATTATTAATAAATAAATCAAGTGAAAAATAAGACATTTTCTTGACTTTTTTCACTATTTATTGAAGAGAGAAAGCTGAGTAAAAAGTGTGGTGTTCTCCTTAAGATAAAAGAAACTGGAGAATTTTTTAAGGGAAGAACTTAAAATTGTTAAAATTCTTGAAGCCAGGGAGAAAAGCTAAAATTCTTGAAACACAGGGTCTGCACATGGGATTTGATAAATTATCACCTGTTTGGGTCAATTTTTAGGAAATGTTGGTGGCTCAGACAGTAAAGCATCTGCCTACAATGTGGGAGACCCAGGTTCGATCCCTGGGTCAGAAAGATCCCCTGGAGAAGGAAATGGCAACCCACTCCAGTATTCTTGCCTGGAGAATCCCATGGATAGAGGAGCCTGGTGGGCTGCAGTTCATGGGGTCGTAAAGAGTCAGGCTCGACTGAGCAACTTCACTTTCACTTTCACTTTAGGAAATGTTATACTGTTCTTGTAGAAAGGCAAACCTACGTTTGTGAATGAAGATGTGGCTAAATCCACAACATAGGAACTAATTTACACAATTTTTATCATGGAAAAGCATTTTATAGTAAGGAGACCTGAATTTTGGGCTTCTTCTCTAACTAGCTAGTCTTTCTCCTCTTGTGTATCTAAGAAGGGGAGAATGAAATATTGATATTGAATACCATTCTGGACTCTGTAAGAGCCCTTTTCAGAAGAGTGAGTTCATCTGTGGTTGAACATAATTGAGACAGTCTGGAGTGGGGAATGGCATGGTGTGGGAGGGTTAGCATGGCAGTAAGGAGAGTGATAGACTTAGACTAGCACCTTGGCCAGGCATCCTATGTTTGCTAGGCAATTTTTAGGATTTATTGTCCACTCCAGCCCATTATCATGTCTTCCATTGTCTTCTCCAAATTTCTTGACAAAAACTCTTTATAATAATGTCAAACACCAGATTTGAATACTTGGTTAATCCTCATGCTAACCATTTACTATGTCTTGAGAAGGAAAATGAATTCACTAAGCCCTTTTACTTTTCTCAGTAAACTGAAAGGCAAATACTTGGCCTTATTACATGACAGCATGTGGCATTTCTATTTATTGAATCCTTAATTTAAATAATTTCTATTGTTAAATATCACTGAGGCCACAGGATATACCCTTGTCATCAAGGGAAAAAGTTAGGTCTATTTAGCTTGTTGTAGCAAAGGGAATGTGCATTCTACAGATCCCCTGGTTGTATCTCAGTGAGAAGAATAAGGAGGGGTATTTTATAGGGATTGTTTGTGCTGGTTGATGTTCAAGTAGGATTAGATTTCTAAGAACAAGTCTAGCAATTGCATATCTATGTAATCTTTTTCAGGAGGGAAGAATGAAGCAGATCTGGAATATCATTGGTGAAAGGGAGCAGTCACTCACAAGGAGGAGATTTTAGTTATTGCACAGATGAGTGTGGCCTTGTGTGGGTTCTGTTGAAAACTTGTTTTCTTTTGACCTCATCGTATCTCACTGCAAATATCACTGATGTTCTACTGGGAACATGTGATCACCAGCAGGACTAATTTTCACTTTTGCACTATGTCCTCCATTCTTTCTGTAACTAAACTTATAAAATCACTTATCATTTGTCATCTCCCAGAGAGGAGGAAACGGAGAGCCGAAGTAACTCACTCACAGTTATGAAGCCAGTGAAGTTAGGAATACACTCTTCCACCAACTCAATTCAGTCTCTTGGAATATTTTTTTATCCCAAAGCTCATGCCATGTACCATCAAATAATGAAACTCTCGCATTCTACCAGGTCAGAATTCATTTCTTCTTTTTCTTTCAAATGAATTGATACTCCAATGAAATTATCATCTCATAAGAGAAGAGGATTTATCTCAATGCTTAAGATTTGCATGTTTTGGACAGTAGTATCTAAGTTCCTGAGGCCTGCCTATCCCTCATTTGTCTGAACTACAAGGGAAGCCCCAAGAATACTGGAGTGGGTTGCCATTCCCTTCTCTAGAGGATCTTTCTGACCCAGGGATTGAACCTGGGTTTCCTGCATTGCAGGAAGATTCTCTACCATCTGAGTCACCAGAGAAGCTTATCCCTCACCAGGAATTTCCTTTCTCTAGCTTGTGAAAGCCTTGAATAGCCCCCTAGTTGCAATCCACTTCCTTTTGTACTTGGACAGAGTTAATTAACAAAAAAAGCTATAAATTATTTCTGGTCTCTGGTGTTTTTTCTCAGGTCTGGCTTATGTCCTCAAATAAATACAACCAGAGCTCTTTCTTGGTGTCTTCCTCCAGGGCTCTCACTGATTTTCTCCTATTAAGACCCTCCTTTGTGCCGGCAGAGGCACTTATATTAACCCTTTGCTCTATTATTCATTGAGATGACCAAACAGCTATCTTTGGTTGTGTTTTGTTTCTCCTATAATAGTCAGTTCAAATGTTCCTTGTGATATTATTTTACTACCTATAGATCTATGTAGAAAACTATACGATAGTAACTCCAAAATTTCTAGGCAGGGAGCAAACTATCCGACAGTAATATCAACAACCCAACTACTATTGACTCATTGCCCCTCACCTCTTGATGCAGGATCTCGATTCTCAGACTCAAGTTCCTCCTAGATCTTTTTGCTTTCTGGGAATCCAGTGGGTGTCCTATCTACAGTAAAAACAAACATGCATTTTACTTATGTTTGCACACAGCAAATCACCAAAACTCTCGTGTTTAGCACCATATGTTCAGGGTCAAATTCATTCAAGCTTTCTTATTTCAGTTTATCATTGATATTCACAACCAAAAACCCAGGTAAGGGGGGTGACATGTTCCCTCCAGAGCTGACAGTGATCTCCAAGACACAGAACATTCCATAGACCAGTTGTTCTCCTCAAACTACCTGTGCTGAAGAAAGAGTTTTCTCCTCTAATTTGACATAAAACCAATACTTTTGTAAAGTACAAGTAAAATGAATTTCATGAAAAATAGCATGTTCGTGAGTGTCATAGCAATGTCAAATTGCTATCAAAGTTTCTGAATGCCTGCTTTCACTCTCTGTGCATGGACTGGGACCAAATGTAGACCACACTTTGAGTAGCACTGCCCTTGAACTTGGTCTCTTACCACTCCCCAAATTGCAACATCTTCAAATGGACAAATTGTCCTTCAATTTCAGCCAAAGCACACATCATGAAACGTCTATGGAAAGCACATGTCTCCAGGTCTATGTTGCAACTTTACCAGCTTGGCCCTAGAAACAGTATTTGTTCCTACTGTTCAGTCACTAAGCTGTGTCCAACTCCTTGCGACCCCATGGACTGTAGCATGCCAGGATTTCCTGTCCTTCGCTGCCTTCCAGAATTTGCCCAAACTAATGTCCACTGAGTCAGGGATGCCATCTAACCATCTCATCTTCTGTTGCTCCCTCCTCCTCCTGCTCTCAATCTTCCCCAGCATCAGAGTCTTTTCTAATAAGTCAGTTTCTTAGCATAGTCTGTACGAAAGTCTCATGGAGCTCCTTATGAAGAAATCTTATTTAAACTATTTTCTCTTCTACCACAGACTTAGGCCTGAACTCTAAGGCCCAGTTGAGAAAAGCCTCCATCCTGTCGTTCCCAATTCTTCTCTCTCTCATTGTCTCTTCCTCTGAGACATGTCCCCCAAGGATCAGCTTCCCTCATTTATGAACTCATGAAAATGAATAACTCAGACGCAATGACCCATCCATTTATCAGAATTTTCCTTGCAGCTGAGACTCTGCTTTGTGTTATTCCTGCTCAATATATGGTAATTCAGGCACTGTCTCAGCTATAGTGTGAAAAATTACAGGCTGTGTTATTTTGTCACTCTTTCCTATATATAAAAAAATATTTGAAATGTGTGTTTACTGGGAGCTGAGCTCTGTGCTGGGTGCTTTACCTAGATCAGCTTCACAACCCACAAGACAATAATAATCAGTAGAGCTGGAATAACTTATGTTCCCTTGAAAAATAGGAACATGAGAAAGTAATGAATAAACATGGTGTGAAAATAAAGTTTAATAGTCATTGCAAGAATATAGGTTTCTTAACTAGGTGGAGACATGTGGACTAGTCTAGAACAAATTCCTCTATATCAAACACGAGCTCGGGAAAAAAAAGAATGATGAAATTTGTTTTGAGGAAAATTATAATATTTTGCATATATGATTGGATATACATGTTATAAGGAGGTTTGTGACTGTTCATCCATTCTAAGAATCCCCCCCTACCCTACTCCCTACTTGCTTGGCCTGTGACTTTAATTCCACCCACACTCTATCTTAACTTCTATATATCAACTCAGGCTTTGAGAGAGAAGTGTATGTGGAGCCCATGCCTCCAAAGACACTGGTTCATTATCATCGTCAATTCACAGCCTGTTTCCATGTCCATTGTACACACTTCTGTTGTGGTTCTGACTCTTGTTAGTCAGCCTCTCTGACTTGGGTTCTGGAGCTATCAACCAAGCCTTCCTTCTCATCTAGGCTCTGACCCTTCTTAGCCAGGGTTTCTTTGTCCCTGCCTCCCAATAATAATTATATATGTTTCTAGGATCAGTTCCTACTTCCTCTGGTTATTTAGTCGTCTTGTTTTTGTTGTTTAGTCTCTAAGTTGTGTCCAAATCTTTGCAACCTCATGGGCTATATAACCTTCCAGGCTCCTTTGTCTATGGGATTTCCCAGGCAAGAATACTGGAGTGAGTTGTCATTTCCTTCTCCAGGGGATCATCCCAACCCAGGGATCAAACTTGTGTCTCCTGCATGGCAGGCAGATTCTTTACCACTGAGCCATCCAGGAAGCCCACTGTTTAGTCATAACCATCTGGAACTTGGCCAGCTACTGCATATCTATTGGTTTTCCCTGCCTACTGCCTGTACCCTCTTCAGCTAACAGAGCCACTTGCTCCTTGTGAAGGAGGACTTTACACACAAGTGGGGTGAGGCTGACCCTACCCTATTCATGTCTCAGGCACTGCACTTGTTTCAGAAACAGGCCCATGACTCAGGTCGGACCCTCAGAGAGACATATTAGTCTCAGCTCTCTGAAGAGCTTCTCTTTCTCCTGAGGGAGTTTTTGAGGCAATTGGAGACATTGTTTGAACCCCTGGTTCAATACAATCCTGAAACCAGTAAGAATGTATTTATGTCAGCATTTATTTTAAAAAAGCTAAATTAGATTAAGATTTTTGTCATTTGCAGCTGAAGTGCTTCTGGTTAAATCACTGATCTAACTGAAAATCCAACTGTGATCACATAGACTCTGGACTTTGTGTCTCTATTTAAATCTAGGGTACATCCACAGCCTGTTATAAGCCAACTGCGCTTTCTTTTTCTGCATTGCCATGCTTTTTCCACCCTCCTGTTCTGGACTTTTCAGGGTTATTCTGATTTGCTATATAAGATCTGATGGGAAAATATGGTGCAAAGAAAGTCCAAGATGCCCTCTAGTCTGTATATATTAAACAACAGAGTTTCAAAGAGAAAAGAGTGGCCCAAGTTAACAGCAGAGTACTGAATAATAAAGCAATTAATTTATAAATATTGATGCCAAGCCCATTATTAGCAACTATTGGAAGAACAGAATCACAGGGATGTTGTCAGAAAAGAATTCTTAAGAACAAAATAAATGCAAAATTTTAATATCTACAGTCAATTAAAAAACTAGTTTAAAGTGATGAGAAACAAAGAAAATATAATGGGAATTTAAAAATTGGCTACTATATTTTATATAATTTTTAGGAATAATCTATACACTAAATTTATAAAGAGAGACTGTAATGAGCTACCAATCAACATTTTTATTATGATGTACAATACATGCTTGTTGATGGTTTAGCAAAAAGAAAGGGGGAATTTTTCTTAGACACATATAGTACTATAAAACAATTTAATCCTTTGTCTTTTATCCATTAATTATGTTTGCCTTCTACCAACTGGATGTGGGATATCTCTGTGGAGAGTTTTCTTATTGCTTTATGGAACAGTAAGCCCAAACAATTGAAAGGCAGCGATTGAAATCATTGTGGAGGAGATTCAATCTTGTAGCAGAGATTGTCAATGCTGCTCAAAGAAGATATGACGTTTCAGGGTAAAATCTTGCCAAAGGTCAAAATATGGTGGAAAAAAAAGGGACAGATGCAAAATCAGTCCATATGAGGTTGCTTCTCAAGGGTAAGAGGTTTGGAAGATCGAGGTATGAAAGATATTGAAAATTCACAATTTAAGATGGTTAAATATGAGAGGATTTTAAACTAGTTGCCAACAGAGGATAAGGAATTAGCTGTGATCAATAAGGTGTTAATTAATTAAGACTGTTTAGAAGAGACATACCATGATTATTTTAAAAATAGAATTAATGCTATGAAAAAATGTCAGAAAGAATAAATCATGCAATTAAGACACACAATTAAGTATGAAATAACTCAGGAGAAAGGCACACTTTATTTACAGCGACTCTTGAACATGTAATTTTGAAATGCATTGTTTGAAAGATCAAATAACAGATAACTGATCAGGATATATACTTAAGACTGGAAAACAGAATTAAACACAGTTATTTTAAAGAATAGGTAAAAGAAAATGTTTATGCTTTTATATGTCACATCAAAAATATACTAATAAAATACATACGCAGATACAAAGAGATAAAGTATGTGATGCTATTTGGAAAGCAAAGAGCTACATACAAGTAAAGCACTGTATTATAAGTATTATACTTGAAGTGCTTGCATTTCAAGATTCATGTTCATATAAAAAGAATCAATGTCTTGCTTTGGATAGTTTCCCCCTTTTTTCTCTTTTTTGGGGTACAGTGATGGTTTTGAAAGAAATAAAATGAGTGTTATAAATACAGTCCATATTTGAGTATACATTTTTTAGCAGCACTATTCAAAAGTGTTTTAGCCACAAGTAATCAAGAAAGACTGAGAAGGGAGTAAAAACCTAAAAAAAAGAAAGTCAGTGAATGAAAGATTTAGAAATATTTGCATTATTTCATAGCCATTGAGTTAAAACCAAAAGCATACAGATTATTATTTATTATCGATCATAGAATGACTCAGAACACATGGGATTGAATTTCCCAATAATCCATGATCATACATGCTGTTATCTTTATATATCACCTGAATTACGCAGTATATCCCAGATAATACCTTTTGGCCCACAGAAGAAGGTATTTTATATATACAGCCCTGGGAACATGTATTTTTCAGTTGAGATTTAAATTCTGATATGTCTACCTGAGTTGCAATACTGATTTTGGAAGGTGAGGTGAGTCATTCTATAAAGAATTGTAAACCAGTGGTAAATTATCCAAAAGAGTGGAGGGTGGGAGCAATAGTGAGAGGATATAGTGAAACTGTAAGGTGGTATATTTGAAGAAGCAGATTCAGTGTTACTCATTGTAACTTGTCTATATGGTAGATAGCATGGTTTCATTTTTGTAAGACAAATTAAAGAAAGGGTGTGAGATTTTCACTCTCACTGAAAGGGCATGTTGAAAGGAAGTAAGTGTTTAAATATCTCTTGTAAGACTACTTTTAGACAGGCGGAGTGCTACAAACAGGAGATGCAAGATTTAAAAATACAGTATTTCTCTTCCTGGAGCTTCTGGGCTGTCTGGGTCTGTTCAGATTGCCATAACAAAATACTATAGACAGGATAGCTTAAAAAATAACATTTTTTTTTTCTCATTGGTCTTGGGACTGGGATGTCCAAGATCGGGGTGCCAACCCATTGTGTTCCTGGTGAGAACTTTCTTCCTGACTTTCAGGGGGCCACCTTCTCTCTGTGTCCTTTCATAAAATTTCCTCACCTGTATCTCAGGTTAATCCCATAGAACAGGAGCTCCATCTAACCTAATCACGCTCCTAAGTTTACCACCAAGTTGAGAGTTGGGGCATCAACATATGAATTAAGGGGAACAGAGATGAGTCCATAACACTGGCTAAAGAGGATAAAAAGAATTCACAGTCTGATGAGCCTTCACAAAGTAAACTATTACAACCTTCTATGTTAATAAATAAAAAACACAAAAATCTCAGTGACTCCAATGTGCCTGTTCCACTCAAATCCACACTGCCCATGCTACTGTCTAATGGCATTAACTGGTTTTTAATGTTATTAGTTGTGCTTGTTTTGAAAATTCATATACTGGAGTTATATAATACATACTATTTTGTGTCTGGCTTTTCTTCACAGGGCTTCCCACGTAGCTCAGTTGGTAAAGCATCTGCCTATGAGGGAGACCTAGGTTCAACTTCTGGGTTGGGAAGTTCCCCTGGAGAAGGAAATGGCAATCCACTCCAGTATTCTTGCCTGGAGAATCCCATGGAATAGGACACTGGCAGGCTACAGTTCATGGGGTCACCAAGAGTTGGACACGACTTAGCATTATCTTTCTTCACAGTAATAGTCTGAGATTCATCAATATTGTTGGTGTAGCAATATTTTATTTATTTTCATAGCCTTATAGTAGTCCATTATGTGAAAATAGCACAGCTTATTTACCCGTTTTATTTTTGGTGGTCATTTTTGACTATTACGAATAATACAACTTATAAATATTTTGTATATGTGCTTTGGGATGCAGACAGCGCTTGTCTGATAGGTGTTTACCCAGGAATGGAAATGCTGAGCCAGAGTATTCAGATTTGCAGGTACTACTGCACTGATCTCCACAGTGGTACTACAGATGTAACCCCCCACAACGGTGTATGACAGTCCCAATTATGCTACATCTTTGCCAATGCATGGTGTTCTTAGTCTAATTCATTGGCCATTCTGGTATGTGTGATGGTATCTAATTCTGACTTTAATTTGCATTTCCCTAAACACGTTTTGATGCATTTTACCAAGTTTTTTATTTGGTTGTCTGGGGATTATTTTCTTATTGATTTTTAAGAGTTCTTTATGAAAGTGAAAAAGTGAAAAGTCGCTCAGTCGTCTGTCTTTGCGATCTCATGGACTATACAGTTCATGGAATTCTCCAGGCCAGAATACTGGAGTGGGTAGCCTTTCCTTTCTCTCCAGGGGAATCTTCTCAATCCAGGGATCAAACTCAGGTCTCCCGCATTGCCAGTGGATTCTTTACCAGCTGAGCCACCAGGGAAGCCCAATAATACTGGAGTGGGTAGCTTATTCCTTCTCCAGTGGAGCTTCCTGACTCAGGAATCAAACCAGGGTCTCCTGCATTGCAGGTGGATTTTTTACCAACTGAGCTATTAGGGAAGCCCTGAAAAAGGGAAACGCCAGGTGTAACCTAATGACTTGACTCTGATCTTTATATATTCTACAAATATACAATCTGTCAGTTACATATGTTGCAAATATGTTCTGCCTCACTGTGGTTTATCACTCTCTTAATAGTAACTTTCACTAGACAAGAATCTTAATTTTAAAATATTTAAATTATCAATCTTTTCCTTAGTGCTTAGGAATAACTATTTCCTGTTTAAGAAATAGTCACCTATACCAAAGCCTTAAATACATTCCATTTGTAATTTTCTAAAGTTTTATGCTGTATCTTTTATATTAAAAATAATTTAATAATAATAAGTATATTCATAATATAACCCACCTAGAATTTGGAGGGTTTTTTTTTCTGAGAGTTATGTTTTATTCACTGGGAGTTTTAGGACTTCAAGCCCAGGAGACAGCAACTCAAGCAACCATGAGAGAACTGCTCTGAGGAGGCAAAGGGAACAGCCAGGTTATATAGAAGTTTTGCAACAAAAGGAAGGTAGTCTGAATATCTCCTCCTGAGAAATCTGTATGCAGGTCAAGAAGCAACAGTCAGAACTGGAAATGGAACAATACACTGGTTCCAAATTGGGAAAGGAGTATGTCAATGCTGTATATTGTCACCCTGCTATTTAACTTCTATGCAGAGTACATCATGTGAAATGCCATGCTGCATGAAGCACAAGCTGGAATCAAGATTGCCAGGAGAAATATCAATAACCTCAAATAAGCAGATGACAACACTGTTATGGCAGAAAGCAAAGAAGAACTAAAGAGCCTCTTGATGAAATCCTCCTGAGAAATCTGTATGCAGGTCAAGAAGCAACAGTCAGAACTGGAAATGGAACAATACACTGGTTCCAAATTGGGAAAGGAGTATGTCAATGCTGTATATTGTCACCCTGCTTATTTAACTTCTATGCAGAGTACATCATGTGAAATGCCATGCTGCATGAAGCACAAGCTGGAATCAAGATTGCCAGGAGAAATATCAATAACCTCAAATAAGCAGATGACAACACTGTTATGGCAGAAAGCAAAGAAGAACTAAAGAGCCTCTTGATGAAAGTGAAAGAAGAGAGTGAAAAAGCTGGCTTAAAACTCAACATTCAAAAAACAAAGATTCATGTCAATGTATAGCAAAACGAATACAGTATTGTAAAGCAAAACAAACTAAAAAATAAAATTTAATTAAAAAAAAAAAAAAAAAAAAAAGATCATGGCATCTGGTCCCATCACTTCATGGCAAATAGATGGGAAAACAATGGAAACAGTGACAGACTATTTGGGGGGGACTCCAAAATCACTGCAAATGGAGACTGCATCCATGAAATGAAAAGATCCTTGCTTCTTGGAAGAAAAGCTATGACCAACCTAGACAGCATATTAAAAGTAAAGACATTACTTTATCAACAAAGGTCTGTCTAGTCAAAGCTATGGTTTTTCCAGTAGTCATGTATGGCTGAGCACCAAAGAATTGATGCTTTTGAACTGTGGTGTTGGAGAAGACTCTTGAGAGTCCCTTGGACTGCAAGGAGATCCAACCAATTCATCCTGAAGGAGATCAGTCCTGGGTGTTCATTGGAAAGACTGATGCTTAAGCTGAAACTCCAATACGTTGGCCACCTGATGTACAGAACTGACTCATTTGAAAAGACCCTGATGCTGGGAAAGATGGAAGATGGGAGGAGAAGGGGACAACAGAGGATGAGATGGTTGGATGGCATCACCAACTCAATGGACATGAGTTTGAGTAAGCCTCCGGAGTTGGTGATAGACAGGGAAGCCTGTCATACTGCAGTCCATGGGATTACAAAGTCAGAAACGATTGAGAGACTGAACTGAACTGAGTCTGAATATCAAAAGATTATTGCTAATTAAAGAAAACCAGATATCCCAAGTTAAGGAATTTAGCGTTTTTCTATGTATAGAAAGATGCAAGTGTCTGGGGTCACTGAAATCATTCCTTTCATATGCATCTCAGCTATCCTGGGCCTGTATCCTGGGTTTTTCACATCCTGAGCTCTCTTGGGGCACACATTAGGAAATTTATTATGTGAAAGAGGTTACTATTTTCTGAAAGGGATATCCAAATGAACCAGCATCATTTATTGGATAGGCAATATTTTCCCTATTGCTCTAAAGCACTGTCTTGTCATGAGTCAAGTGGCTTTATATACTTTGGTTTATTTCTGGACTCTCTAGTTTATGTCAGGGCCTATTAATATTGTTACCCATATCTACATTGTCTTTATAACTGCTGCTTAATAACAATTCTCACAATCTTGTAGTGTGAGTGTTAAAACTTTGTTCTGCTTCGACTTTGGCTATTCTTGACTATTTGTATTAAATTTTAGAATCTTGTCAATTTCTACAAAATAAAACTTCTGGAATTTCCATTGGTATTACACTTATGGATCAATCTGGGAAAAAATGACAGCTCTATTCATAATATGGGCTTCCCTGGTGGCTTAGAGGTTAAAGCATCTGCCTGGAATGCCGGAGACTTGGGTTCGATCCCTGGGTTGGGAAGATCCCCTGGAGAAAGAAAATGGCAACCCACTCCAGTACTCTTGCCTGGAGAATCCCATGGAGGGAGGAGCCTGGTAGACTACAGTCCATGGGGTCAAAAAGAGTTGGACACGACTGAGCGACTTCACTTCACTTCACTTCATTCATAATATGCCAGGCTTCTCTGTCCATGGGGATTCTCCAGGCAAGAATACTGGTGTGGGTTGCCATTTCCTTCTCCAGGGGATATTCCTGACCCAGGGATCAAACAGGTCTCCCACATTGCAGCCAGATTCTTTACCAATCAAGCCACCAGGGAAACCTAAGAATATTGGAACTGGTAGTCAATCTCTTCTTCAGGGGATCTTCCTGACCCAGGAATCAAACCAGGGTCTCCTGCATTGCAAGCAGATTCTTTACCAGCTGAGCTACCAGTAAAGCCCTCCTCATATGAAGGCTTTCCTTAATCGTTCAAAAATATTTTTATTTTTCCATATACTGTTTTTATACAAATTTTGTGAGATTTACTATTAGGTATTCAATGGGTTTTTAAAATAAAAATTTTGATGGGGACCATTTTTAAAGTCTTTACTGAATTTGTGACACTATTGCTTCTGTTTTACATTGTTTGGTGTTTTGGCTGGGAGGCACGTGGGAACTTAGCTCCCCGACCAGAGATCAAACCCACACTCCCTGCATGGGAAGGTGAAGTCTTAACTACTGGACCCAAGGAAGTCCCCTATTCAATGGTTTTTGAGTTATCACAAATAATAACAATGTTCTTAATTTTAATTTATAAGTATTTGTAGACTATTTACAGAAATGTAAAGAAATAGTGAATTTTGTTTACTAACTTTATATCCAAAGGCCATTTTAAGTGTAGGCATTAATTCCAATAGTTTCTCCATAAATTTTTAAGGATTTTCTACATGGATATAATGTAATCTAGAGAAGACACTTTTGTTCTTCCTTTTGCATTCTTATTGTTTTTTCATAATATGTTGTACTGGCTACAGTCTTAAGTATATATTTAAACAGAAGTGGTGATAACAGTTATATTTATCCTACTTTTTATTTCAGATGGAAATCTAACTCTCAGTATTTTTTAGGCACCATTTAATCTAAAGGAGAATTTTCTTTATTCCTCATTTAGGAATAGTTTTTGTGATAGCTGTTTTTTCTGGAACTTTTGAAAGAGTTATATGATTTTTTCTCCTTTATTCTATTAATGTGATACACTACATTGATTGGTGAATGATTACCCAATTTTGCATTCAAGCATAAATCCAACTTGGTTATGATGTTGTTTTTCAGTTTTTTTGGTTTTTTTTCTGGATTTGCTTTGCTCTTTTTTTAAGGGACTTAAGAATATTGGTGTATTTTTTTTTCCATTCTTGTAAAAATTTACTGACCTTATGAAACAAACTGAAAATTGCCTCTTTGCTTTTCTCTGATATAGTTCATATATGATTATTACTTTTTCTAAAATTATTTGTGTAATTCATTACTGAAACAAACAGTCAAATTTTCCTGGAAGAAGGTTTTTATTTAGAGATCCAACTAACTTAATTGATATTGGACCACTGCTTTCATTTTTTCAGTTCTTCTTGTGTCAGTTTTGGTATATTGTCACCACTTTTTTTTAGGGGAAAATTTTTGTCAATTTTATCTGTTTTCCACTTCTATGGAATAAAGTTCTTTCCAACTTGCTGTTATCATCATTTGAATAATGATAGTTAATGTCTTAGGGTGTCCTCTTTTTCATCTCTGACAGAGTAATTTTTTCTCCCTCTACTTTCTTGGTCAGGCTAAACAAATTTATCAGTTTTATGAACATTTTCACAGAAATAGTTTAGACTTTCATTTTCTTTGTATTGCTTTCCTTCTACATTATTAATTTTCACTATTATTGTCATTTCCTCCTTTCTACTACCTTTGTGTTTAATCTGCTATTGTCTTCTAACTGCTTGAGTTGAATAATTTTAGAATATTGATTTTAGGCTTTTTCTTTTATAATAATTTTATTATTATAGCAAAATATACACAATATAAGTACACATACGGTAGTTTTGATGTCATATTTTCATTATCAGCTCAAACTAGTTTCTAATTTACATTTTTATTTCTTCTTTGATCCATGGGTGATGTGCAAGTTTGTTGCTTAATTTTAAGAGTTAGCAATATTCTTACAATCTCTTTGCTTTTGATTTTTTGATTAATTCTACTACAGAAAACACATTCTAATTTTATTCTTTTATATTGGTACAACTTGCTTTGTTTCACAGTGTATGGCAAATTTTGATAAATGCCCTATATGCACATGGAAGCAATGTCTGTTCTGTGGTTGGAAGTGATTACATAAATAGGTAGGTATGTTGGTAGATATGGAGAAGGCAATGGCACCCCACTCCAGTACTCTTGCCTGGAAAATCCCATGGATGGAGGAGCCTGGTAGGCTGCAGTCTATGGGGTCGAAGGCTGCAGTCCATGGGGTCGCTAAGAGTCGGGCACGACTGAGCGACTTCACTTTCGCTTTTCACTTCCATGCATTGGAGAAGGAAATGGCAACCCACTCCAGTGTTCTTGCCTGGAGTATCCCAGGGACGGGGGAGCCTGGTGGGCTGCCGTCTCTAGGATAGCACAGAGTCCGACACGACTGAAGCGACTTAGCAGCAGCATGTTGGTAGATAGATAGCAAGCAAAAGTTAGGTGGTTTGTAATTGTGAGGTTCAATTCTTCCTTTCTCACTTACTAATAGAAATATTGTTCTTCAGTTAATAATGGAAATGTTAAAAAGGAGTGTTTATAAAATGTCCCTGTTTAACTTTATCAGTTACTATTACTATTAGGTACTACCATTAATATTACTATTAGGTGCATAAAAATGGATAAATATTATTTCCTCTTCTATTTTTTCATTTATTATTATTAAATATCCATTTTTATCCCAAGTAATGCTTCTCACCTTAAGGACTACTTTGTCTGATATTTATATAGCTCCACTAGCCTTCTTCCAGATACTGCTTGTATGATATATATTTTTTCCATCTTTTTACTTTTAGTCTTCTTGTATATTTATATAATATACAATACACATAATTATATTTAGGCTGATAGCATTTTTAAGTGCTGTATTTTCTTAAATCTAGTTTGATAATCTCTGTCTTTAAGAGCAGAGGTCAGTAAAAAATCAGAGTGTAAATATAGTAGACCTTGTGGGTTACAGCCAGTATGTGTCACAGTTACTCAACTCTGCTATTGTAGCGGAAAGCTGCTATAGAAAATACATAGATGAATGACCATGACTACATTCCAATAAAACTTTATCAGTTAAAAAAAACAAGCAGGCAACAAGCTAGTTTCAGCTGGGAAGTATAGTTTTCCCACTCTTTTAAAAATTATTAATTAACTTCATACTGATTGGTCTACCTGATACGTTGAAAGTTAACTCTTTTGTTTTCTCTTTGTCTTACTTGTTATACATTCTTTTTTTCTTTTTTTTCTGTAATGACTTTAAAAAGATATTGTTTTAAAAGTCTTGTTCTACTTTTACTTTTTATTTTTTATTATTTTTTACTAGGAATGTCGATCTGCAGCAAGCTAATGTGGCATAACCAAATGAATTTTTAATTTTTCTCTTTGTGTGTCCATAATCTACTTTTTCTCACTAAATACAGATGGAGGAAAGGAGATTCATGGCAACATATCCTCTCCTATGTCCTAAAAGAACTCAAATTAATGAAAGACATCATATATTTCAAGTTAGTTTTGGTTTAATTTTTGATACCAGCAGATCTGCAATCCTATTTATGTTTACATCTTGTAGTTTTTGGGTTAGCTCTCCTGATCTTTTCCTATTACAGTCTTTGAGATTGATATGCATTAATGTTCTCTTCCACAGTCACACCCACTCAAATGAGCAGGCACCTTATTATATACCTTCTTAATGGGTTATTGAATTGCTTATTTGGCCACTTAGTCATAATTTCAAATGCCTGTAACTTCACTTTGCAGAGCAAATTACTTCAACCACAATTGATCAGAATAAAACCACATATTCTGCTAGGAAGTCTTTCAACTAGAAGGCATTAAGAAATAACTATTTTCTCCATCTCCTCTTTTCCATTAAATATCTTTATATTTTTTTAATTTGGTAATGACCTTTATAACCCACTTATTGCCTATTTATGCTGTTTCTTTTATTCTTTCACTGCATAATCTCGCATGAAAATTTGTTCTATATAAAATACATATTAAACTTCTTCGTAATTTTCCTCTCATCATTTAATGCAGTTTTAAAGTCATCTATGATCAATTTTGGGCTTCCCAGAAGATCCCCTGAAAGATAGCTTGGCAACCCACTCCTGTATTCTTGCCTGGAAAATCCCATGGACAGAGAAGCCAGGCAGGTAACAGTCCATAGGGCTGCAGAGAGTCAGATATGACTGAAGCGACGTAGCGAGCACGCACTCATGAAGGTGGCTCAGTGGTGAAGACTCTGCCTGCCAGTATAGGAGATGCAAGAGACACAGGTTTGATCCCTGGGTCTGGAAGATCCTCTGGAGGAGGAGATGGCAACATATTGCAGTATTTCTCATCTGAAAAATTCCATGGACAGAGAAGACTGGCAGGCCATAGTCCATGGGGTCTCAAAGAGTCAGACATGACTGAGAGACTGGGAATGGGCATGACCAGCTTTATCCAAACATTTAAATAAAAATAACACAATGGCTGAGGCGTTAAAGAATGTATCATCTTTCAGACAAATATTCCTAAGTCTTTTATCATGTTTATATAATAAATGTGTAAAGAAAACACATGCAAAGTGAATGAACTTTGTTAACTCCAGGTAGAGCAGGTGATGTACCGTCGTTAGTGCCCAGATCAGTTTATCTGTTAATCAACATGTACTATGTCCAGTGTTGGCTGGGGCAGTGATTCTTAATCAGCAGAATGACAGTTTTAAATAAACATCAGGGGTCCTAATCCCTAAGGTACAATAACTCAGAGCATGTGGATTATTCAAGAGTTCTACAAATGATTGGAATGCACGGTCTTTTCTGAGAAATACTGCTTTAAGCCGTTGGAGGATACAGAAGAAACAGGACTTGATTTAGTAAACTTGAAAAAAAAAAATCAGAAAGACTTTAAAATGTATAAAATAACATGTAATTAAAAATTGAATTTTCTGGCACAGTGTGAGTTAGAAAGGCTTCATTAGGAAGATTAGAACTGATCTGTAACTTCAAGAACAGGTCGGATTTGCAGAGCTGGTAGAAGTACATGGGAAGGGGGACAATATAATATTACAAGCAAGAGCATAGAGGCAGAAGTAATAATTGCTTGGGAATCAATACAAAGAACAAGCTAGTCAACTCAAAGTAGAGACTACTTCTGTTTTGTTCACAGCTTTATGCACAATATATCACCTGTTGAACAAACATGAATAAATGAATGAGCCAATCAATCTATTAATAATGAGAGTGGCATGTACTTTATCCTGGAGTAGTGGAAAATAGTTATGCGTATTTAGAGCAAGATCAAATTATGGATGACCTTGAAAGCCAGTAAAAGAGCTAAAGCAGGTATCAGTAAATAAAAATAATATCTGAGCTGGATTCATCAGGGAATCACAAACATGTACTGAGAGATTCCACCTCTGACAAAAAGGCCAGCTGGAAATGTGCTGCAGGAATACAGGCGTGTGATAATTAAGGTCTTGCACTGTTTTCAGAAAATAAAACATACCTAGCAAATGAAGAGAGCGTTGCTGGTTAGTCGCTCAGTCGTGTCCAATTCTTTTGTGATCCCATGGATTGTAGTCCATCACGGTTCCCTGTCCTTAGGATTTCCCAGACAAGAATACTGGAGGGGGCTGCAATTTCCTTTTCCAGAAGAGGACATTTATAGTCTAAAAAAATTCTTGAAAGCAGACTTCAAATGTTATGTAACATTATTTGATTATTCAGTTAAATACTGCATTTATAATAGCTAATTTGATGATTTTTTGCCCTTCACTCGCATTTGTCCTCTGAGTCATTCCTCATCTGCTGTCTTCATCCTTTCACATCTACCCCCCCTTATTCTTGAACTTTTAATCCTTAAATATATTTAGCTAAAAACATTAAATACTAGAAAATTCTAGTTGCTGAAATTCTGATCATAATAGACTATATTCTATTTGCATGATATTTTGAAAACTTGATTTAGACCACTATTTTTTATTTACTCTAGAGTGAGGACTGAAGAATAAAAATGAAACATCAAAAGTCATCTTAAAAAGACAAGAGATGTTAATATTCTCTGATAATCATTTTAGTATATAATGTGCATAGTTCAGGTAGTTTAGGTTAGGTCAGAAATTTGTGGTCTTTTTTTTTTAACTTTTTAAAAAAAGTCTGGACAGTATTTCACAACTTTTGTATTTAAATATATTTCATAGACCATTACTTTCTTCACCCATGACTTATTAGTTTTTCATAAAAAATCCTAATTTAGCCATATGAATTAATGTGTTTACTTGAAGAAATAATGCCATTTCACAAGCTGAGAATATGTGACATAATGACCATAGAATTACATTACACAATGTTTTAACAGCATATAGAATGGAAGTTAAGAGCCTGAAGCTTAAAAAAAAATCCTGTAATTAGCAGAATTTTAATTGCTGGGATTATGAGAGAAAGAAGAAAAATCTAAGGTACTGAATATCCTCACTCATAATTACCTGTAGTGTGACTGAGGAAATTCTGCAAGAAGAAAATAACATGTAAGTCTATCTTCATAGAAAATGAGATATTCAAAGGAGTCACATTCACTCTTTCAGACCTTTGGGGGAATGATGCAACTAATTCAAGGATTACTGTCCATCCTAATGGACTAAACCGGTAAGGGGAAGATATATTTCCTCTGGTTCATATTACCAGGAAGTTTTAGCTACAACGAAAATCTATTCAGCATGAGAACAGAAAACTTGTATTATTATGGTTTAGATAGGCTGGAAACAGAAGCAATTTTTCCTGAAAAAAGACCAAAAAAAAAAAAAAAAAGATGTCAAATGAATAAATTATTGCCGGATTTTAATGGGTTGAGATGCCCTTAGGTAGGAGAAATTAACAGCTTCCAGTGCACCAAAACATCTCCCTCTAAAAAGCTGAACTCTGTCAATGCTCACTGGATATGCCTCCGCCATCAGCCCTCTCTAAGTTGCTTGTTTTGACACCATCCAAGGATTAACAGCTGACCTTTGAAAACCCCTGGTTATCTGAAAGCTGACGTTTCTGTCTTACTGATGCCAATGTACCTAGTCTTAGATGAGAATTTTTAAACGGGGGAAAATGGTTTTACACACAAAAGGCTCATTAGCTTGAACATCTGCATATTTGTGTTTGAGTATAGGCATCTACCAAGGACCCACACCAAAGTGGAACTACAGGAGTATTTAAATCATGCATAGATTTTCGAGACAGAGGGAGACATCTACCGGTCCATTTATTACCGATCCCAAGCACCTCCTCCTCCAGTGTAATTAACGTAACATTTTCTCTCTTTACAGCTGACAGCCAAGAGCATAATTAGAGTCTAATAAAACACGGAAAAGTCACAAATGCAAAGTGGAATAAACAGTAAACAGTGAGGGAAGAGAGGCTCCGGGAGTGTGATGGCTGGGTAATGCCTTAGATAAACTGTGTGCACATTGACACTGTCACGCTCTCCGCAGCCCCAAGTGTGCTGGTAGCCTGGTGCAGACAGACAGCTCGAATTAATCCCAAGAGGAGCGCATGACAGGCGAGTGGAGCAGACAATTAGAATGAAGGAGGAAATTGGAAATGGCAAAGGTGTGAACATATGTCAAATTACAACTAAATGATAAATTACAATCTGTCATTGGAATAAGCGGTAATTAAGAAAGATTTCAGCTATCCCTCTTGAAAAAAATAAGAGAATCACATTTTTCTCCTCCCAGTTTAGATTTGTTTGCTGAATTGCTTCCATCCATCTCACACAAGGGGCTGGATCTTCCTGACTTTGCGGGCTGCACTATTTGTGTACATTAAGGATAATTCTTGCCCCCCCTCCTTTCCCATTTTCCACAGTGGCAGAATGATAGTGTCAAAATGAACAGGAAGCTGATAGTATCTGATATAAAAAACCTGCACTGAGGTTTGGAGAGAAAAAAAAAAAAAAAGGAAAACGAGGTTTGCTGCTGAAGCTGCTGCTGCACTCTAATTATTTTAAACAAGCCCTGCACAGTCCAGCTGACAATTAGGAAAGTCTGCTTTATGGCTTGGGGGATTCACGCGAAACCTCATAATCACTGTATACACGTCCTTTTCGTTTAGACAGTAATGAATGTGGGTGGGGTTTCTTGGCAGTTTTCGGCCACTTAACCACAATTTAAAACAGCTGTGTAATTATCATGAGTTTTTTTAATCCAACATCCAATTCCAATTTAGAGTTTGAAACACCTGTGGTTTGTTACAACTGCTGGGACCAAGGGCGGGTGGGGGAGGGTGGAACAGAAGAAAAATGCAGCGCTGGCAAAAGAGCACGAGAGAGGGCTCCTTGTCCCGTGGGGCCACGACTTGCCAGGACCCGGACAAAGAAAGGCAAGTCTCACATTTAAACATGAGGTAGTGCGTGCAAGGAGGTGGTCTCCAGCGGAGTCAAGACTGTACAGGCTAGTCTTCAACTCCTTAAAAAAGCAGACATGTCTCTGACATATAATTCTTGCAAACTATTTTTAAAATGGGGAAAAAATAATATGCCAGTGGAACAGGCCATACAGGTCCTGTACCCATGGTGACGATCTGTGCTTATTTAGCACATCTCAAAACAGAATTGCATCTGATGATCATTTCCACCTATTATTAAGTGAATACTTAAACATTAATTTTAGAAAGTTACAACAACTCAAATCAGAGTAATAGTAAATTACATGAGGATTTGGGCTGAAATAAAATTTCTTATCATGTAAGCAAGTATCTACTGCATTATTTTGATTTTATAAGATAAGCTAACTCTAAATTTTCTGTGCCTTATTTATGGTTTTGTAAATGCTTATACCATTAAATAGCTATAGTTCTACATTCACAGAATAATGACTGAGTACAATTACATAAGTCTAAAAAAGAAGACTGAAATAGTGAAAGCTCCTCTTAGAACATATGCAAATATTTACATCATTTCTTTTCCACCCTCCTTCTGGGGCAAAAAAAGAGACAAATAACCGAAAAGCTAAATAAAATTCCCTAACAGAGAGGTCAGAAGCTCCAATGATCTTCCAGTATAAATCAATTTCTAGCTGCTATGGCCAGATATTATAGTTCAAGGCCTTGAAAGCTTAATTGGGGAAGCATGTTAAAAGTTAAAGGGCCAGAGTCACGTTAATTACATGAGCCTTTCCTAGTAGAAAATCTGCTTAGCAAAATACCACCCTCCCTCTTTTGAGACAGGAATATGCTTCTCCACTACAGGTTTGTAATTTGATTAGGTTTATTTTTAAATCAATTTATTTACAGTCACCTGTATGCTTCACAAGCAATAGGGACTAATATGTTCATTTATTATATTTTTAGTACAGTTTGGGTTAAGAAGCAGCTTCTAACTTTATGCCAGAAGGGTCCAAATATGGAACACATTAAGAGTTAGATTTCAATTCTTCCTTCTCTTGAGAAGTAAGATATGAGAAAAAAAGAATTATAATTATTGTTCCAATACTGTTTCTGCCCAGAAATAGGAGTTCTTTTAAGGAAACATGAACATAGGAGAGTAATCAGAAAAGATTTTTGACTTTAATGCCAATTGAGGGAAAACCTTCATAAAATAAAATCTGACAAAAACATCAATAATAAAAATGGAATGGAGAATGATGTCAGTCATTATGTCATCATTCTAGTATGTGGTCTTTGACCTTGGTTCCTGCACAGAGTTTCTAAATCCTTTGGAATTCCCTGGGTGATAACAATATCTTTTGTTCTAATGAGCTGAGTTTTGGTGGGCTTCTGGATAGAACTAGTCATCAGAAAGACCAAGAGATGATTAGAATTTTTATCCTCATGCCCCATTCTCTAAAGAGAGGACAAAGGCTGGAAATGGAATTAATAGTCTATCATGCCTAGGTGATGAAGCCTCCTTAAGAATCCCAAAAATGTGAGGATCAGAGTGGTATGGCAAAACATTTATGAATTTCCACTTTCAGTCTTGACAATAACTTACTTGATTTGCCGCCTTACAAAAGGAAAAATCCCTAAAACTAGATAAAAATATATGCAGCAGCTATTTTTGGCATTAAACAATAGCAATGCAACACTGTAAACTTTGAAGTAATTATTGCAACCACCTTGGCTTCTGCTTGGAACTAATCTATTGCTCTAGTGCACAGGGTTGTTCAATCCAAATTGAGTACCAGTCTTGTTGAGCTTCAGATTCAGATACGAGAGTTCAAGTCAGCTAAAGTGGCCAGAATTTTCAGAATACTGGGGATCTAAAATATAGACTTTGGCTAAAGACTAACCTGGGAATGCAGGGAAGAAGACTCCAAAATACCTAGAGGCAATCTTTTCATGTGAAATTTATTGCTGAATGGTAACACTATAAGTTATCACCAACCTAGGAGACCTTGCTCAGCAACTTGACTTCTCAGTTAAGGTCTAGAAAGCCCATATGTTAGGTGTAAGAAAAACACCTAGAACTAAATTTATGGATTTGTTATTTCATGAGATGCTTTTTAGGGAATTTCCTGGTGGCCTACTGGTTAGGACTCTGGGCTTTCACTGCTGTGGCCCAGGTTCAATCCCTGACTGGGAAACTGGGATCCACAAGCTGTTTGATGTGGCAAAAATAAATAAATAAATTTTAGAAAATAAAAGAGAGATTTTTCTAATCATCTCTGATAATATGAGACCTAAATTAATGATGGATATATCATTCTTATTAATTGGAAGCTATTGTTGAGATATCATTTTTTTTTTCCCAATTGATTGGTAGATTGAATGCTGCTGCTGCTGCTGCTGCTGCTAAATCGCTTCGACTGACTCTGTGCTACCCTAGAGATGGCAGCCCACCAGCCTCCCTTGTCCCTGGGATTCTCCAGGCAAGAACACTAGAATGGGTTGCCATTTCCTTTTCCAATGCATGAAAGTGAAAAGTGGAAGTGAAGTCATTCAGTCATGTCCGACTCCTAGTGACCCCATGAACTGCAGCCCACCAGGCTCCTCTCTCCATGGGATTTTCCAGGCAAGAGTACTGGAGTGGGTTGCCATTGCCTTCTCTGAAATTGAATGCAAGCTCCACCAAAAATCCCCAAAAGTTTTATGTGAGTCAATAAATTGACAAATAATTTCTAAATTCACATGAAAATGCAAACATCCTAAAGTAGCCAAGAAGATCTTGAAAAGAAGGATAGAATTGGAGTACATACACTGTCTAATTTTAAGACCTTATTATAAAACTACCATTATCAGGCAACATAATGCTGATATGAAGACATCTAACTATTAATAGGTCAACAGAACAGAATATAGAGAACAGAATTAGATTCACAATGTAAGATCCCAAGTCAAATCAATGAAAAAATAAAGCCTTTTTAACAAATGGTAATGATCACAAAGAGTCGGACATGACTGAGCGACTAACATTCACAAGGAAAAAATAGTTTAACATACTGAAAACAGTATTAACACCTACTCCACCCTCCACACAAAAATTTACCCAATATAGAACTATATATAAAACCAGTAGAATAATTTTGTGATTTTAGTATAGGCAGAGATTTCTTAAATAAGAAAAAATATCCCACCATTAAATGAAAAATTGATAAACACAGGCTTTATTAAAAATTAAAATATCTGTTCATCAGTATAATCACTATTACAAAGAACAAAATTATTTGCAAAATATAAAGCTGGCAAAAGACTTGTGTCTAGAATATGTAATGAACTTCTGTAACTCAATTATAAAAAGACAACCATCATTTAAAAATGGAAAGTTGATCTTGAACTGGTACTTCTAAAAATAAGAGATATGAACAGCATCAGTATATGAGAAAGATGCTCAACATCATCACTTGCATTAGTTAAAACATTACTAGGTTGGCTAATATGAAAATAGACTGATAAACTTAATGTTGCTAAGAATATAGTGCAATTGGAACTTACTGATGCTGGGAATGTAGGAAGTTATGAAAATATAAACTCACAAAAAGATTTATTGAATATTTATAATAGCTTCATTCACTATAGGCTTCCCAGGTGGCAGGTTTGATCCCTCCATTGAGAAGATCCCCTGGAGGAGGAAATGGCAACTCACTCCAGGATTCTTTCCTGGGAAATCCCATGGATGGAGGAGCCTGGCAGTCTCCATTCCATGGGGTTGCAGAGTCAGACATGACTGAGCACATGTACATTTATTAATTATATCAGGAAACTAGGACAAATCCAAATATCCATCATAGAAGAACAAGAAAACAAAATGGGGTATATTTATATATTTATGTTTGAATACTTCTCAGCATTACAAAGTATGATTGATATATACAAAATCATTTATGCATTTCAAAAAGATTATGTTGCACAAAAAAAGTCCTCAAAAATGTGTGCTGTTTGGTTCCATTCTTTAGAAGTTAAGGAACAGGCAAAATTATCTTCGGTAGTAAAAAAGGCAAAACAGTAATTAGCTCTGAGACAGGGTTGTGAATTCAATAGGATGGGACACAAGTGACTTGGGTGATATATTTACATTGATATCTTGATTAAAGTGATAGTCATAGAGGTTTATATGTTTCTAAAACCTCCTTGAATTACATCCCTAAGACCTATGTATTATATAAAATTCTAACTCAAATTATAATACTGTGTGAACATGGCCACTGTTAATTAGAAAGTCTCTAATACTACTATCTCTACATAGATGTAGTAGATAATGAGTCTACTTTTTCCAGGTGTATTTTTAACATTTTCCTGAAAACAACCAGGCACTTTGGACAAAGCATTAACTCTTCTGGCAGCTGGAATGCTGCTGCTTCTGCTGCTGCTGCTAAGTTGCTTCAGTCATGTCTGACTCTGTGCGACCCCATAGATGGCAGCCCACTAGGTTCCTCTGTCCCTGGGACTCTCCAGGCAAGAATACTGGAGTGGGTTACCATTTCCTTCTCCAATGCATGAAAGTGAAATACTGGTCAACAAATTGCTGTTGATTTGTTCTTTTCTGTCATATGGTTACAGTATTATGCTTGCCCAGCTGTTAGCAAGATTGTGGCTGTTAGAAATATAGTAATAAGACAACATTTTACATAGATGGGGAAATAGTGGAAACAGTGTCAGACTTTATTTTTGGGGGCTCCAAAATCACCACAGATGGTGACTGCAGCCATGAAATTAAAAGACACTTACTCCTTGGAAGAAAGGTTATGACCAACCTAGATCGATAGCATATTCAAAAGCAGAGACATTACTTTGCCGACTAAGGTCTGTCTAGTCAAGGCTATGGTTTTTCCAGTAGTCATGTATGGATGTGAGAGTTGGACTGTGAAGAAGGCTGAGCACCGAAGAATTGATGCTTTTGAACTGTGGTGTTGGAGAAGACTCTTGAGAGTCCCTTGGACTGCAAGGAAATCCAACCAGTCCATTCTGAAGGAGATCAGCCCTGGGATTTCTTTGGAAGGACTGATGCTAAAGCTGAAGCTCCAGTACTTTGGCCACCTCATGTGAAGAGTTAACTCATTGGAAAAGACTTTGATTCTGGGAGGGATTGAGGGCAGGAGGAGAAGGGGATGACCAAGGATGAGATGGCTGGATGGCATCACTGACTCAATGGATGTGAGTCTGAGTGAACTCCGGGAGTTGGTGATGGACAGGTAGGCCTGGCGTGCTGTGATTCATGGGGTCGCAAAGAGTCAGACATGACTGAGTGAGTGAACTGAACTGAACTGAATCATTAAAGCTGAAGCTCCAGTACTTTGGCCACCTCATGTGAAGAGTTGACTCATTGGAAAAGACTGTGATTCTGGGAGGGATTGGGGGCAGGAGGAGAAGGGGATGACCAAGGATGAGATGGCTGGATGGCATCACTGACTCAATGGATGTGAGTTTGAGTGAACTCCGGGAGTTGGTGATGGACAGGTAGGCCTGGCGTGCTGTGATTCATGGGGTCGCAAAGAGTCAGACATGACTGAGTGAGTGAACTGAACTGAACTGAATCATCACACCTTAGATTTTATGTAGAATTCTGTTTTACTGGGCTTCCAAGTGGCACAGTGGTAAAGAATCTGCCTGCCAATGCAGGAAACATGGGTTCAATCCTTGGAAAGGGGATGGGGAAGATCCCCTGGAGAAGGTAATGGCAACCCACTCCAGTATTCCTGCCTGGAAAATCTCATGGATAGAGGAGCCTGGAGGGCTTCAGTCCATGGGGTCACAAAGGGTCAGTCACTACTGAGCACACGCACACACCTGTTCTAATGAATAGAATTACAAAACCAACTTTTTAAAAAATAACAGACCACTTCAACACCTCAGCCAGTAGCATTTAAACTTTTTATTTTTTCTGGGGGGGCGCCTAAGATGGCGGAGGAATAGGACGGAGAGACCACCTTCTCCCACACAAATTCATCAAAAGAACATCTCAACGCTTACCGAGGTGCAGAAAATTAAACACCAGTTCAACAAAAGACCAGGATATAAATTAAAAGAGAAAGATGTACCACTCACTGGTCTTGGAAGAAGTAGTAGATATACCTTGAGGGACAACACAGAGGGTCCTGACAGGTACAGCCAGAGAGAGCTAGGACCCATGGTGATTGCCTTAGGGCTCATGAGTAGAATGCTTTGGAGCTCCTGAGCTAAAGCCTGTTTGGTCAATTCAAACCAAAAAGTGGGGTTTCGTTAGGCTCCAAGGGGGTCTTATCTAAGTGATACATGGGAAAGTAGAAGAATCTATTTATCAGAGCACAATTGGGGAAGTCATAGCAAGTGACATTTGCTGGTGGGTCGGCAGGCTGTTATCAACACTATATACTTGGATGAGGGCAGGTATTAGCTTAAGTCTCTCTGAAGTCCACTTGGCCAAACAAAATAGACACCAAGGAAGCAATATCATGGAGTTGCTTAGCTAAACTCTTGACACTCTAATAATGGTAGCAATACTCATAAACATTTGTTTCTTCTTGTGCATTTTTCATTATGTCAGATTTCTGAAAGAATTAGGGTTTCTTCCATTGTAGGCAGATTTTTTACCAACTGAGCTATCAGGGAAGCAGTACCACTAATGTACGAATATACTTTTTAATACCTTTAACTGAGAAGGACATTATTTTTAGTAAGATAGTCTTTGAATCATTGCCAATTCTTCAGTGTATTAGTTAAGAAATTTGGGTAAGTTGCTGAAACTTTAAGGCAGTCTTTCACCATTTGAAAAATGAATAATAAATTTTATTTAATAAAAGTAAAATAAAAATGTGATAACTTATGTTGTCATATATTGACTATATATATTCATATATTATCATATAACGACTGCTATAGATTTTAAATTTACTATTTTGTGAAATATCAATTGAATAGCAGTATAGTAAAAATAGCACATTATTTGATCCAAAGAGTAACTAGATAAATTTAGAAAAGTTACCAAAATTTAATTAATATTTAGTCTTGAATTTACTAAGAATTCGTAATTTTAGAAAATATGTGTACATTTTGTTATTGGTGTTCAGTCACTAAGTCATATCTGACTCTTTGTAACCTTGTGGACTGTAGCATGCCAGGTCTTCCAATCCCTTATTGTCTCCCAGAGTTTGCCCAAGTTCATGTCCATTGAGTTGGTTATGCCATCCAACCATCACATCCTCTGCCACCCTCTTCTCCTTCTGACTTCAATCTTTCCCAACATCAGGGTCTTTTTCAATGAGTTGGTTCTTTGCGTTATGTAGCCAAATTACTGGAGCTTCAGTTTCAGCATAGTCCCTCCAATGAGAATTCAGGGTTGATTTCCTTTAGGATGGACTGGTTTGATCTCCTTGCTGTCCAAGGGGCTGTTAAGAGTCTTCTTCAGCACCACAATTCAAAAGTATTAATACTTAGGATCTCAGCCTTCTTTATGGTCCACTCTCACATCTATAAAAGACTACTGGAAAAACCATAGCTTTGACTAGAAAGACCTCTGTTGGCAAAGTAATGTCTCTGTAGTTTTATTTTTAATTTTTTGAGAAACCTTCTTACTATTTATTACTTTTAATTAAATAGCTCCACATTGCTTTAAAGATGCTACTACTGATAAGTGATTGGATAAACTTGGATGTTTAATGATGATATTCATGTTAAAATAATAAATATGGAGATATTAGAGAAAATAACAAAGGTATCAATACTATCTGCATTGTGGAACAAGCAATCATATATACTTCAGCAGTTATCAGAATTTACTTTTACTATATTGTTAAATAAAGACAAGATTGCTATTATAGTGTGGAACAATATCCAACTGAATTAATTCATGTTTAGGCAATAGGTGGTTAAAAACTGGAAAACTGAACTTATATTACTAGAAAAATAAAAGTGCTCCACATCCTAAACTCATGATAAAAAATAAATTCAAAGTCACCTAATTTCTAGAGGACTAAAAAGATGAAGATATTTACTGAGAAACACATTTTTAACAAATGAGTAATAACATTTCATTTGGTAATAACGCATTTGTTAAATATAGGCTTAGTGTTTAGCATTCAGCATTCTATGCACTTCCATCTAAATATGCATAAATGTAAGAGCCAGATGGATTGTGCTAATGCCAGGATTGCAAAACATTATCTCAAGCAGAAGCACTCTATAATAACTATATTAATCATTAATAGCTTTGGTGTTCATCAAAATATCATTAATCCTTATGAATTAAATTGTCATTAATGCACATGAAATATGGATTTAAAAGAAAAAATTCTTTGTAATTGTTGCCTTTATTGCTGTTCTCTGGATCTAAGAGTCATTTTAAAGGGAGGGAATATAACATTTGCAAAGTCTTTAAAACATGCATACTTAAAATCAGAGTACATGCATTGTTTATTTTAATTTCTGATCCCTTTCTCTGTAGCACAACCTATCTCTAAATGGCTTTAGCATCTTTTTCTCACAGACCCTAAATTCATCTTTATTCCAAGTGACACCTCTTTTGTTTTGCATCTGAGGCAAATCCCATAATATTCAGTGACAGCAAGACATACCACCTTGTTCTACATTTTCTAATTCCCATTTTTCCTATTTTTACATAATGCATTCTATTTTTAAGTTGAACTATCACATGTACAAAGTGCAAAAGTTTAAGCCTACAGATCTATGAGCTTTCACTGACATAAATACATTCATGTAAATATCCCCAAAGTTGAGAAATAAACCACCGCCAACACCCAAGAAGATAGACAAGCCTCCTCTAAGCACATGCTTATTTTATGCCCCAAAGGAAACATTCTCTTGATTCCTAACAAAATATATAAGCTTTTCTTATCTTTGAACTTTCCGTGTATGCATATGAGAGTTGGACCATAAAGAAGAATTGATGCTTTTGAACTGTGGTCCTGGAGAAGACGTTTGTGAGTCTCATACACTGGAAGGGGGGCTTCCCAGGTGGCGCTAGTGGTAGAGACCCAGCTGACAATGCAGACAGGAGATATAAGAGATGCTGGTTCAGTCCCTGGGTGGAGAAGATCCCCTGGAAGAGGAAATAGCAATCCACTGCAGTATTCTTGCCTAGAAAATTCCATGGACAGAGGAAGCTGGGAGGCTACCGTCCATAGCATCGCACAAAGCTGGACACGACTGAAGTGACTTTGCACATAGACTGGAAGGAGATTAAAGCAGTCAGTCCTAAAGGAAATCAACCCTGAATATTCATTGGAAGGTCTGTGGCTGAAGCTGAAGCTCCAATACTTTGGCCACCTGATGTGAAGAGCTAACTTATTAAAAAAGATCCTGATGCTGGGAAAGATTAAAGGTAAAAGGAGAAGGGGGAAACAGAGAATAAGATGGTTATATAGCACCACTGACTCAATGGACATGAATTTGAACAAACTCCAGGAGATAGTGGAGGATAGAAGATGCTGGTTTGCTTCAGTTCATGGGATTTCAGAGTCAGAGTTGACTTGGCAACTGAACGACAACAAGAGCAATATTTGAAGTTTAAGTAGAGTCATAATATGTTTTGTTTAAAGTCTGCACAGCTTATTATTTTCATCACAGTTTAGTATTATTATATGACTATAACATGATCAATTTCTCCATGCTATTCTTAACGAATACTTAGCTAGTTTCCCACACAAGGTATTAACCCTACTATGACCATTCCTGTACGTATCTGTTGGTCACAGGTGCAATCATTTCTACAAGATACATACCTAAGTATGTTAAGTGTAGTAGGTTATGCTAAAATTTTTTCACAGTAGTGATTAAGGATTTCTGTTGCTCCACATACTCACCATTACATATGTTTTTAGTCTTTCAAACTTTAACCATTCTGATAATCATGTAACAGTAGGTTATTGTGATTTTAATTTTCATTTACTTGATAACTCACATAGTAGAGGAAGTTTGAATACTTAGCTAGTTTCCCACACAAGGTATTAACCCTACTATGACCATTCCTGTACGTATCTGTTGGTCACAGGTGCAATCATTTCTACAAGATACATACCTAAGTATGTTAAGTGTAGTAGGTTATGCTAAAATTTTTTCACAGTAGTGATTAAGGATTTCTGTTGCTCCACATACTCACCATTACATATGTTTTTAGTCTTTCAAACTTTAACCATTCTGATAATCATGTAACAGTAGGTTATTGTGATTTTAATTTTCATTTACTTGATAACTCACATAGTAGAGGAAGTTTTATATCATACATATTTTATGATTTGGTATCCTTGTTATACATACATATATATGCAGGATCTGTATTTATATGTAAAATTTTATTAACATAAACATCGATATCTATTTATCTATTAGGTATATCAGGAAAAAAAGCAAAAAAAAAAAAAAAAACCCAAAAAACAAAAACCAAAACACCAAACAATGTTAACACTTACTATTTCCCAATAAAGAATTTATTTATAAGAATGGGATATGGGGAAACTAAATTTTGAAAATATGTCTATATCTACAGTTAGAAGTTGGGGGAAACAAATATTTTAATCAGATAATAATTTCTAAAGGATTGTTTTAGAAGCTCAGTGTAATCCTCTCATCTCTACACGCCCTGTGGAGTGGTCAGTGATCTCAGGCTAAGAAGACGAGCAGGTCCAGACAGCACTAATGTGATAGATATTCAATCTGATTAGTTCTATCAATGACCCAGGGTATTCACCGATGTTAGAAGAATTTAACACAGTAGAGCAAGTCTAATTCAGGCGAGAAGCCCCGAGAGAACAGTGGCCGTGGCATTCACAACCATTGTTCTGCACTGCAGCGTGGCCACCATCATTGGCCAGTCATGCTTCATTCATTCATTTCCTCAGCATTTCAGGATGGACATGCACATTATAAGAGAGACTCGTGACTCAAAGCATGCAGGGAACAAGCCCCCTGGGAATAATGAGCAGATAGCAGCTGCCCTAGGGAACTCACCAGCTGGGGACTGTGTCAGGCTCTCTCTTCAGGCTGGCTTTTAACCCCCAGCTCCAGCCAGGGCTCTTAGCTTTGTTATCTTGAATCACTGGCAATGGGAAACTAATATTTTGTACTTTGTAATAAACCCTTAAATTATATTTTTTAAAAATTAAAGTTGCATGACCAGGTTTCTTTTTGGTTACTGTCTCTAATGTTACTGCTTTGCCAGAGTTCTTTCTGTAGTCTGAATACAAAGTCATTACCAGTTGTTTATGGAAAATTGTTAGTCTTTTTTAATAAATTATTTTAGGTTAATTATAAATCCATATAAAGATACAATTTGACTCATAAATCATGATGCACACAAATAACAAAATCAGAAATATTTAAAATCAAAATGTAAGTATGGAAAATAAAATAACATGCATTAAAAAATAATCATAGTATAAGAATCATGGGTTTCTTATCATGGATGAGAGATTTATTAAACAGAGCATTAAAAAATTAAAATTCGGGACACCGTTGGTGGCACAGTGAATACAACTCCATCTGCCAATGCTGGGGACACAGGTCCCATCCCTGGTCCAGGAGGATTCCACGTGGTGCAGAACAACCGAGCCCATGTGCCACAGTTACTGAGCCTAAGCTCAAGAGCCCACCAGCCACAACTACTGAGGCCACATGCCACAATTACCAAAGCCTGCACGTCTATCAGGGACCCAGGGCATCCACTGATTGTAGACGCTGTGCTCTACGATAAACTAGAAGCCCACACACCACAACTAAGAGTAGCCCCTGCTCGCTGCAACTAGAGAAATCTGCACAAGGCTATGAAGACCCAGTGCAACCTAAACAAAAATTAAATCTTGCACGTTAAATGTATAAAATTCTGTTAATTTAGTTCAGTTTCAGTTCAGTTGTTGTCATGTCTGACTCTTTCGACCTCATGGACTGTAGCATGCCGGGCCTCCTGGCTCATCGCCAACTCCCAGAGCTTGCTCAGACTCATGTCCATCAAGTTGATGAGGCTATTCAACCATCTCACCCTCTGTCGTCCCCTTCGCCTCCTGCCCTCAGTCTTTTCCAGCATCAGGGTCTTTCCAGTGAGTCAGCTCTTCATATCAGGTGGCCAAAATATTGGAGCTTCAGCATCAGTGCTTGCAATGAATATTCAGAGTTGATTTCCTTTAGGATTGACTGGTTTGATCCCCTTGCAGTCCAAGGGACCCTCAAGAATCTTCTCCAACACCATAGTTCGAAGGAATCAATTCTCTGGGAATCAGCTATATTTATAGTCCAACCTTCACATCCATACATGACTACTGTATGTATGGAAAAACCATAACTTTGACTAGACAGACCTTAGTCATTAAAGTAATGTCTCTGCTTTTTAATATGCTGTCCAGGTTGATAATAGCTTTTCTTCAAAGGAAAAAGCATCTTTTAATTTCATGGCTGTAGTCACCATCTGCAGTGATTTTGGAGTCCAAGAAAATGAAGTCTCTCACTGTTACCATTATTAATTAACTAATTCTGTTAACTAAAATTCTAAAAAAAAATTAATATTTTCTTGCTCTACCTAAAGCAACTGTTGATACATCCCAGGAGCAATGATTACAACCAGTGCTCAGATGCTGGTTTCTAATATCATTCTTCAATACAAGGAAAAACAGTTCTTTGGAGAAATAGTGAATTCTCGGGCTATGAGAGGGGATGTATAAGATAAGCCTGGGACGTCTTTTAGTTCCAGAAAACAACACATTCAAAGATACAACCAAAATAGTATATCAAAAGTGCCCAGGAATCAATTGAAAAGTTTCTCAGTTACCAAAGCTGTAAAATCTAAGCAACAAAATAAATAATGTATTGGATGGTCACCCAAAGTTAATATCCATACGTTCATAAGAGATAAATACATAATTAAATACATAAATAATTTAATGTTGGTATCTTAGTTTATTCAGACTGCTGTAACAAAAATGGGATTTTCAGGTGGCACAGTGGTAAAGAATTTGCCTGCCAATGCAGAAGATGAAAGAGAGGCAGATTTGATCCCTATGTCAGGAGAATCCCCTGGAGTAAGAAATGACAGTGTTCTGGTAATCCAGTAATCTCAGTATTCTTGCCTGGGTTGCCGGGGTCCAGCCCTGGTGGATCCAGGGAGTTAGAAGCGGGGACGGAGTTGGCATCTTAGGAAAGAACTATTTAATTAGAGATATAAAGAGAGATTAGGGAAGAATAATGTAATGAAAAAATAGGTGGAGAAAAGAGGTTGATATTCCTTGGTTTACACGGAAAGCTAATAAATTCTCAAGACAAGAAACTTGCACCATCTGTGTTAGGCCACAGGCACCCGCTTGAATAGCGGAGGGTGCCCCACCTTGGGCTCCCTCTCCCGTGGGTCTTAGAAGTGTGTAGACACGGAGAGCCTCTCCGTTCCAAGGGATCAGCCTGAAAAAGAGAGGGAGGGAGAGAGGGAAAGAGAGAGAGAGAGAGAGTTGACACGGGGGAGGCCAAGCTTGTGCAAAAACCCCCATAACTTTATTTTCAAAAGGTGCTTATATACCCTAAGTTTTACATAATGGAAGTTACAGTGTCATGCAGGGGCAGCAGTCCTGACCCTTATCGATACCAGGCTTTCTTTCTGCATATCTTTCCGTATACAAAAGGTCTCAGGTGATTTACATTATCTTCTTTTTTTTAATTAATTTTTATTTTTTAGTTTGTTTTGCTTTACAATACTGTATTCATTTTGCTATACATTGACATGAATCAGCCACGAGTGTACATGAACTCCCAATCCCAACCCCCACCTCCCCCCTCCCGCCCCACACCTTCTCTCTGGATTATCCCCGTGCATCAGTCCCAAGCATCCTGCATCC
>SJXQ01008255.1:0-51137 GCA_006408695.1 Aepyceros melampus | reverse complement strand
GATTCATTTCACTTATGATATCATACATGTTACACTGCACTCTCCCAAATCATCCTACCCTCTCCCTCTCCCACAGAGTCCAAGAGGCTGTTGTATACATACATTATCTTCCGGCCAAGAGGCCTGTTAACACTTTATGGCTCTCTTCCTTAATGAATGTTAATCTCATTTCCCCTGAAGTGTTTTTCTTTAATCTGCATCACCGTTAAAGCACTAAATAAAGTTACATCCCTGTAGAACAAAGGTGCAGTGGATTACAACAAAGAAGGTACTTAACTCAAAGATCTATATTGCTACTTGTTTTTTCTATATACCACTATATCCCACAAAATAAAAGATATGAAAACTTGGCAGCAAGTATTGGCTCAACACTGAAAACTTAATCAGTCCCATTCTAATGATTTTGACTCCTCGGAAGCCCCTACATTCCCAGGATGTTTTAAGCTTCCTGTGCCTCTCACGGTCGGGAGGCCACAATCACATGCACAGCTCTAAGAGTCCAGCAGGAAAGCTAGAAAGCCATCAGAGGGGTTTTTGGCTTGAAACACTCTTATTATGCCCAGGAGAATTATTATTTGAAAGCTCTAAATTAACTTTTTCCAGAAACAGGTGGTGGGGGGATAGCCCCCTGTTAATGTTAGAAGAGTAAGTGAAAAGCACAAGGCAGGCAGACTCTGGATTTGGGGCAGATGCATGAGCAGATCCAGCGAGGCTCCCCTAAGGCTTGACTCACATTTGCCTGTCCGGCCCCTTAACCTCATGACCTTTGCCATGGGTGGGACTCCTCCTGCTGTCTCCTGGCACTGGGTAATTCCGTGGGCAGAGGAATCTGGCAGGCTACGGTTCATTCAGTCACAAAGAGTCAGAAATGACTAACTCAACACACACATAACAGATATACTATGAACTAGGCAGCTAATAAATAACAAACATATATTGTTACATCCTGAAGGCTGGGAAGTCCAGGATGAAGATGCCAGCAGAATCACTGTTAGGAATGTTCATTGGAAGGACTGATGCTGAAGCTGAAATTTGAATACTTTGGACACCTGATGCGAAAACTGACTCATTGGAAAAGACCCGGATGCTGGGAAAGATTGAAGATGGGAGAAGGGGACGACAGAGGATGAGATGGTTGGATGTCATCACCAACACAATGAACATGAGTGTGAGCAAGCTTTGGGAGTTGGTGATGGACAGGGAAGCCTGGCGTGCTGCAGTCCATGGGGTCATAAAGAGTCGGATACGATGGAGTGACTGAACTAAACTGACATATCTTTCCACCGTGTCCTCACACAGCAGAAGAGGCTAGAAAGCACTGTGTGGTTTCTTTAATATGACACAAATCCCATTTGCGAGGGCTCCACTCTCCTGACTTAAGCACTTCCTAAAGCTACCACTTTTTATCCACCATATTGAGCATTAAGTTTTCAACATATGAATTTTGAGGAGACACAAATATTCAGATTACAGCATGGTTGCAGACAAGACAGATTTCTTGTTGAAAATAATTCCAAAACATTTGTCTATATAGTTATTCTGCCCCTAAGGATTTTGAGCATATGAGCATAATTCCACCCTTTGAAATATGCTGCTCATAGTGATTTTCCTCCAAAGAGTACAGTCTGGAAAGACAGGAAAAACAATGACTCTACATTGGAGAGGCCTGAGAAATATTCCCTCAGCCAGATGATAAGTGTCAACATCAACAGGATAAATTATGTTGATAGTATATACACTTGATATAATGCAATAAGAATGGGACTTTACATCTACAATTTTCCTCCAAAGAATACATAACTCCAGACAAAAGGAAAACATCGGAGACATCTCAATTGAGGGACATGCTACAAAATACTGACCAGCACTCCTCAAAACAGATGTGGTCATCAAAAGCAAAGTCTGAGGAACGTCATGGCCAAGAGGAGCCTAAGGGAATATGACAGCTAAATGCACTATGGCATCCTGGATTCTAGAACAGGAAAGGGCATTAGGTAAAAAACTAATGAAATATGAGTAAAGTATGCAGTTTGTATAATGATAATATATCAACATCAGTTCATTAGTTGTGACAAATGTACATACTAATGTAAGATAGTAACAATAGGGAAAACAACGTGTGAGATGTACAGAAACTCTCTTTGCAACTTTTCTATGTTTCTAAAACTATTCTCCAATAAGAAGCTTACTAAAAATATTCCAGGAAAGTAAAAAGTCCAGTCATTGAATGTGAGGCTATCTTAAAATACACATAAACAACAAAAGCCTTATATTTGGCATAATGTAAATAAATAATTTTTAAAGTACATTTTTGATGAATAAAGTGTAAGATATAGTTTAGATTTATTTTAGGATATGTTTAGTTTAGGGCACTTTTTTTTAGGACACAGTCTGTTTAGCTTTTGACAAAGGCATGTAACATTTAACAATATTTTAATCGCTTCCATGTCCCCTTGTAATCAATTATATTTGCCATCCCAATTATTCCACAAATTTCTTTTTTTTTTTTGTTTTACTTTCATTAGTACCTATTCTTATCTTTACCATTTTCTTTCCACTGCTCACTTTGAATTTAATTTGCTCACTTTTCTAGTTTCCTATGGTAGAAACTTATATAATTAATTTTGATTCTTTTTTCTTTTTTAATATCAACACTACTATAAATTTCTCTTAAGCCATGCTTTAGCTAAATACCACAAGTTTAACAGGGTGTGGTTTCATTTTCATTTAGTTCAAAACATTTTCCAATTTTTTATGATTTTTTTCTCCAAAATATACCTAATTTTTAAAAAGATGATGTTTAATTTTAAAATGTATTTCAATTTTTCCAGTCATCTTTCTGCTATTGATTTACACTTTGATTTATTGTGGTTGGGGAACACAATTTCCATGGTTTTAATTCTTTTAAATGTATTAAGACTTACTTTTATGCAATAGGATATGGTTTGTTTTGGCAAATATTCCATGTGCACTAGAGGAAACTATGTGTTCTCTCATGAGCAGCTGAAGTATTTTTTGCTGATATTTTTCAAGTGTGTTATGACTTGATTTTTCATCAACTTGATCTTTTAATTACTGGAGAGGAGTGATGAGATTCTATACTAATTGTGTATTTTCTATGTCTTCTTTCAAGTAATATCAGTGTTTGATATTTTCATATATTTTGAAGCAATGTTTCTAGGGTTATGCACATTTAGGACTGCTATGTGCTCTTGATGAATTGACCCTTTTATTAACATAAAGTAGTCCTCTTTTTCCTCAGTAATATTCATCAATGCATTATTATTTCACTGTTTAAATATATAGAATTTGACAATAGTTCAGCATTATCTATTTATAGTTCAAACAATCATTATTTGCCATCCAAATCATAACAATAGCCTTCTAATTAGTCTTGATACTTTCACTTCTCCTATTTCAGGGTAGGTGGAAGTTTATGGAATAATGAGGAATGGATCTGGAGAGGCAGTAGAAGGTAACTAAAATATTCATTGTTATAACCCTAATTAAAATTTAATGTATTTGTCTTTTTTAAATCTTAATGGCAAAAAAGATGTAGAATATGTGTGTGTGTGTGTGTGTGCGTGTGTGTGTGACATATTAACTTCAGGTGTACTACATAATAATTTGACATTTACAATACTGTGCAATGATCTCCATGATAAACTCAGTAGTCATCTATATAAAGTTATTATAATATTATTGACCATCTTCCTTATGCTGTGTGTTATATCCCTATGGCTTATAAGGACTTCTGTGGAAGCTCAGATGATGAAGAATCTGCCTGCAATGCAGGAGATGCCAGTTCGATTCCTAGGTCAGGAAAATCCCCTGGAGAAGAGATAGGCTACCACGCCAGTATTCTTGGGCTTCCCTGGTGGCTCAGCTGGTAAAGAATCTGCCTGCAATGCAGGAGACCTGGGTTCGATTCCTGGGTTGGGAAGACCCCCTGGAGGAGGGCAAGGCAATCTATTCCAGTATTCTTGCCTGGAGAATCCCAACGGCAGAGGAGCCTGGTGGGCTATAATCCATGGGGTTGCAAAGAGTCGGCACGACTGAGCATTAAACACACAGAGTTTATAAACTGAAGGTCTGTACATTTTAATCCCCTTCATTTATTTTGTACCTCACGACCCTCCCCTCTGGCAACCACTCATTTGATCTCAGTATCAATGAATCTGTTTTTGTTTTGTTTATTCATTTGCATTGTTTTTAGACTCTCTATATAAGTAAAATCATAGGATATTTGTCTTTCTCTGACTTGCTTCACTTAGCCTAATACTCTCTAGATCTATAAACACTGTCACAAATGACTAGATTTCATTTTATTTTTTATGACTATGTACATATGTGTATACATATATGTACACAAACACACACACACACATATATATATTCTTTATCCATCCGTCTATTGATAGATGCTGATATTTCTTCTATGTCTTGACTATTGTAAATAATGCTTCAGTGAGCATTGATATACATATACCTTTTCATATTACTGTCTTGTTTTCTTTAGATAAATACCCAAAGTGGATTGCTGGACCACAGAGCAATTTTGTTTTTAATTTTTTGAGGAACCTCTATACCATTTTAGATGCACCAATTTACCATCCAACCAGCAGTGCATGAGGGTTCCCTTTTCTCCACATCCTCACCAACACTTTATATGTGTTACCTTTTTTTCATAATAGCCAATCTGACAGAGGTGAGATAGTTTTGATTTCTATCTCCCTAAACATCTTTTAGTGTGTGTTTCTTAATTTTTGCATCTTTTCATGTGTCTGAGATGCAGAATATTTTTGTGAAATCAACTTTTGCCTTGAGTCAGAAACAGGAAGTATATTAGGTCTGTATTGCATTTGTTAGCATAAACTTAAAAAAAACCATGGTTTATTATATTACTAACTGTGCAACTTGAACAAACTTCATTTGTCTTATTCCTTTGTTTCTTACACAGTTCTAGAAAGTAAATTGTAAGCCTTAGATTTTATATTAGCCCCTTAAAGTGAAAAAGTTGGCTTAAAGCTCAACATTCAGAAAACTAAGATCATGGCATCCAGTCCCATCACTTTATGGCAAATAGATGGGGAAACAGTGGCTGATTTTATTTCTGGGGGCTCCAAAATCAATGCAGATGGTGATTGAGCCATGAAATTAAAAGATGCTTGCTCCTTGGAAGGAAAGTTATGGCCAACCTAGACAACATATTAAAAACTAGAGACATTACTTTGTCAACAAATGTCCATCTAGTCAAGGCTATGGTTTTTCTAGTAGTCATGTATGGATGTGAGAGTTGGATTATAAAGAAGGCTGAGCACCAAAGAATTTATGCTTTTGAACTGTAGTGTTGGAGAAGACTCTTGAAAGTCCCTTGGACTGCAAGGAGATCCAACCAGTCCATCCTGAAGGAGATCAGTCCTGAGTTTTCTTTGGAAGGACTGATGTTGATCCTGAAACTCCAATACTTTGGCCACCTGATGCTAACAGCTGACTCATTTGAAAAGACTCTGATACTGGGAAAGATTAACGTCAGGAGGAAAAGGGGACAACAGAGGATGAGATGGTTGGATGGCCTCACTGACTCAGTGGACTTGAGTTTGGGTAACCTCCGGGAGTTGGTGATGGACAGGGAAGCCTGGCGTGCTGCAGTCCATTGGGTCACAATGAGTTGGACACTGAGATGACTGAGTGAATGAACTGAACTGAACTGAACTGAAAGTTTGGGAGCTCCCCTTGTGGCTCAAAGGTAAAGAGTCTGACTGCCAATGCAGGAGATGTGAGTTCAGTCACTGGGTCAAGAAGATCCCCTGGTGAAGGAAATGGAAACAACTTCAGTATTCTTGCCTGGAAAATCCCATGAAGAGAGGAGAAAGGCAGGCTACAATCCATGAAGTCACAGAGAGTAGGACATGACACAGCAAATAAACAACACCGTGAGGTTTGGAGGGATAAAACAAATAAATCAGAGTCACAATCAGGACTATATCTTTAAAATATATATGGTTTTCATTATACCATCTTGTCTTGCTAGTGGCAGGACATCTTTCCAATAATTCAGGTTTTAAATAATGAGGAGGCTAATTGCTGGCTATAGGAATGGGATATTTCTGTAATTACAGGATCAAGTTGAAGGAAGAATCTATAGAACTTGATGAACATACACAACGATAATGAATTTGGAGAAGGCAAGACTGATGGTGGTGATTGTCTTGGCCCTGGGAGATGTGTGCTCAGTTTATCATAGAGGCACCTAAGATTGTACATCATTATTCCAGGTTACTTTAGTTGAATCATTGATTTGAGGAGTCTGCGCAACTACTCTCCTAGTTATAATTCAACTGCTGCTGGTTCTGTGCTGAAAAATACCTACTGCACTCCTTAATCCAATGGATGATGAGAACTACACTGATATATTTGCTGGTTTTTCTTTTTCTTTTTCTTTTCTTTTTTTTTTTGCTGTTGCTTTGTTATTTTCATTTTTCTTCCCAGACTCCAGCTGTCCCTAGGTCCATCTGTTTTTACTGCATTCACCATATACTGTGCAGCATGAAGCTTACGGAAGCACAATCATGTAAATCTGCAGGTGCAACTTTGACACATTCGGCACCTGCAAACATTTGCAAAATTCACCAAGAGGCCTTTTCAGCCATTAGGGGATGGGAAAAAAAACAATTAGTGGATAACATAAACCCTTAATATTGTTACTCTTATTATTTTTTCAAAACCAAATGTCTTCTAATATTCTCCTAGAGGAACAAATCTAAGCCAAGTTTGAATTAAAAATAAAATAATAACTTATTTTGGGTTCTCCAAGCACATTAAACCACTGGAAATTCTCTTAGCTGCCTGCAAAAGAAAACCATTCTTCTTAATGGTCATATAATTAAAATTGGAAAAATACAATTTTACAGAGCTCTTTGTAAGTAAAAATTACCTGTGGGGAAACAATATGAGGTATTTCCATCTGAAATGTTTTTCTTCAAGTAAAGTTCATTCTCTCTTTCAATTCCTTCATCAACCAGCATTGAAAAGCATTTGACCAACCACTTATTAAAAGATAAGCAGTAAAAAAGTAAAAATTAAAATTTCTCATCCTTTTTACTTTTAATTAACCATTGATCATTTCAGTGTGTATTCATCCTTTCATACACAATGTTGTGCTAGCCTGTGCTAATTGCTTTATTCGTGCTGACTCTGTGCGATCCTACGGACAGTAGCCTGCTAGGCTCTCTGTCCATGGGATTCTCCAGGCAAGAATACTAGAGTGGGTTGCCATGCTCTTCTCCAGGAGATCTTCCGGACCCAGGGATTAAACTCAGGTCTCCTGTATTGCCGGCAGATTCTTTACCATCTGAGCCACATACTATTATACCTGACCTTTAAAAGTGTACAGAAATTAAGAAACACAAAGCTACAACTCATTTAGCAATCAAGAAAGTTGAATCTTTTTTTTTTTCATTTATTTCATCTCTAATGTCCATATACATGAATCAAAAAAGTGGAGAGAACATCAAGCATTTTGATTAAGCTGACATTCCAGGAAATACTTTGGAATTGATAGTTGGCCCCTTATAGCTGAACTAAAATAATGTTGAATCTAATAAAAAATTGCCAATATTTGCCTTATTATAGGCTGAATTGTCTTTACAATTAAAGACAATATAGGTCATTGTACATCACTATTTTTTCATATGGATAAGATTTTCACTAACCCGTCACAAAAATGTAAGTTGAGAAACTTTTTATTATTTATTATTATTCTTGCAATGGAAATGGCAGAGTAAAGAAAAGATATGTTTCACCTATTGGAAACATACCAGACCATGTACTTTATTAAATTCTACACAATTATCCAGAACATGAAATCATTGACTATATTTTATATAAAAAAGACTCATAATACTACGTCCTTATTACCTACTACATATTCTAAATGACTTACATATATTATTTTTAGCATACTTAATTATTTTCCCTTTTTGAATGAGGACACCAAGGCATAAAGGAGTTATGCAACTTAGCCAAAGTCACACATCTAGTATGTGATAGAGATGGAATCTGAAGCCAGGGCCCCTTCATCAACATTTCCATACTTAGTCAAAAAGTGATAGCACTTAAGACCCTTGTGCATCAATCAATTAAAGTTACAGAAAATGCAATAGATGGAATTTTTAAAAATCAAGGTAATATCACTTAGTGGTTCTATTCACTGCATACTAGGGAACCGCAGTATGTTCATTCAGAGCAGTGAAGTCACTCAATCTTGTCAGACTCTTTGAAACCCTGTGGATTGTAGCCCAACAAGCTCCTCAGTCCATAGGATTCTCCAGGCAAGAATACTGGAGTGGGTTGCCATTTCGTTCTCCAGGGGATCTTCCCAACCCAGGGATCGAACCCAGGTCTCCCGCATTGCAGGCAGACGCTTTAACCTCTGAGCCACCAGGGAAGCCCAAAGTTACAGAAAATACAATAGATGGAATTTTTAAAAATCAAGGTAATATGACTTAGTGGTTCTATTCACATGCGTACTAGGTAACCGCAGTATGTTCTATGGTCTAAACCTGGAAAAGCTGCAGCACCAAAATACTTCAGAATAATTTCCTTACTTCTTGATATAATCTAAATTCAGCATGTAATCAAGATGTAATCCAAAATACAACCTAGCAGGAAGGGCCCAAATTGAGAAGTATAGGATACTTCAGTGAGTACAAATGACAAGTCTTCAAGGGTAAAACAGTTGTAAAAATATTAACTCATCACTTCACTGTTTTTTTTTTTTTTTTCAATTTTGCTAAAACTCAAGGACTGTTTAGTTCAAGAGAAGAGGGATTCAAACAAAAAATCTTTGAAAGATGGATTTATCTCCCTTTTTATTTCTAATGAGGTCAGAACCTCATCTTTGAATTCAACTCACTTTATTTTGTTTTTAAATAGCAAAAATAAAAAATATATTTACATCATTAGTCATAGGGAAAAGCAAATTAATATCACAATAAAATACAACAATTCCTTCACTAACATGACTAAAATTAAAACGACTATCCATACCCTGAATTGTCAAGAATGTGGAAAAATTTGAACTTATTACATATTGAGGGGAAGATTGAAGGCTGGAAGAGAAGGGGCGGGACAGAGGATGAGATGTCTGGGTGGCATCATTAACTCAGTGGACATGAGTCTGAGGTTTGAGCAAACTCTGGAAGATAGTGGAGGATACGGAAGACTGGTGTGTGCAGTCCATAGGATAGCAGAGTCAGATACAATTGATCAGCTGAACAACACCACATAATGCAGTTGGGGATATTAAATTATATCACCAAAACTCCACAGTGGCAACAGGACTGGAAAAGGTCAGCTTTCATTCCAATCCCAAAGAAAGACAATGCCAAAGAATGTTCAAACTACCACACAATTGCACTCATCTCACACACTAGTAAAGTAATGCGCAAAATTCTCTAAGCAAGTCTTCAACACCTGTTGGATCATCAAAAAAGCAAGTGAATTCCAGAAAAAAACATCTGCTTTATTCACTATGCCAAAGTCTTTGACTATGTGGATCACAACCTGTGAAAAATTCTTAACAGATAAGAATACCAGAGCATCTTACCTGCCTCCTGAGAAATCTGTATGCAGGTCAAGAAGCAACAGTTAGAACCGGACATGGAATAACAGACTGTTCCAGACTGGGAAAGGAGTATGTCAAGGCTGTCATCCTGCTTGTTTAACTTATACACAGAATATAGCATGAGAAATGCTGAGCTGGATGAAGCACAAGCTGGAATCAAGATTGCTGGGAGAAATATCAATAACTTCAGATACGCAGATGACACCACCCGTATAGCAGAAAGCAAAGAAGAACTAAAGAGCCTCTAGATGAAATTGAAAGAGGAGAGTGAAAAAGCTGGCTTAAGACCCAACATTCAAAAAAGGAAGATCATGCCATCTGGTCCCATCACTTTATAGCAAATAGATGGGGAAACAATGGAAACAGTGACAGATCTTATTTTCTTGGACTCCAAAATTACTGCAGATGGTGACAGCAACCATGAAATTAAAAGATGCTTGCTCCTTGGAAGAAAAACTTTGACCAACCTAGACAGCATATTAAACAACAGACATTATTTTGCCAACAAAGGTCCATATAGTCAAAGCTATGGTGTTTCCAGTAGTCACATATGAATGTAAGAGTTGGACCATAAAGAAAGCTGAGCACCAAAGAACTGATATTTTTGAAATAAGGTGTGAGAGAAGACTTTGAAAGTCCCTTGGACAGCAAGGAGATCCAACCAGTCATTCCTAAAGGAAATCCATCCTGAATATTCACTGGAATGACTGAAGATGAAGCCAAAGCTCTAATACTTTGGCCAACTGAGGTGAAGAACCAAGTCATTTGGAAAGACCCTGATGCTGGGAAAGATTGAAGGCAGGAGGAGAAGGGGATGACAGAGGATGTGATTGTTGGATGGCATCAGCAACTTGATAGACATGAGTTTGAATAGGCTCCAAGATTGGTGATGGACAGCGCAGCCTGGCAGGCTACAGTCCATGGAGTTGCAACAAGTTGGGCATGACTGAGAGACTGAACTGTACTGAACCACCTTGGAAAACAGTTTGACAGTTTCTTAAAATTTCAAACTTAACAAAGTCCATATATCTGGGTGTTTCGTGACAAATTTTCCCCAATGGTATTCAGTCTTATAAACCTGACATGTTATTATTTTCATATTATTCTTGTGAAACTACTAAAGCCACATTTTTTTTTTAGAAATTAAACTCCTCTCTCTTTTTCTTTTTTTTAAGATTTTAGCATCCATTTATCTTAACATCTTACTATTTTCTGCTTATAAAAAACATATTTATTCCTTGAAAACCAATGCAAACATTCCTCTGTGAAGCCTCACCTGATCTGCTGCACACAGCATTAGTTTGCTTAGATTGTTATAACAAATTAACCACAAACTTGGTGGCTTACAACAGCAGAGGTTTATTCTCACACAGTTTTAGAATCTATATGTCTGAAGTTAAGGTGTTGACAGGGACCTGTCCTTTGCAAAAGTTTTAAAAACTCCCTCTTTGCCTCTTCCAGGTTCTGGTGGTCTCAGGCACTCCTTAGCTTCAGGCAGAAGAACTCCAGTTTCAACCTCTGTCTTCACATGGCTATCTTTTCCCTGTGTGTGTCTACTTCTCTGTATAGAAAATTTCTTCTTCTCAAAGGAACTGAGTCATACTGAAGTTACAGTCAGTTTAACCAGTTTGACTTTATCTTGAGAAGTGAAGTCGCTCAGTCATGTCTCTTTGCAACCCCATGGATTATACAGTCTATGGAATTCTCTGGGCCAGAATACAAGAGTAGGTAGCCATTTCATTCTCCAGGGAATCTTCCCCTCCCAGGGATCAAACCCAGGTCTCCCACATTGTAGGTGGATTCTTTACTAGCTGAGTCACCAGAGAAGCCCAAGAATATGGGAGTGGGTAGCCTATCCCTTCTGCAGGGAATCTTCCTGACTCAGGAATCAACAGGAGTCTTCTCCATTTCAGGCAGGTTCTTTACCAGCTAAACTACCAGGGAAGCCTTTATCTTAACTAATTGCAAATAATTGATGCTTTTGTACTTTGGTGTTGGAGAAGACTCTTGAGAGTGCCTTGGACTGCAAGGAGATCCAATCAGTCCATCCTAAAGGAAATCAGTCTTGAATATTCATTGGAAGGACTGATGCTAAAGCTGAAACTCCAATACTTTGGCCACCTGATGCGAAGAAATGGCTCATTCAAAAAGACCCTGATGCTGGGAAAAAGTGAGGGCAGGAGGACAAAGGGCAACAGAGGATGAGATGGCTGGATTGCATCACTGACTCAATGGACATGAGTTTGATTAAACTCCAGTAGTTGGTGATGGTCAGGGAGGCCTGGTGTGCTGCAGTCCATGGGGTCTCAAAGAGTCAGACATGACTGAGCAACTGAACTGAACTGAACTGCAAATAAAGTCATATTCTGAGTATCTGGGTATACATGAATTTTCAGAACATGCTATTCAACCCAGTAGAGTCCACCTCATGGCCACCAAAATTCACATCCATCCTACATGCAAGATATGTTCATTCAGTTCCAAAATCCCCAGAGTCTTAATCTCTTTGAGCTTTAACTCTATACCAAAATCTCACATACATATCAAATTTAAAAGTTTCAAATTTCATCATCTAAGTAATTGAAATTTTAAGAAAAATTAATGACAGTCTAAATTATCTACAGGTGAGATTCTGTTTATGATCAATCTTGGAGCAAAATTTAATACCACTTTGGACCTGTGAAACTGGAAATACTATCCGATTCTAAAGTACAAGTTGTGGGACAGGCATAAGGCATTTATATTTTAATGGGAGAACTTAAACAAATGAAGGAATTACTGATGTAAATAATATAGAATCCAGCAAGGTAAATTTCATTAGGTTACACAGTTTGAGAATAATTTTCTCATTCTATCTTCCTTGGATTCCTGGAGAGTCTGTCTTCTGGGTACAAGGAGGTCTCAACAATTCATCCTCTGGGCCTACCAAACTAAGTCCGTTATCTTATGCTTCTGTGTCACCAATCCTGGCTTTTGCCTCTTTTCTCAAAATAATTTTTCTTTTTCTTGAAGAGTAGCACATATTTGCACCTGGGCAATTTTCTCAACTTATTTCCTGCCTATAGACTGACAGCCTTCCTTCATTTCATGCCCCCATTCAGTTCAAGCTGACAGTGCCTCTGCTGATAAAACCTTCTCAAATATCTTATCAGTTTTCCATGTATATTGAGGCAATTCATACCATTCTACAAGAAGCTTCTCTACAGATTCTGTAGTGCATAATCAATCTCTCTTCCTGGCTTCTTCTGAGTTGGATGATTGTATCCATATGCCACACACACAATCTCCTCAGCAAAGTTATTAAAGCCACAATCATGAACATGTCTCCATAGCATTCTATCTGGATAGGGTGAAATTTTTCCAAAATATCAAGGACTGGTTCATTTTTGCTTAATGGTTTCTTCCTCAGTTTCTCTTTTTCTTTTTGTATTTTGTTATAAATTCAAAGAAGAAACAAGCTACCCATTTCAGAGACTGGTGGGAATCTCTTTTGCTAAATATTGAAGTACATAGCTTACAAGTTATACTTGCAACACAATACTACAACTCAATTCAGCCAAGTTTTCTGCCCCTATATCAAAGATCACTTGTCATCTAAGGTCCAGTAAGTTTCTTCTTTCCTTATGAGACCTCATTAGAAACATCTTTGAAGTTCATATTTCTATCTGCTGATTTTGTTGATGATGATATATGTGTTTTTTAAGATAATAAAGTATTTCTTTTACTTCCTTCTGATCTCTTACCAGATTTGCCTTTACATTCATATTTCTATAAACTGTCTCCTCAAAGCAATCTAAAAGGTTTTTAAATCACAGATCTCAAAAATTTTTCAGCCTTTCTACCCATTACCCAAACTCAAGCTACTTTCACATTTTTAGGTGTTTGTGTATAGCTATACAGCTTCTGCTACCAAGATTTGTATTAGTTTCTGAGAGCCCCTGTCAAAAATTACCTAAAATTAGGAGACTTAACACAAGAGAAATTTATTCTCTCACAGTGCTGGAATCTAGAAGTATGGAATTTAGATGTACTCAAGACCAGGCTCTCTGCAAAAGCTCTAGGGAAGAAGTTCTTGCCTCTTCCAGTTTCTACAGCCCCCAGACATTCCTTTACAAGGGACACCATCACTGCAATTTCTACCTCCTTCTTCAAAGCCTCTCTTCCTGTATTCTAATTTCCCCCTTCATAATAAAGACATAACTTCTCAAGTTTAGAGTGTATCCTTATCCAATATCATCTCATCTTAACCATATTTGCAGAAACTCTAAGTAAGGTCACAATTTTGAGTTTCCAGATAAATGTGAATTAGGGGGCAGATAAGGGGCAGCATGCAACCCAGGACAAATACCAAACAGAATCAGCTGCCCTCATTTGAATGTTCTCATAATATCCTACAGGAAATTTTACTATACAATGCATATTATATAACTGTTTAACTATCTACTCTATAAAAAATAACACCCACTAATGAGATTTTAAATTTTACTTCATTGCATCCCCATTGTGTAGCATAAAGTCTAAGACATGATCAATAAATGATTATTTAATGACTTACAAGTGAAGGAATGCTCCATATATTTTAGAGCTAAAGTTTAATTAAACAAATGGTTTACAGTCACTACAAAGGTTATATTGAATACATTTTAGTATCAAAGCCCTTGTTGGCTTTGGACATAAATGACTTAAAAGACTGTCTTAAAAAATAAACACAAATGCTCATCTAAACTAAATGAAATTATAATAAAAAATAGGTTTTATTTTGCAGTAAAATCATTTTATCTATGTCAAGTGCTTTTCTGTGAAAGAACATTTCTTCAGAAACATATTAAAGGTCATTTTTTTAAGAGCAAAATTTCAGTATTAACAATTTCTCAAACTAATTTCACTTTTGTAAAATGTATCTCCAATTCATAAATTTTAAAGGTTTAGTTTTAAAAGTTTGGTTTTTTATTGTCTTTTTCTGTCTATAATGACCTTTTGTGGGAAAAAGTTTTCACCATATAAATCTTGTTCACTTTTGTCCTTGCCGAATAATTGGCTTGTTCATGTAAAAAAAAAAAAAAAAAAACAACAAAACTAAAACTAAAACTAAAACTCTAACAAAAGCCAAAAAAAGTTTAATAAAATGTGTTTCCTTTTCCAGGGATTGAACCTGGGTATCCTGCACTACCCAGGAAAAGGAAATGGCAACCCACTCCAGTATTCTTGCCTAGAGAATCCCAGGGATGGGGGAGCCTGGTGGGCTGCCATCTATGGGGGTCGCACAGAGTTGGACACAACTGAAGTGACTTAGCATCCTGCATTACAGGCAGATCCTTTACTGTCTGAGCCACCAAGGAAGTCAGAATGTGAACGTGAACATTGCTCAGTCATGTCCAATTCTTTGTGAGTCCATGGGTAGTCCATGGAATTCTCCAAGCCAGAATACTGGAGTGGGTAGCCTTTTCCTTCTCCAGGGGATCTTCCCAACCCAGGAAAATCAGTACTCAGTTCAATTGGATGATGGCATGACTCAATGAAATCATCACTTATACTTCCTGTTACACAGAAGAGCTATTTTTCAGTTCCTTTTATTTCTCTCTTTCATGACTTACTAAAATATTGCATTTATACTTGTAATTAGTAAGATTCTTATCAGCTGGTGTTATTACTCTTGATGATAAAATTTATTGAGGTGACCAAAGTAGTGATCTCATTCTAACCAAGTACTGAGATTGACAGATGTATAAGGCTTTGACAAGAGAAAATAAGAAACAAAGTTGAATGTTACTTAATGATTGTATTTTAGTAGACTACATTTTTCAGGTAATAACTTGAAAAGAAACAAAAATAAATACATCATTGGAAAAATCGGGAGTGGTAAAAACTTTTAAAGTTTAATTCCTCAACATTAGTGATGCATGAGAAAGTAACATCTAATTTTTCTCTCTCTTCCTCTTTTTGACACATCTCTCACTTCTTGTGCAGAGACATATACAGTGGAGGCATTTTGCTGTTGAATAATGACATTAATTACAGTGGAGAGCATAATCCAACATGAAATGATGAAAGCAGAGGCATTGATAACTGTGTCTTCACTTGTCATAGAGAATGTTACCTTGTTTGACTATATTTTAAACCCAATGGCTACTTCTCCAAACCTCAATTAATGTAGTTATATATAATAACAAAACACAATTTTGCTTGAATATTAGCATTACATTAATATGAATTCTGTTATCTGAGCTTGTGAATTTTTTCTTAGCTACCGAACTTGTTACTCAAATCAGAAGTGTTTATCAGGAATTCAAATAGATTTTTAAAGACATTTCCTCTAATTGGCTCTGTAGAGTACACCAGTTGTGAACATGCTTCTACAAATAGAAATATATATTTTTTTTTACCTGAAGGGGAGCCATTGGTTTTGCCATAATTACTAGAGGAGACATAAAATGAAATTTGAACTAGGTATTCCAGCAGTCTGTATTTAATTTCAAACTATCAGAAAAGATTTCCGTACGATCTCTATTGTAACATAAATAAGAAAGTGATAACTTTAAAAACATTCTAGTGTCTTCCCATTCTTCAAAAACATAGTTTAGACTAAAAGACTAGTTATTCCTTAAGATGTACCAAGAGGGAGATGAAAATTACCACTCAAGATCTTTAATAAAAATGTGTTTATATTTGCCAAGAATGGAATTATTGCAAGTTAATGCTTCAGTTGGGCTTCTCAGGTGGTGCTAGTGTTAAAGAATCCACCTACCAATAAAGGAGACTTAGAAATGTGGCTTCAATCCCTAGATCCAGAAGATCCCCTAGAGGAGGCCATGGAAACTCACTCCAGTGTTTGTGCCTAGAATCTCATGGACAGAAGAGCCTGGTGAGCTACAGTTGATAAGGTCGCAAAGAGTCATACAGGACTGCAGTGATTCAACAGGCACGCAATGTTTCAATACTAGTTCCTAACTTTTAATTATATCAACACAATTACTATAAGAATAATATTCTACATACTTACTTTAAAATTTTGTTGGCTAGAAATAGAAGAAAAGCTTCTAAGTGAAAGTTTCCTGTAATACTGAATTGCTATTTCGGAAACCTGGTTTTGTTGTTGCTTTTTGTTTTGCTGGGGAGACAGGAAAATTTTACTGTGCATTCAGGAAATTTAAATTTCCCTACAAATAAAACAAGAAGATTTGCTCCAGTGAAACTATTATAGGACTGCAAGCTCTTTCAATGCAGGGAATAAATCACCTTCCTATTTCACCTCCAGTAGTTCTCCTAACTGGAATGCAATGGAGAGCCTTCAGGTACACAAACAGTAGCTGAGTTATGTAGCTTTCAAATCTCTTTATTTCACCCCTCTGAAAATTTGTTTCCCTCTGGAAAAAAGTTCATAAAGACTCAGAATAAGAAAAGTTAATTTTATTTATTTTTTCCACACATCTCACAAATACTTCCCTTAGTGAAGACCACATTTACAAGAAAATATTATGGATGTATGGTAATGTAGATTACAGAGACAAACAGACAACAAAGCCAAAACAATGAAAAAAGTAACTTGACTGGATTGATCAGGAAATTAATTCATATTTGGGGATAGAGGTTGTATTATACTTGTTTTTTACCAATGATGGGTTATTATCAACTTTTTAACTGTATAACCATGCTCTTTTAATTTTGTCTCCCTACTTTGAAGACATGGCAAGGACCTAACAGAAGCAGAAAAGATTAAGAAGAGGAGACAAGAATACAGAGAAAAATTATAAAAAAAAGGTTTTAATGACTTGAATAACCATGAGGGGTGGTCATTCAACTAGAGCCAGACGTCCTGGAGTGTGAAGTCAAGTGGGCCTGAGGAAGCATTACCACAAACAAAACTAGTGGAGGTGATGAAATTCCAGCTGAGCTATTTCAAATCCTAAAAGACAATGCGGTAAAAGTACTGCACTTAATATGCCTGCAAATGTGGAAAACTTTTCAGTGGCCACAGGACTGGGAGAGGTTAAGTTTTCTTTCCTATCCCAAAGAAAGGCAATGCCAAAGAATGCTCAAACTACTTTACAACTGTGCTCATTTCATATGCTAGTAAGGTAATGGTCAAAATTTTTCAAGCTAGGCTTCAGCAGTACATGAACTGAGAACTTCCAGATGTACAAGCTGGACTTAGAAACGTCAGAGGAATCAGAGATCAAATTGCCAACATCCATAGGATCACAGAAAAAGCAAGGGAATTCCAAATAAAAAATCTACTTCTGATTCATTGACTACGCTAAAGCCTTGGACTGTGTAGATCACAACAAACTGGAAAATTCTTAAAGAGATGGGAATATTGAACCACCTTATCTGCTTCCTGTGAAATTGGTATGCAAGTTAAGAAGCAACCATTAGAGCCAGACATGGAGCAACAGACTGATTCAAAACTGGGGAAGGAGTATGTAAAGGCTGTATATTGTCACACTGCTTATCTAATTTATATGCAGAGTACATCATGTGAAATGCCAGGCTGGATGAATCACAAGCTGGAATCTAGAGTGCAGGGAGAAATGTTAATAACCTCAGATATGCAGATGACAGCACTCTTATGGAAGAAGGTGAAGAAAAATTAAACTGCCTCTTGATAAAGGTGAAAGTAAAGAGTGAAAAAGCTGGCTTAAAACTCAACATTCAAAAAAGGAAGATCATGGCATCTGGCCCCATTACTTCATGGCAAATAGATGGGGAAACCATAGAAATGGTAATAGACTTTATTTTCCTGGGCTTCAAAATCACAGTGGATGATGACTGCAGCTATGAAGTTAAAAAACACTTGCTTGTTGGAAGAAACAATGACAAACCTAGAGAGCATATTAAGAAACAGAGATATTTCTTTGCTTACAAAGATCCCTTAGAGTCAAAGCTATGGTTTTTCCAATAGTCATGTACAGATGTGAGAGCTGGAGAATAAATATGGCTGAGCACCAAAAAATTGATACCTTCAAACTGGTGCTGAAGAAGACACTTGAGAGCAAGGAGATCAAACCAGTCAATCTTCAAAGAAATCAACCCTGCATATTCATTGGAAGCACTGATGCTGAAGCTGAAGCTCTAATACTTTGGCCACCTGATGCAAAGAGCTGTGCCATTGGAAAAAGATCTTCATGCTGGGAACGATTGAGGGTAGATGAAGGGGATGACAGGGGATGAGATTGGATGGCATCACTAACTCAATGGACATGAGTCTGAGCAAACTCAGGGAGATAGTTCACACAAGGAAGCCTTGTGTTAATGGGTTTGCAAAGAGTCGGACACAGTTTAGTAACCGAACATTTTTTAGAAGATCAAATCGGGACTGCTCTTAAGAATGAGATGTTTTGGAAAATTTGGGAACATTGGAGTCCAGGGAAGTTCACCCCCAAATATGCCTCAATGACATAGTGATTCAGTTCAGTTCAGTCTCTCAGTCGTGTGGACTCCATGGACTGAAGCACGCTAGGCCTCCCTGTCCAGTGCCAATTCCTGGAGTTTACTCAAACTCAAGTCCATTGAGTCGGTGATGTCATCCAACAATTTCATCCTTTGTTGTCCCCTTCTCCTTCTGCTTTCAATCTTTCCCAGCATCAGGATCTTTTCTAATGAGTCAGTTCTTTGTATCAGGTGGCCAAAGTATTGGAGTTTCAGCTTCAGCATCAGTCCTTCCAACGAATATTCAGGACTAATTTCCTTTAGGATGGACTGGTTGCATCTCCCTGCAGTCCAAGGGACTCTCAAGAGTCTTCTCCAACAATTCTCCTTTATGCCTCCCTGAGAAGAGGAATTAAATCTCCCATGTGAAAGGTGCATCCCTGTATCTGAGGCACCACCTTGAAGCCCAGAAGTACACACTTCTTACTAATAATAGGGAATTGGGTGTTAGAAGCCTCTATAAAAAACCTTGTTACTTCATTAATTTAGCACCTGATAAACAAACTCTGCTCGGATTCTTCATTAATTGGACACCCAAAACCTAGGTTTCTTTTTCCTGTTAAATGCTCACAAATTTATTGTTTCTTTATCTAAAGGGTATAAAAGCTGCTTGCTCTGGCCACTTCTTATGGCCTATTTCTTGGGACCTCCATGAATAGGAATTAAAATGTGTTTTGTTTTTTTTTTCTCCTGTTAATCTGTCTTGTGCCAAATGTATTATTAGTCCAGTCACAAGGACTCAAGACGGGTTGGGGGGAAATCTCCCCCTCCATGAGAGAGAGTTAATGTTACATGACTGTTCTAAATTTCTTGGTTTAAGTCATGAGTTCCCTTTCTTTGAAAATTAGCCTTCAATTTAATTTTTCTTTCTTGCAGCTAAGCCTCTTTATAAAATTGATGTGAAATTAAAGCTGGGTTTTCAAATATGAAAATAAATATTTTCACTCAGCTATGTTTTTTTATATGCTCATTTTAAATTGTACTTAGAAAAAAATGTTGGGTACTGTTGTCTTTTAATTGACTTGAAAGGTTCAAATCCCCCAGGTTTTAGTTTTTGATGAGCTGTGAAGAAGGCTTTTTAATGAGTTGGTGAGTGACATTGATTACCATTAAATCACATTAAGTAGAGGAAACAATGCTATTAGCTTTAGTTCTCTGGATTCCATTACAGCTGGGCAGTCTTAAAGATTAGCAACACACTGCACCCCCCAACATCCCGCCCCAGGGTACAGGAAAGTAGTAACTCACTCTAAAGAGTAATAGAAAAAAATATTCTTAGACATGATTTACTGATATCCTCAAACTTGGTTCTAATCTGGAAAAAAAATTAGATATAATTAAAACATTGGGGTGATTATGATGAAATGATAGTTCTCACTTCATTATCAAAGGAAATGTTACCAAATAGAGCATGTTTTCTAGATTTCTACACCTCATGCAGAGTTGGATCTAGCTTGTTGTACCTTTTATAGACATTCCCTTCCATTTTGTTCCTTCAGCCATCTCTTCTATTTAAGCTAATAGTACTTGCTCTCAAAGACAACATTGTAATGGAACACCTTGTCTTTGGTTTCTCCGTTTATCTTAGCTTACACATTATATTTAGCTTCATAGATTAATCTTCTTAAAGTACAGTTTGGGTAGATTGTCTCCTTGCTTGACTGTATTTCCTACTGCTTAGTAGAAAGAATTTAATTTTATTTGTCATGCATTCAAGAAACTTTACAACCTGATCCCTTTTTATTCTCATTCAAACTTCTACTACTCCACTTCATATACACTCAGCCATTCAGCTTCTGAAAGGTTTCAGATGAACTGAACTTCTCAGCATGCATTAAATACAGTACAGTGTTTCTTCATCACTGAGCAGCAATTTTTCAGATGTATGCAGTGAAATTTTGATCCACTTAAAATTTATTTTGGCATAACTAAAAATATGCACTGCTATGATTTGGCCTGTTTAGCAGAGGTTATGCAATACAGGATAGAAGAGAATGTGATTAGCTATAAGGAAGAAATAAGAAAGATAATGTCAAATCACCTTAAGATGAACCCTTGCTCCCTGGGATCAATAATAACTGCATTATACATATATAAGAAAGCTTGGTCAGGGTAATTAACAGTTCAATTCAAAGAACAATACAATACAGAAAGACTACCAATTCAACAGTGCAGCGACTGTGGATACGTTCATAGACAATTTGGGATGCTGTTATAGTGTATGGTGATTGTGTTCTGTTTGTTATTCTCTCATAATATGTTTTTATGAGACTTTTAATCACTTTATGCATGCTAATAAAAAATTATCTTGTATTTTAAAACATGTTACAAATGCAAAATTTCTGCACGGATGCTTTTAATTAATCCCCTTTTCATGGAAAGTCTTACCTCTACTCTCCTACCTCCAATGCCTCCCTTGACTTCTTACCCTCCAAAGTGTTCTGCTCAAAATTGCTTTCTTCATTAGCTACTCATCATCTAAGTTTCTAAAGTACTGTTGTAGAGACTCTCTTATGAGGGTACTTCTCTCAATTTTCCTGCTTTGTTTTATAAACTTCTGCTTTTATTTCCTTCTTTAATAAAGTTGAAACTTCTTAGGGGTATGGTGTTGTCATAATATGTATTTCTGTATTTTCAATATTCTTCATAGTTCATGGCACCTATTGGGTTTTTGAAAAATGGATGAATTAAGTATGAATGAGTGGATATCTTTTTAAAAAATAAAAATAAATACATAGTTTATTTCAAAAAGACTAACTTTTTGAAAGGTAGAAAATGCAGGAGACATACAATGCACAAGTAAACAAATAATAAAGGATTATGCACAAGAGTGAAAGTAATAGAAGGTAAAACAGAATTGCTTTGCTCTGAATTAAGTGGGTGAGAAGGGCTCACTGAAAAGAAGATATTTGTGTTCAACCAGTAATGACATTAAGAAGAGAGACACATGAAACTCTGATTATAGAGCACTGTAAGCAGGGGGAAAGGTGTATAAGCCTTAAGTGAAAATTAATTTAAAGAATTTAAGGAATAAAAGAATGATCAGGACATTTTGTATGGCTGGAGCACAGTAAGGGTCTGAGCTTCATTTTGGGTGTAAATGGAAGTATTTAAGATTTTATAATAAAGAGTATCTGTGAACTAAAAATTTAAGGAAGTATTGAGGAAGAAAAAGGAATCTTTTGGGTGCTGGACAGCTTTGAAGGAAGGTCTTGAAGAGCTCAAAATAAGGAATGTCCAAAAGATGATAATAATGGCTTATGGTTGACTGTGATGCCCGACACAATTAGGGAATTTTCTTGGCTTGCCTCCAAAATTTAATCCTTTATGGCCATATGAACAAAGATCATTCTGTCCTTGTTGACATGATATCTGTTCATTACCAAAGTATAACCATTCAGTATCACAGTAATCCAAGTCTATGCTACAACCAGTAATGCTGAAGAAGTTGAAGCAGAATGGTTCTAGAAGACCTACAAGACTTCTAGAACTAACACTCCCAAAGATTTTTCATTTTCATAAAAGGTATTGGAATGTAAAAGTAGGAAGTCAAGAGATACCTGGAGTAACAGGCAAATTTAGCCTTGGAGTACACAATGAAGCAGGGCAAATGTTAACAGAGTTTTGCCAAGAGAACACATTTGTCATAGTAAGCACCCTCTTCCAACAACACAAGAGAAGACTCTACACATGGACATCACCAGATGGTGAATACCGAAATCATATTGATTATATTCTTTGCAGCCAAAGATGGAGAAGCTCTATACAGTCAGCAAAAACAAGACTGGGAGCTGACTGTGGCTCAGATCATGAACTCTTTATTGCCAAATTCAGATTTAAATTGAAAAAAGTAGGGAAAACCACTAGGCCATTCAGGTATGACCTAAATCAAATTCCTTACAATTATATGATGGAAGTGACAAATATATTCAAGGGATTAGATGTGATAGAGTGCCTGAAAAACAAGGACAGAGGTCTGTGAAATTGTACAGGAGGCAGTGATCAAGACCATCCCCCCAAAAAAGAAATGCAAAAGGCAAAATGGTTGTCTGAGAAAGCTTTACAAACAACTGAGAAAAGAAGAGATGTTAAAAGCAAAGGAGAAAAGAAAAGATATACTCATTTGAATGCAGAGTTCCAAAACAATAGCACAGAGAGATAAGAATGTCTTCCTCAGTGACCAATGCAAAAAATAGAGAAAAACAATAGAATGGGAAAAACTAGAGATCTCTTCAAGAAAACTAGTGATACCAAGGGAACATTTCATGCAAAGATGGGCAAAGTAAAGGACAGAAATGGTATGGAGCTAACAGAAGAAGATATTAAGTGAGATGGCAAGAATATCCAGAAGAACTATACAGAAAAGTTCTTCATGACTCAGATAACCACAATGCTGTGATCACTCGTCTAGAGCCAAACATCCTAGAAAGCAAAGTCAAGTGGGCCTTACGAAGCATCACTACAAACAAAGTGAGTGGAGGCAATGGAATCCAGTCGAGCTAATTCAAACACTTAAAGATGCTGTGAAAGTGTTGCACTCAATATGCCAGCAAATTTGGAAAACTCAGTAATGGCCACAGGACTGGAAAAAGTCAGTTTTCATTCCAAATCCAAAGAAAAGCGATGCCAAAGAATGTTTAAACTATTGCATAATTGCACTCATCTTACATGGTAGCCAAGTAATGCTCAAAATTCTCTAGGCCAAGCTTCAACCATAAGTGAATTGTGAACTTTAAGATGTTTAAGCAGAAGTTAGAAAAGGCAGAAGAATCAGAAATCAAAGTGCCAACATCTGTTGTATCATTAAAAAACCAAGGGAGTTCCAGAAAAACGTCTATTTCTGCTTTATCAGCTATGGCAAAGCCTTTGACTGTGTGGATCACAATAAACTGTGAAAACTTCTGAAAGAGATGGGAATACCAGGCCACCTGACCTGCCTCTTGAGAAATCTGTATTCAGGTAAAGGAGCAACAGTTAAAACTGGACATGGAACAACAGACTGGTTTCAACTTGGGAAAGGAGTACATAAAGGTTGTATATTGTCACCCTTCTTATTTAACTTATAAGCAGAGTATATCATGTGATATGTTATGCTGGATTAAGCACAAGCTGGAATCACCATTGCTGGGAGAAATATCAATAACCTTAGATACATAGATGACACTACCCTTATGGCAAAAAGTTAAGAAGAACTAATGAGCCTCTTGATGAAACTGCAAGAGGAGAGTGAAGAAGTTGGTTTAAACCTCAACATTCAGAAAACTAAGATCATGGCATCTTAGTCTCATCACTTCATGGCAAATAGATGGGGAAGCAATGGAAGTAGTGACAAAATTTATTTTCCAAGGCTCCAAAATCACTGCAGATGGTGACTGCAGCCATGAAAATAAAAGACACTTACTCCTTGGAAGGAAAGCTATGACCAACCTAGACAGCACATTAGAAGCAGAAACATTACTTTGCCAACTAATGTATGTCTAGTCAAAGCTTTGGTTTTTCCAGTAGTCATGATGAATGTGAGAGTTGAACTATAAGGAAAGCTGAGACACGAAGAATTGATGCTTTTGAACTTTGGTATTGGAGAGAACTCTTGAGTGTCCCTTGAACTGCAAGGAGATCCAACCAGTCCATCCTAAAGGAAATCAGTCCTGAATATTCATTGGAAGGACTGAAGCTGAAGTTGAAGGTCCAATCCTTTGGCCACCTGATGCAAAGGACTAACTCATTGGAAAAGATCCTGATACTGGGAAAGATTGAAGGCAGGAGGAGAAGGGGATGGCAGAGAATGAGATGGTTGGATGGCATCACCAAATCAATGGACATGAGTTTGAGCAAGCTTCAGGAGTTGGGGATGGATAGGGAAGCCTGGCATGCTGCAGTCCATTGTTTGCAAAGTGTCAGACATGACTGAGCAACTGAACTGACTGATGGCTATCCAAAAAATGTTTCCTTTATAAATCCAGCCCGAATATATTCTCACCTTCATGAAATTTGGACCTATCTTTAGACTGATGTAAATATTCAATATGTGTCAAGATAAGGTGAGGAGTAGACCACGGATGCGTAATTATCTGGATGCAATGCTTCTAAACTTATTGAAAATAAATATTATAAGTATTATAAAATTCTACTAAAATATGTATAATATTATACTTAATAATATATTGTTAGAATAAATTAATCTATAGTAAAAAAAATACTATAAGATCCATTAAGTGAATGCAACACATCATTATTTCCACTAAAAAATTTGTAAAATAAATCAGGGTACATGACATGTGCATACAAAATGGGAAATAATAATAAAATAGGGGGAAAAACACTTGATTTAGAATCTGAAAACCTGTTATCAAGGTCTGCTCTGCCTTTTACAGATCTGAGGGATCTTTAAATCATTTACTCTGTGATCTTAGTTTCTTTACATGACAAGTGAAAATAATAATGCAGCCTAAATTCAGTTTTAAAACTGTATAACAAAAGCCTTCTTAGAATATACTCCCAAGGTATGTGGAGGTCTGCATGAATCCCTCTCAGATTTGTTATTTAATCTAAAGAGAAAAAAATATATTAGTATCAGATCAGTTTAGTTCAGTCACTCAGTCGTGTCTGACTTTGTGATCCCTTGGATTTCAGCATGCCAGGCCTCCTTGTCCATCACCAACTCCCAGAGTTTACGCAAATTCATGTCCATTGAGTTGGTGATGCCATTCAACCATCTCATCCTCTGTCGTCCCCTTCCCCTCCTGCCCTCAATCTTTCCCAGCATCAGGGTCTTTTCCAATGAGTCAGTTCTTCACATCTGGTGGCCAAAGTATTGGAGTTTCAGCTTCAACATCAGTCCTTCCAATAAACACTCAGGACTGATCTCATTAGGATGGACTGGTTGGATCTCCTTGCAGTTCAGGGGACTCTCAAGAGTCTTCTCTAACTCCACAGTTCAAAAGCATCAATTCTTCTGCACTCAGCTTTCTTTATAGTCCAACTCTCACATCTATACATGACTACTGGAAAAATCATAGCCTTGACTAGATAGACCTTTTTTGGAAAGTAGTGTCTCTGGTTTTTAATATGCTGTCTAGGTTGGTCATAACTTCCCTGCCAAGGAATAAGTGTCTTTTAATTTCATGGCTCCAGTCAACATCTGCAGTGATTTGGGGTATCAGATATTTCTATCTAGATGAGACTTAACAGGTAATATGACAGGATTCCTTGATTTTACATATGGAAGGTGGAGAGTACACCAAAGTAATAAACTGCCCACTCAAACTGCTCACATTATAGTCAGAGACTGAGGCTAAGTCTTTAAAATAATTTCAGACAAAGCTTTGTGTCTGTCTCATGATGTAAAGAAAACTAGAAGGTATGTGATGCTACAGAAGCAAAGAAAGAGCCTCCTTTTAGTATAATATGAGATGAAGGTGAAGATGACCAGGTCTCCATAGATGTAGAAGTTTCAATATGCACACCCTGCCTCCATAGATAATCTCTTGCCAGATAGATACCTGGAATGGATGCATTGGATTATTTTCTTGGTTGTGTTTTAATGTTAGATGCTTGAATTTCACGTTTATAAAATCTTTTTACTCTGTGATAACTCAAGCATTAATCACAAATTAAGTTACAGTAAATACTTCACTTTTGATATGTCCTTAGCTCTGATATGTAAGAGAAAATAAAACTAAAGACAAAAACCATTTCATGTTCTTTTTGAGACATGTTGAAAGTCTCTGAAACAATGTACCAAGAACACATTTCGAAAAGAGGTGTAGAGTTAGAGATGTAATGAGGAGGAAGCCCCCAAAGAATAACTATCAACCCTTTATGACCCCAATTTCAGTAGCTTCAATAATATTGTTTCAAGAAGCAAAGAAAGCTCATTTTTACTAGCTTCCCTGGAGACAATATCTCCCATCAAAATTGATTACTTTTCCATGCTATATATAATGCAGAACTGTTAACAGGAAAACTACTACTCACTCATTTCCTTAGCCTACTTCTTGGCAGTTACTTTACACTGTACTTAATTTTCAAGTAAATAACATATTAAAAATTAATCAGAGGAAAGAGTAATTTAGAATTTAGAAATGAAACAAAAGTAAAATGATGCAACCTAAGTTGTAAGAAATTCTGCCCTGGTATAGGTTTAAATTTTAGGCCTTAAAGGGAGGGAAGCATTCAGAAAATCCCCCTTCGGGCATTTAGCATTTCAATACAATGGCTCTCTGGTTCAAATTCTGAGGCTCAGGCCAAGATTTCCTTAGTGGACCTAACAGAATTCTTTCTAATATTTCTGCTCCAGACATTAAAGGCCAACATGGAATCTGTGTGTGTATGTGCACACTAGATTGTTTCAGTCATGTCCAACTCTGCGATCCTGTGGACCACAGTTTGCCAGGCTCCTCTGTCCGTGGGATTCTCCAGGCAAGAATGCTGAAGTGGTTGCCATGTCCTCTTCCAGTGGGTCTTCCTGACCCAGGGATTGAACTCATTTCTATTACTGCTCCTGTATTGGCAGGCAGGTTCTTTACCACTAGTGCCACCTGGGAAGCCCAGTGTGTGTTTATATACATATGCTCACTATCTATCTATCTATATTTATACACACACACTCATATATATATATATATGCACACACTCACATATATATTTATACACACACTCATATATATATATGCACACACTCACATATATATTTATACACACACTCATATGTGTATATATTTATACACACACTCATATATATATATAGACGTGAATTTGAGCAAACTCCAGGAGATAATGAAGGACAGGGACCTTTGCAGCCCCATGAAGTGGCATGCTGCAGTTCATAGGGTTGCACAGTCAGACACAACTTGGCTACTGAACAACAGCAATGCACTTATATACAATTGATGTCTATAAAATATACACCAGGTGAATATTCTTCTCTGTAATCTTAACTCTTATCTTAATCTTAAGATATTTTAGGAATTCATCTTAGTATACTATGTATGGCTTCATTGTTCACCTGAAACTCCCACAACATTGCTAACCAGGTAAATCCCAATGCAAAATAAAATGCTAAAAAAATAAAGTACATCTTAAAAATAACTTGAAAAGCCCAAGATTAGAATTCTCAAGTCTTCTGTAAGTAATCCAAAGATAGCGAACTTAGCCACTCACTCCAAAGCCCCTCTCTGTTTCTTCATAAACTACATTCAATACTGCAAATGGCTTCAGATACATACCACATAGTCCACTCATCCAAGCTCGCATATTCCACAAGTAACTAACTGCTCCTTTGCCACTTCTTGGGCCTAGTTATTAGATGACTTACTGTCTCAGAAGAGAGGCTCTGGGAAGTAGGCCAAGGACTCTTTAGGCTGGGAATTCTGAGGTCCTTTTAAAGAACAGAAGTAGCAGTCATGTGACAATATGATCACGGTTCTTTGACCCCATGGACAATTTACCATGGGACAGCTATGGTCATAGGAAATCCAAGAAGGAATCCTCTATACCAAGGCTTAGAAACAGACTTTTCTTGCCAGTGGCACTGTTCTCTGACCACCAGCATTTCCAAGGGATAAAGGAGCCCCTCTAAATGGAACCATGTAGCAAACGTCTAACTTGCCCTCACAACCTTTACCACCCTAGTCTATGTGGGACCTGGGTGCATATGTAATGGTTTGAGAGCCTCATCAAGGCACCTCTATGACAAATATATCTACAGTTACCATGCTGCTGCTAAGTCGCTTCAGTCGTGTCCAACTCTGTGCGACCCCAGAGATGGCAGCCCACCAGGCTCCCCCGTCCCTGGGATCCTCCAGGCAAGAACACTGGAGTGGGTTGCCATTTCCTTCTCCAATGCATGAAAGTGAAAAGTGAAAGGGAAGTCACTCAGCCGTGTTTGACTCTTAGCGACCCCATGGACTGCAGCCCACCAGGCTCCTCCATCCATGGGATTTTCCAGGCAAGAGTAGTGGAGTGGGGTGCCATTGCCTTTTCTGACAGTTATCGTAGTCACTAACAATTCTCCATGATCCTGTTTTAACATACATATTCATTAAGGAGACTTGCATAGAACCATGCTATTCCTCCCCATCACTGAGTTTATCAAACTATATTTTCCCATATTTCATCTCTGCATTCCCAAGGCACTTCACAATTTCTTCATGGAAAACAATATGAAGCATGAGAAAGAGCACTAAAATTTAGAATTCAGCAACCCTTTTGATTAAGCTATTTCCAAAACTTGATAACCTAGGTGAAAATGAAATAACTTCTCTAACCCTCAGTTTCCTTAGCTGTAAAGCAGAGTATTAACTCCCAATCACATGGGCTTAATGTGTGAATTTGAAGAGATAAATATCCAAATGCAGTGTGCAGCACACAAAAACCGCTTAGTAAATTGCTGTTCTCATGAATATTTTTAATACTACATTTAGTACAATTTCTATATGACAGGAATCCAAACTTTCTAAGGTTAAAAAAAAAAAAGTGCTTGTTAATCTTCTCTGTATCTTTAGTACCTGACACAGTATCTAAAATTTAATAATTTAAATAAAGTGAGACCAGAGTATAGGCAGCGTAAAAGCACAGGATAAACTATTCCCCTCATATCTGTCTTTCTGAAGCTTGGGATATTTCTATTATTTTTGAAAATGGCTTCTCTGCCTGGCTTAATCTGCAGATAAGTGGACCTGGCATGCATTCATTAACCAGATTATTTACCTTCAGCCAGTCAATTCAGTGAAGTCAAATTTACTGAGTGCTTACCCTATGCCAGGCTCTTGGAAAGTAATGATAAGTAAGACATTCGTGCTCATAATCTAGTATGAAAGAGAAACATTAAAAAATAACTAAAGTTCAATATGACAATTATTCCTTAAGACCAATGCCTCTCTTCCAACTCATATAGATTGACCATTCATGTTTCATATTCTTTGTTCATGTATAAACAATGTTTTTGTTGACTATTCTCCATTTTATTCATTTTTGTCAGATATATTCTATCCACCAACTTTCATAGCCAATATGCTTTATGAGGCTACTTTTTAATTGTCAGAATGCAGTTTTAGAACTCTTATCTCATTTTAATAGCCTCCAAATTTGATAAAGTCAGTATCACTATATTCTTATGTGAAAGATGATGAAACTGGAGACTTGAAGGGTTTTTATGAACTTCTAGTCACATAACTAGTAGATGCAGGATTTGTTTTCAAGCTTATATCTTTGTGAACAAAAGATTTCCTAGATTATTATAATTTTTATGAATTCTTATAACATTGGTTGGTTGTGGTTCTATATTTTTATTATTCATATTGACTATAGACTCTGACTTCAAAGAGGTCCAAAAAAAAAAATGGCCCACTTTCTTGCATAAGTTCTGAATCAACTGAAAACTAACACTGATATTAAGAATGTTAACATTTGGTCTAAAGCCAAGTTCTATTAATATAGAAGCAAGTAATAATGAGGCAATCACTTATTCACTTGTGAAGGGCTTCCCCAAGGAGTAACTTTCTAATAAAACTCACAGCTTGGAGGAAGAGAGCAGATCTTGATTTCTATAGGCACATCTGTTTCTAAAAGGAAGGATAAAAAAGAGGCATGGGCTGCTATACATAGTGTCTCCTTCTAAACTCAATAATCAGCTAAGTTACTATCTTAGGTGTAATGAAAATTGGTTAAAATGGGGGCCAGATGTGTCCCACAAGTAGAAATTCCCCCATATAGAAGAAAATATCATGAGTTGGGAAGTTTGGTTCAGTTCAGTTCAGTCGCTCAGTCCTGTCCAACTCTTTGTGACCCCATGGAGTGCAGAACGCCAGGCTTCCTTGTCCATCATCAACTCCCGGAGCTTACTCAAACTCATGTGCATTGAGTTGGTGATGCCATCCAACTATCTATCCTTTGTCATCCCCTTCTCCCCCCAAATAACATTTTTAAGATTAGGTTCTGTTGATCTAGTGTTGGTAACCTCAAGGTAATTGTTGACCACCTAAATGGTCAGCCTCTCAATGGAGGATATAGGCAGGCCAATGTGTGAGTCCTGCTGACATCTGTATAAGTTTAATCCCTAATATCAACCACTCTTTTAAGCTATTTTCCTTGCTCTAATGTTGAAGTGATAATCACTCGACTGATACACATTTTTCTCTCAGAAAATTCCAAAATATATCCAAAAAAGTATACTAATAATGTCAGTTTTAAGGCAATTCTGTACTGAGATCTGAAATATTTACTCTGATTTTGATATTGCATGGTGCGGTGTCTTATTTTGGCCACAAGTTTCTTATCAGAGGTTCACTCCAGTGGGCTCAAAAGACATCATGAAGTTTCTCAAATAATAATAATAATAAGTTACATAGAAACGAATCTAAACTAAAATTCCAGCAATATTGGTCAGAAGCACTTCCAGAATGGCAGAATTCAAAAGTCTGCTGCTTCATGTAAAAGCAATGAAAACACTGGAGGAATTTTCAAAATCAGCTTTTTTCATAAATTAACCAAAAACTGAAAAGTTTGTTCAAGGGAAAAAAAATTGAATTGCAGTAAAATCATCTTGCTCAGCAGTGATCTTGAAAACCAACAGCCTCAGACCAGGCTATCTGTGAAAAGAACAACCTTGAATCCACTTTTAGGAGCCAAATAGGTCAATTGCCGAGCAAGTCTTATTCCAAGATTTAACATGATTTAATCTTTCAGACTAGTCCTTTAAAATGACACATTCACAGATCCTGTGAATCATAGATCCTGTCTTGATTTGATCTAATTCAGGATTCTTGATTTGATCTAATTCAGGATAGATAAGTGAGAAAAACCATTTCTGGGGTGTTTGTCAAAAACAATGAGTAAAGATTGTTTAACACTGCAGCTATGCAGCATGTGACAGAAGCCATGGTAAATAAGAGGCTGGCCAAAAAACTTAAAAGGAAAATCTGGGAAATGATATGTTCATTGCAGGTTTTGAAAAGCTCTGAAATACTCCAAAATCACTGCAGATGGTGACTGCAGCCATGAAATTAAAAGACGCTTACTCCTTGGAAGAAAAGTTATGACCAACCTAGATAGCATATTCAAAAGCAGAGACATTACTTTGCGGACTAAGGTCCATCTAGTCAAGGCTATGGTTTTTCCTGTGGTCATGTATGGATGTGAGAGTTGGACTGTGAAGAAGGCTGAGCGCAGAAGAATTGATGCTTTTGAACTGTGGTATTGGAGAAGACTCTTGAGAGTCCCTTGGACTGCAAGGAGATCCAACCAGTCCATTCTGAAGGAGATCAACCCTGGGATTTCTCTGGAAGGAATGATGCTAAAACTGAAGCTCCAGTCCTCTGGCCACCTCATGCGAAGAGTTGACTCATTGGAAAAGACCCTGATGCTGGGAGGGATTGGGGGCAGGAGGAGAAGGGAATGACCGAGGATGAGATGGCTGGATGGCATCATGGACTCAATGGATGTGAGTCTGAGTGAACTCCGGGAGTTGGTGATGGACAGGGAGGCCTGGCGTGCTGTGATTCATGAGGTCGCAAAGAGTCGGACACGACTGAGCGACTGAACGGAACGGAACTCCTGGAGTACAAGAAGTCTGCACACATCTCAGGAGCATATGCATGCACATGTATGTATATGTAGAGAGAGTTCCTTGGTAAAGGGTGTGAGGCATGTTGGCTTAAAATATTTAAGGGAAGCTCTGCCCAATAATAGCTGACACAAAGCTAAATCAGCAAAGATTCTTTTGTCCACATATGGCAGAGTTAAGACTTAGTAGAATCCACCTATTAAAGTCACTAAACAAACAACAATGATAAACTTGAATAAGCAAAAAACTCAGCAAGGGTGGGTGCTTGAAGGTGAATTAATACACTATGTTGTTTAAAATATCCAATTTCACAAAAAAATACATGAGATATACATAGAAACAGAAAGTCTGACACAAAAATAATTAAAATAGCCAAGTGAAAGTATCCCTGATGAAACCCAGAATTTACACTTTACAAGGACAGTAAATCAGCTATTTTAAGTATTTTCAAAAAACTAATGGGAACTAGAGAGATCATCTAAAGAAGTAAAGGGAAGTCTGAAAAAATGTATTAGGAAAAACAGAATATCAATAAATATCAATAAAGAGAAATTATTTTTAATAGAATCAAAGGAATATCATAGAGTTGCAACGTATAGTAATTGAAATGAAAAAAAAAATTACTGGAGTAGCCCCTCAAAAGATTTGAACTGACAGAAAAAAGAACCGGTAAACTCAAATATAGTTCAACTAAGATTAGCTAGTCTCAAAAAATAAATAAAAATGAACAGAGATGCAGACCTGTGGGACACCCAAAGCACACAAACATAAATATGATATAGGGAAAGTTGCTCAGTCGTGTCCGACTCTTTGTGACCCCATGGACTGTAGCCCACCAGGCTTCTCAGTCCATGGGATTTTCCAGGCACGAGTACTGGAGTGGGTTGCCATTTCCTTCTCCAGGGGATCTTCCCGACCCAGGGACTGAACCTGGGTCTCCTGCATTGTAGGCAGACGCTTTACCCACTGAGCCACCAGGGAAGCCCATATGATAAGGAGCCATAATTAGAGAAAAGAGAGAAAAGATGAGAATCAAGAAATATTGTTCCAAAACTTTAAAATTTGACTTGAAAACCAATGTTACAGACTTCTTGGCATTTCAGTGGTTAAGGCCACTTGTGTTCAATGCAGGGGACATGGGTTTGTCCCTGGTTGGATAACTATTTTTGAAAAAAATAATACATATAATATATGTATTTCATATAACATAAAAAATAATTTATAACATACAGTAAATTAAACAAGTAGAAAATTAAAATGGTATACAAGAAATGTATGTATTTAATATTTAAAAAATCCAAAAATGTAATTAAGGAAAAAATAAAGATATAAGACAGAGAAGGCAATGGCACCCCACTCCAGTATTCTTGCCTGGAAAATCCCATGGACAGAGGAGCCTGGTAGGCTGTAGTCCATGGGGTCGCAAAGAGTCAGACATGACTGAGCGACTTCCCTTTCACTTTTCACTTTCATGCATTGGAGAAGGAAATGGCAACCCACTCCAGTGTTCTTGCTTGAAGAATCCCAGGGACGGGGGAGCCTGGTGGGCTGCCATCTATGGGATCACACAGAGTCGGACATGACTGAAGTGACTTAGCAGCAGCAGCAACAAAGATATAAGAAAATAAGTAGCCATGGAAAATGTGACTCATATTTTATCAAATCCAATAGGAAGACAACTTTACACAATGAATTTTTAAAATTGTCCAAATAATATCTATAGGAAACACAGTTGATATTCAAAGACACATTGATTTTAAGTAAAAAAAAAAAAACAAAAACACACACACACACAATGTATACAGTGTAACAGCTAACCAAAGAAATATTCACTATATTAATACTAAAAGATAAATAAGGAAAAAAAGCTAACACTAACAAAATAGAGATACACTCATCTCACATGCTAGTAAAGTAATGCTCAAAGTACTCGAAGCCAGGCTTCAGCAATATGTGAACCGTGAACTTCCAGATGTTCAAGTTGGTTTCAGAAAAGGCAGAAGAACCAGAGATCAAATTGCCAACATCCACTGGATCATGAAAAAAGCAAGAGAATTCCAGAAAAACATCTATTTCTGCTTTATTGACTATGCCAAAGTCTTTGACTGTGTGGATCACAATAAACTGAGGAAAACTCTGAAAGGGATGGGAATACCAGACCACCTGACTACTTCTTGCAGGTCAGGAAGCAATAATTAGAACTGGACATGGAACAACAGACTGTTCCAAATAGGAAAAGGAGTACATCAAGGCTATATATTGTCACCCTGCTTATTTAACTTCTATGCAGAATACATCGTGAGAAATGCTGGGCTGGAAGAAGCACAAGCTAGAATCAAGATTGCTGGGAGAAATATGAATAACCTCAGGTATGCAGATAACACCACCCTTATGGCAGAAAGCGAAGAAGAACTAGAGAGCCCCTTGATGAAAGTGAGAGAGGAGAGTGAAAAAGTTGGCTTAAAGCTCAACATTCAGAAAACTAAGATTATGGCATCTGGTCCCATCACTTCATGGAAAATAGATGGGGAAACAGTGGAAATAGTGGCTGACATTATTTTTGGGGGGCTCCAAAATCACTGCAGATGGTAATTGCAGCCATGGAATTAAAAGATGCTTACTCCTTGGTAGGAAAGTTATGACCAACCTACACAGCATATTCAAAAGCAGAGACATTACTTTGTCAACAAAGGTCTGTCTAGTCAAGGCTATGGTTTTTCCTGTGGTTATGTATGGATGTGAGATTTGGACTATAAAGAGGCCTGAGTGCAGAATTGATGCTTTTGAAGTGTGGTGTTGGAGAAGACTCTTGAGAGTCCCTTGGACTGCAAGGAGATCCAACCAGTCCATCCTAAGGGAAATTCGTCCTGGATGTTCATTGGAAGGACTGATGTTAAAGCTGAAACTCCAGTATTTTGGCCTCCTGATGCAAAGAGTTGACTCATTTGGAAAGACGCTGATGTTTGGAAAGATTGAAGCCAGGAGGAGAAGGGGACCAGAGGAGATGAGATGGTTGGATGTCATCACCGACTCAATGGACATGAGTTTGGGTAAACTCCAGTTTTCGGTGATGGACAGGGAGGCCTGACCTGCTGCAGTTCATGAGGTCACAAAAAGTTGGACACAATTGAGTGACTGAACTGAACAAAATAGATTCCAAGACATGTTACTGATAGAGATAAAGAAGAGTTTTTTTTTTTTTTTTTTGTGATGAAGGATTAATCCATCAGTTAGACATAGCAACTGTAATAATTTATGCACATAAAAACAGAGCTCAAAGATACATAAAACATAAATAAAGAACCGAAAAGAGAATAAATAATTAAAAATAATATAGATATCGATAATTTCAATGGATAAAACAAATGGAGAAAAGAGCAATAAGGAAATAAAAGGCTTAGAGAACACTAGAAAACATGCAGACTTAACAAATACCTGAAGAACAAGTCAGTCAATGTCAGCAGAATATATATTCTTCTCAAACATACATGAATTTTTCCAAGACACATGAATATGTTAGGTTATAAAACAAGCCTCTATTAATTTAAAAAGTATTAAAATTATAAAGAATGTGTTTTCTTACCACAATGGAACTGGATATTAGAGGAAAATTTAGGAAACTCACAAATATGTGCAAATCAAACAATATGATACTTAACAGCCAAATAGTTGCAGCTCCTTAATTGCAAATGGATCAAGAAAGAAATCACAAGGGCAAATGGGAACTAGCTTTGAGATGAGTGAAAATGATCATATAAAATCCAGAACTGATGACATATAGCAGAAACAATGTCTAGAATTCTATTCAGTAATGTAAATTAGATTTCAAATTAATAACCTATAATATACTTTAGGAAACCAAAAAAGAAGATAATACGAAACCTAGTGCAATCAGAATTAAAGGAAAAATAAAGACCAGGTGGAAACAGTGAAATGGAGAAGAGGAGAACTATAGAAAAAATCAATGATACCAACAATTTGTTATTTGAAAAGATTAAGGCAATGGGCAAAATTTTTGCTAGATTGCATGCGTGCTTGCGTGCTTAGTTGCTTCAGTCGTGTCTGACTCTCTGCAACCCCATGGTCCATGGCTTGCCAGGCTCTTCTGTCCATAGGATTCTCCAGGCAAGAATACTGGAGTGGGTTGTCATTTCCTTCTCCAAATCTGACTTGAGACAAGTCAAAACTAGATTAACCAAGAAGAAAATAAAAAATTAAATAACCAAAACCAATCATTAAGCAGAGAAAATCAATACGAACAATAAAGGAATAAAAAAGTATTATGTGGAATTTTAAGCCAAAAATTCAGATTGTTTTTGATCAGTCACTAAGTCATGTCTGATCTTCGCAACCCCATGGACTGCAGCATGCCAGTCTCCGCTGTCTTCCACTATCTCCTGGAGTTTGCTCAAATTCATACTTATTGAATGGGTGATGCTATATAACCATCTCATCTGCCGTCCACTTCTCCTCTTGCCCTCAATCTTTCCCATCATATTACTTTCCAAAGTTGGCTCTTCGCACCAAGGGCTAAAGTACTGAAGCTTCAACTTCAGCATCAGTCCTTCCAATGAATATTCAGGGGCTGATTTCCTTTAGGAATGACTGATTAGACCTCCTTGTAGTCCAAGGGACTCTCAAGAATCTTTTCCAGCACCACAATCCCAAAGCACTCAGCCTTCTTTATGGTTCAACTTTCAAATTCATACATGACTACTGGAAAAACCATAGCTTTAACAAATACAGACCTTTGTTGGCAAACTGATTATCCTGCTTTTTAATTCACCATCTTGGTTTGTCACAGCTTTCCTTCCAAGCAGCAAGTACCTTTTAATTTCATGGCTGCAGTCACTGTGTGCAGTGATTTTGGAGCCCAAGAAAAGGAAATCTGTCAATACTTCCACTTTTTTTCCTTGTATTTGCCATTAAGTGATGAGACCAGATACCATCTTCTTGGTTATTTGAATACTGAGTTTCAAGCCAGATTTTTCACTCTTTCACCTTCATGAAGAGGTTCTTTAGTTCTTCACTTTCTGCCATTAAAGTGGTATCAACTGCGTATCTGAGGCTGTTGATACTTTTCCCAGCAATCTTGATTCCAGCTTGTGCTTCATCCAGCCCTGCCTTTCTCATGATGTACTTTGCATATAAGTTAAATAAGCAGGGTGACAATATACAGTCTTGACATGCCCCTTTCCCAATTTTGAATCGGTCCATTGTTCCATGTCTGGTTTAACTGGTGCTTCTTGACCTGCATACATGCGTTTCAAGAGACAGGTAAGGTGGTCTGGCACTCTCCTCTCTTTAAGAATTTTCCACAGTTTGCTGTGATCCACCCAGTCAAAAGTTTCAGTGTAGTCAGTGAAGCAGAAGTAGATTTTTCTCTTTAATCCCTGCTTTTCTTTACTTTTGATCAGTCCCACTTTTGATGAGGCATCTGCCCTTGATTTTTCTGATGTCCATGTGTCTCTGTAAAGTTCCTTACTAAGAACCTTGGACCATTTATGCAAGACTTAGGGCTGACTTTGCCTCCCTCTTAGATGTCATCTGAAGATCAGAAGTAGGAAACATTTCGTTTGTAAGATTAGAAGACATGTCTAGCTTATTCAGAGACTGAAATTTGTATGCAATTTGTCTTCCTTGGACATTAGTAACCTGAATCAGCAAGTCACAATCACCTTGACATCTTCTTTAGGGTTCCACTGCAACATTCAAACAATATGATTGATATTTGATAGTAAGTGCAGTGGGTATTTTGTGCTAGTTGAATTGGAAGTAATACTACTTGTTCAATATATTAGATTGCATACACCACCCAGACTGCAGGAAGAGGGCAATGTGTCACAAGAAATATGTCAGGATAACAATTACCTAAGGAATGTCATTTTATTCAATGAGCATGTTTCAGATGTTTTGTGCATGCTTCTTATAAGTTTTCTGAGGAGCTTGTCCTATGGTTTGCTCCCTCATATTAGCAATGGTGATCCAGAGGATCGCCATTAATATTGTTTGATAAATATTTACTCATTGATTGAAACCAGAATCCTTCGGCAGCCACAAACTTTTATAATTAGATTTAAGGCCCCACATTCCTTAAAATAATAAGAAACATATGCACTAAATTCTTAACATACATAAACATCTCAACCTGGAAATACAAACAAAGTTTTAGATTCTGATTTAGTTTCCTAGAGTTCCCATACAAAGTATCACAAACTGAACGGTTTAAAACAAACAAACAAAAAAAATGGTTCATCACTCAAAGTTCTGGAGATAAGAAGGTCAAGGTCTTAGCAGGATCCTCCTCCTTTTGAAGGGTCTGTGGGAGGATACTTCCTTGTCTCTTCTACTTTTCGGTAGCCCTGTCTATTCCTTGGTTTGTGGCAACATAACTTTGATCTCTGCCTCCATCTCCAGAGAAGCATCTTCCCTTTGCATCTCTATGTACGTCTTCACATAGATTTCACCTCTGTCTCTGTTTTCTCTTCTTCTAAGAGGACCAGTCATTTTGGATTAGGGCCCACACTAGTGGAATATAGCCTTAACTACGTCAGCCAAACTCCCTTTCCAAAAAAGGTCATAATCAGAGGACTTAGGACATCAATATTTATTTTGTGGGGACATAATTCATCCCACATCAGATGTTTCTTTTATATGATAAGTTTCCAACTAAGAATTCATAAAATTCAGGAAGTGAGGCATTTGATAAACTGCTTGCAGCTTTTCTCTGAAGGTAGGCTTAAGCATACAGAGTGAACATTTTCTTCAAGGCAACAAGACTAAAAATCTTTCCTTGCTTTAGTAAAAATATGTGTGTGTGTATATATATATATATTTTTTCATTTCAATGTTTATAAACTGATGAATTAATTTATGGAGGTAACAACAAAGAATAGAAGCAACTGAGCAATAATCTCCCACTTCAGTGAAAACCAGAGCGAGTGTCACTGTTTTGGTATACTCAAAACTTACTGATTTAAAAGAATGCTGCATTAGAAAAGATTTAATGAGCCATGAGAACATAAAAGTAATCCATTGTTTTATAATCCATTTGAGCATTCTTAGAAGAAAAGCTCTTCCTGCTTGGTGAGTAGTTTATGGGTCTTGCTGCTTGTGTTGATTTCTGTACTTTTGGAAACAGCTGCTTTCATTAGGAAAAAGTTGTTTTAGGGTAATAGATACTATGACATAAAGTCAGTTTTTGTTTCCATTTTAAAATATAGTTTTACACATTGCAGCCAAAATGATTTTTTAAAGAAATATTATCATATAAAGATCTACAATGATATGCGTATTCATTCATTCAACAAGTATTTATAGACTGCTTAAATGTGCCTAACATTTGTTAAAAATTAAATGTGGCAATACATTTAAACATGCTTCAGTTAAAAAGAATATTTAACTGCATCTTGAAAGTCTTACTTCAAATGGAGTGTTACTATAGGAACTCTGAGTTTTGGAACAGAGACCAGAATGTGAGTCCATGCTCTGCCTCTTGCTGATTTTCTGAAATTACTTTAAATACTTTAAATCTCAATTTGGTTGATTGAAAAGTGAAAACAATAGCTTATTCCCTACCTGATAATGTTACCTTTAAATAACATTCATGTGTAAAAGTACTTAGTAAACCACTTGGTAAGTTTAATATTTATAAACTATTAACTGCTACTGCTAATCAGCATTATTAACAATTAAAAAAATTAGTGTTCAAAAAAGTCACTGAAGGTTAAACTTGAGATATATAGGAGACTATTTAATGGCAACCCTCTCCAGTGTTCTTGCCTACACAACCCTGTGGACGGAGGAGCCTGGTGGGCTGCTGTCCATGGTGTTGCACAGAACTGGACGTGACTGAAGTGACTTCTCCTGGCAATCTTGATTCTACCTTGTGTTTCTTCCAGTCCAGTGTTTCTCATGATGTCCTCTGCATATAAGTTAAATAAGCAGGGTGACAATATACAGCCTTGATGTACTCCTTTTCCTGTTTGGAACCAGTCTGTTGTTCCATGTCCAGTTCTAACTGTTGCTTCCTGACCTGCGTACAGATTTCTCAAGAGAGTTGGAAAGTGAAGAAGGCTGAGTGCGGAAGAACTGATGCTTTTGAACTGTGGTGTTGGAGAAGACTCTTGAGAGCCCCTTGGACTGCAAGGAGATCCAACCAGTTCATTCTGAAGGAGATCAGTCCTGGGATTTATTTGGAAGGAATGATGCTAAAGCTGAAACTCCAGTACTTTGGCCACCTCATGTGAAGAGTTGACTCATTGGAAAAGACTTTGATGCTGGGAGGGATTGGGGGCAGAAGAGAAGGGGTCGACAGAGGATGAGATGGCTGGATGGCATCACTGACTCGATGGATATGAATCTGAGTGAACTCCAGGAGTTGGTGATGGAGAGGGAGGCCTGGCGTGCTGCAATTCATGGGGTACCAAAGAGTCGGACATGACTGAGCAACTGAACTGAATTGAACTGAAGTGACTTAGCATGCATGCATTATCCATATAGCTAGTTTACACATGTATATATAATTATGTATCTATATCTAGCTGAAACTGCAGTACTTTGGCCACCTCATGAGAAGAGTTGACTCATTGGAAAAGACTCTGATGTTGGGAAGGATTGGGGGCAGAGGAGAAGGGGACGACATAGGATGAGATGGCTGGATGGCATAACTGACTTGATGGACATGAATCTGAGTGAACTCCGGGAGTTGGTGATGGACAGGGAGGCCTGGCGTGCTGCGATTCATGGGGTTGCAAAGAGTCAGACATGACTGAGTGACTGAACTGAACTGAACTGAACTGAGATTATAGATATAATTACTTTACTAGAACTGCCATAATAACTACTACAAACTTGGAAGGTTTAAAACAACAGAAAAGGTATTTCCTCAATGTTGGAGGCTTAAAGTCTTCTACAAAGGTGTCAATGAGGCCATATTTCCTCTAAAGACTCTAAGAAAATATCTTACTTGCCTTTCCTATTTGCTGGTGGTTTCTTGGTAATCCTTGGCATTCCTGGGCTTGAAAACACATCAGTCCAACCCAGTCTCTGGCCCCTCTTCACATGCTTTGCTGTCCTGAGAGTCTGTGTTTCTGTACTCAAACTTTCCTTTTATAAGAGTGTCATTTACATTGAATTTTGACCCAACCTCAATTCAGTATAACCTCATTTCATCTTATCTTAATACATCTGCAAAATTTTATTTCAAAATAAAGTCACATTCCCAGGTTCCAGGTGGATATCTAAGGACAGGATCAGGTCAGCCATAAATATATTTTTCTATAGGTCAGCATAGAGGAGACTGTAGATGTAAAATGAGAGTGTCAACATAATCATTAAAGACAATTAGCAGAATGGATCAGACTGTCTGGGCAAGAACTGATACATGGGAAAAATTTTTGAAGAATGAGCTCTCTGGCTGAGAAAGACCAGCCAGAGAGGCAGGAAGAGAACCAAGTATTCAAGGAAGAGAGGCTATCATAAGAGAAAATGATCAGTTCTTACAAGTAGGGGTGAGAATTTAGAAAAATAAGACTGAAACAAACCTTAAATACACTAACATGGGGATTATCAGTAACTCTTAACAAAGTGATTCTAGTAGAATGCTGGGAATAAGAATCAGATCATAGTGTTTTCAAGATTGACCTGGGGGTGTGCAAGCCGATTTCAAACCTCTAAAAGTCAGACTGTAGACAGGGAAAGAGTCAGGTAGTAGTAACTGGATGGTGATGTGAGGTTAGATGACTATTTTTATAGTACATAGATTAATGGTTTGATGATAGAAATGACCCAGTAGGAATGGGAAAAAAAAGTTAACATAAGAGAAACAATCAACCATTTAAAAAATAAAGTCTTAGAGTGAATGGAAGGAAGAGAAGGAAGCAGCCATAGATCAGGAGGGGAGGCATGGGACACACATTCAGATGCAGGGAGGTGAGCTAGTTATTTCTGAAGGCATGTGGGGCATCCCTTCCAATTGTTCATATTTTCAAGAATCAACATCAACAGCTAAGAACAGGGAAGATGGAAATGGCAGGTAGCTTTGGATGTTTGAGGAGTAAACAAAGTATGAACTGCTCACCTCTAGAGTGTGGAAGAACTGACTAAGGAAACTAAGATAGGAATCATTGAGGGGAGAATTTAAATTTAAGAAAACACACTTAAAGGAAGATGGGTAAATACAGCTATGTTGCATGCTTATAGTAGCAACGACTCAAGTTAAAAAGACAGCTTAAACTTTGTGAGGCTGCATATAACTGAAGGAGAAAGTTGTATGTGAATTATAAGTGGGTGCAAAAGAGAGGTGAGGCCATGAAACTGCTAATAGACAGGAAAAGTTTACATATTTTCTCTGCTGTGCTGTGCTGGGTTTAGCCGCTCAATCATGTTCCACTCTTTGCGATCCCATGGATTGTGTAGCCCTGAAGGCTCCTCTGTCCATGGAGATTCTTCAGGCAAGAATACTGGAGTGGATTGCCATATCTTCCTGCAGGGGCTCATCCCAACCCAGGGATCAAATCCAAGACTCCCACACTGCAGACAAATTCTTTACCATCTGAGCCACCAAGGAAGCCTAAGAATACTGGAGTGGGTAGCTTATCCTTTCTCCAGGGGATTTTCCTGACTCAGGAATCAAACCGGGGTCTCCTTCATTGCAGGTGAATTCTTTACCAGCTGAGCTACCAGGGAAGCCCAGTATTAGCTGTATACTTTTTCAAGTAGGGTGGTTTCAAATAATTTTTAGTCATAGAAGAGAAGAACAGGAAATCAGAAGGTGGTGGTCAGAGTGAGGAACTTGGAATCTTGCTTGTAGAGGAGGTGCCATTCATTATTATTAAGGTGCCATTTTTAAGATACACAATATGAATATAATTATGCCTAAGTTCATATTATGGCTAAGGTGGCATGAAGGACAAGATCATTAGTCATGAGGAATTTAAAGAACATAAAGAAATCTTTTTGATGAATATGGGTTTGGCATTCAATTCTGCCAATTACTAGCTCTGGAATTGTGGATAGGGTCTTAATCACTAATCTTCAGCTTTATCATTTATAAAATGAAGGAAATAATGATAATTACTGCAGAGTTATTTTGAGAGTTAAGTAATAATGACCATGATGTGATAATTGAAATGTATCACTTTGTTCCAAGCTATTTACATGTAATGGATTAGTTTAATGAAATTTCCATATCACTAACACCGGTGATATTTTCATTGTTCAGTCCCTAAGTCAGGTACAACTCTTTGTAACCCCACGAACTGCAGCATGCCAAGTTTCCCTGTCCTTCACAATCTCCCGGAGTTTGCTCAAATTCATGTCCATTGAGTTGGTTATGCTATCTAACCATCTCATCATTTGCTGCTCCTTTTCCTTTTGCTTTTTACCTTTCCCAGTATCAGGGTCTTTTTCAGTAAGTCGGCTCTTCATATCAGGTGACCAAAGTATTGGCATTTCAGACTCAGCATCAGTCCTTCCAATGAAGAATATCAAGGGCTGATTTCCTTCAGGACTGACTGGTCTGATCTTCTTGAAGTCTAAGGGATTCTCAAGAGTCTTCTCCAACATCACAATTGGAAAGTGTCAATTCTTTGGCGCTCAGCCTTCATTATGGTCTAACTCTCACATCTGTACATGACTACTGGAAAAACCATAGCTTTGACTAGATAGACCTTTGTTGGCAAAATGATGTCTCTGATTTTTAATATGCTCGCTACGTTTGTTATAGCTTTCTTTCCAAGGAATATCTTTTAATTTCATGGTTGCAGTCACTGTTCGCAGTAATTTTGGAGCCCAAGAAAATAAAATCTGTCAATGCTTCCACTTCTCATATACAGATATATTTATACATATGCATATATACATATGTGTGTGTGTATGAGTGTGAATATATACCTATAGGTGCAGGTGTGTTAAGTTGCGTCAGTCATGTCTGACTGTTGTGTGACCCTGTAGACTGTAGTTCAGCAGGCTCCTGTCTATGGGATTCTCCAGGCAATAATACTGGAGTGGATTGCCATGCCCTCCTTCAGGGGATCTTTCTGACCCAGGGATTGAACCAGCTTCTCTTATATCTTCTGAATTGGCAGGCAGTTCCTTTACCACTAGCACCAGCTGGGAAGCATATCTATCTATCTATATGTATATAGACTCTCTATATATATATATATATATATATATATAGAGAGAGAGAGAGAGAGAGAGAGAGAGACTAGTTTGATCTGCTTGCTGTCCAAGGGACTCTCAAGGGGTCTTCTCCAGCATCAAAGTTTGAAGGCATCGATTCTTCGGCACTCTGCCTTCTTTAAAATTCAGCTCTCACAGCCATACATGACCACAGCTGACTCACTGGAAAAGTCCCTAATGCTGGAAAGATGAGGACAGAAGAGAAGAGTGCACCAGAGCGTGAGATGGTTGGATGGCATCACCGATACAATGGACATGAACTTGCGCAAACTTCAGGAGATGGTAAGGAACAGGGAGGCCAACATGCTGTAGTCCTTGGGGACACAGATAGTCAGACACGAAGCTTAACCATTTCTAAAGATATCATCAAATATCTTTCCTCCAAAGGATGATTTACTGTAATACTGAAAGGGATTCGGTTGACACATTATGTGAGCCTATGTACTGTCTTAAACTCTTCCTTCTAGTTGCTTGTTCTTTACATTTTTCTAGTGAAATTGACTGCAAATTAAGTAGTGGAAGATTCTCTGAAGTAAAGGATATTTTACTTTCAGTTAAAATTGTGAATTTCAAGGCGTGGAGGGTAAAAAAATTTTTCTCAATGTTTTAATTTTGTTTTAACATAATTGTATGCCAATTTTCTAGTTATAATTTAGTCATAAAGACTTTTTTCTGTGTTCAATTATATTTTATCTTTTACAGTAATATATACAACATTCATAAAACTACTGCAATGAGAATGCAATTAAATTTGTTTTAAATTGCAAAATATCCATTTAAATCATTTTCTTTTCTTGACAAGCACCTGTTCAAGGAAATAGCAACTCCAAATGAAAATAAAACATGTAGAAAAAAGATATCCATTCATGTGTGAAATTCTAACATTCTTATGTTAGTTTTTTAATATTGATATTACGTCAACTTCTATTTTTCTTATATCAAAACTGAACATAAAATAGCTTTCAGATAATGGTATTCATTGCTAAAGGAGTATTTCATCTCTTTGAAGATATAATTAAATGACATTTACCAAAACACTTTTATTTTGTTGGATTCTCACTTTTAAGAATAAAGTGGGAATTTACTGTACTACTGATCTGTGGAACATGCCAAAAATTAAACTCACCCATAATAAGTTCATCTGATGTGTTAGAAAACAAACTCCATGCCTATTAATGGATTCAGAGTACACTTAACTTTTGTGAAATTTTTCTCAAAGGAAGTCTTTATGGTATTTCTGCAAACCATTCTGAGATATAAGGATAATACTAGTTAGATGGTCTCTGTTGGTGAGTGTAATATGTTCACCAATGAATAAAATGAAACTCAATATCACCAGGATTTGTTGGATAACAGAAACTTGGACTTGAGCTGAAGAACATTACTTCAAGTTCATAACCTCATAATCTAACTAATTTCTATTAATTAATGAAGAAGAAAAAGAGACAAATTTGAAGGTAGGGGATGATAGTAGTTAAATTCAATATAAAACAGCCAAGGGAACCAGAGAAAATCACTTTTAGCTTAAAAAGTTTATATTTAGATGTCCAATAAAGTAACTTTTATTCTGAGTATTTTTCTAAGTAATTTCTTTGTTTATGATGAGCTATTTTCTTGACAAATCTTTACTTTTTCATCCTTAAAGAAACATTATACAAATAGTTTTTGTATAGGATTCATTTCACTTTCTTTAGCATAAGATTTACCATGAAAAATGTTAAGGCTATTTGGCTCAGACAGTAAAGAAACTGCAGGAGACCCAGGTTTGATCCCTCCTTGGGGAAGATCCCCTGGAAAAGGAAATGGCGACCTGCCAGGGTCCAGCCCCGGTGGATCCAGGGATATTCAAAGCTAGGACGGAGCAGGTGGATAGGAAAGGATAGGACAGGATAGCTCAGGACAGGATAGAATAGTAGGAAATTAATAGAAAAATAGAAGGCTGAAAAACTTGGTTTACGGGGAAAGCCAATAAAACCTCAAGACAAGAGGTTTGCACCATCTATGTGGGCCACCAGCATCTGCTTGAATCTCTAAAGGGGACCCACCGTGGGTCCTCTTTTCTTGTGGAACTTATAGCCAGGGCAAATAAGTAGATGTGGTGAGCCTCCCGCTCCAGATGGGAATTCTGCCTGGAGTTAAAGTACAAGAGGACAGAGATAGAGAGAGAGAGAGAGAGAGAGAGAGATGTGGGAGCCAGAAATCCTTAAAGAACGAGCCTAGGAGAGTGAGTCGTCCGAGAAACCGGCTGCAGAACCGGTCTGAGAAGATCTGGTCTGGAAAAACTGCTCTGAGAAACTGTTCCTGAGGAAACTGGCCCAAACTTTATTTTTCACATGTCCTTTTTATACAATGAAGATCAATGGGTTTCACAAATTTTGTCAATGACAGTAGCCCTGACTCTTATCGAGAGCAGGCTTAGTCTCTGCATACCTAATTGTATATACAAGTCTTAGGTAATTTACATCATCTTCCAGCCAAAAGGCCAATTCGACAATTTACAGCTCTTTTCTGATAAGTGTTAGTTTTTCCAAGGTCTGGTGCCATTCTCGGGAGGCACTAAACAAAGTTGCATTCTCACATAGCAAGGACACAGCAAGAGGGAGTACAATGATTTATTAAAAAAGCAAATTAACTCGAATGCCTAGTGTTGCTAACATCAAAAAACTACTACATATCTATTTCCAAATATTATTTGTATAGCAGAAACTTCCAGGTGCAGATAAGGAGGTCTGGCCGCAATCATTGAGGCAACAGTGAAGTCTATCCCTAGAGGAGGTTTGTAACTTTAAAACACTTCAAGGCCCTTTTGCCCCTCACAGCTGGGGGTTGCGAGCAATTCACAAGCTTGTAAAATGTCAGGGAAATCTGTTTAGGCAGGCTAAAGCATTATCAAAAGGGGGTTGGGCTGAAACACTCCTTTTAAATGCAGGAAGCTAAAGCTTTGAATTAACTCTTTCTGAGAAACTGGCAGAGAACAGTGGGGAAACAGACAAATACAGAACAAAGTTTTATTATTGCAGCACATACTCAGGAAAAACCAGGGAGAAATCCGATGACTCAGATTGCCCTGCCATCTGAGTTTGCCACGTGACCCTGTCACGGGTGGGATTCCTCACGCTGGCCCCCGACAGCGACCCACTCCACTGTTTTTGCCTAGAGAATTCCATGGACAGAGGAGCCTGGTGGGCTACAGTCTATGGGGTCACAGTCAGATGGGACTGAACAACTTAAAACTTTAACATGAAAAAGCTGATGAAGATCAAAAGATTCATTTGTTTAATTTAGCATTACTCATCAATGTATTTAGCCATACATGATAAATAGAAATAAGTGAGAGGACTTTTTTACTGATACTTTTTAAGAGGATAAAGCTTCAGAAAGTAACATGAAATTGTAAGATTAAACAATTAAAAAAAAAGAATATGAATCTAAAAAAATAAATGATAAGAGAAAATGTTCTGCAAATTGGTTCTATCAAAACTGAAAAATGGATACAAGTCTATTTATTTAGAACTTCTTGGAATGGCATCATTGTTGCAGTTAAAACATAATACATGCCTTAATTTCCTTTAGCTTCCATAGTAAAAGTCAATATACAGAAAAATGCAAAATCTTAGTTTGCAGACATGAAAAGTACAATTATAATGTGTTGTTATTTAGAAAGAGATAAAGATAACATTCAAGTCATATTGTTTTTAATCATATAAATTTCTATAATTTATTAGCAATATCTCTAATGGAAAGATCAATTATTACATGTATTATAAGCAGTTTAATAAAAACTTTAAAAGTTAGTGATAGCAAAATTCTTCTCAAATAATCATAGGAAAGTAGATTAGACAAGTCTCTGATTTATAATTTTTTAATCATTGATAAGTTACCCAAATAGAAAGTAAAGCTTTCAAATAGTATTATCAATAGTTTATGTGACAGTAATTTTATGATTTAACTGTTTAGTTAACCTATTAATTATTTCATTTCACCTATGATAATGTTACAAACATATAATATTAAAACAATATTTACTGGTATCAATTATTGCTAGAAACTATATCTATGTTTGTACATATTTTCTAAGATAAAAATTGGAGATGGTGTCTTTACTAATGATTTTAATTAAAGATCATCAAAAGTTTGAATATGTTAAAAAAAGTTTGTAAAGTATAATAATATGATTATCTGAAGTTTCAATATTTTTTCTGTTATTCACAGAGCATATTTTAACTGTATATCAATTATGATAATAGTATAAAATCAGTTTTAATTACTGTTTTCCTTACTAGATATTGAAATCATATGGTCAGGGACTATGTCACTCTTTTCTTAATACCCAAAAGTGTCAGCATCAGCAAAGGACACACAATATATGCTCAACATAAATATGTTTTTCAAAATTAAATGAATTAATCATTAAATGGATGCATTTATATTAACTAATGATTGATTGCATGAATGGATTTGAATGAACAGTTATACTGAGATTACTATCTTTAAGTAAATCTCTGTCTGTTTTCTCATTTCTGGGCTTACCTAGTGGCTCAGATAGTAAAGAATTTGCGTGCAGTGCAGGAGACCCAGGCTGAATACTTGGGTCAGGAAGATCCCCCAGAGAAGGGAATGGCTACCCACTCCATTATTCTTGCCTGGAGAATTCCATGGACAGTGGAGCCTGGCAGGCTATAATCCATGGGGTTGCAAGGAGTTGGACATAACTAAAGTGATTTAGCACTCAGTACTGTAACTCTCTTAACACCTTTTAATCAGTATAAAAAGAAGGAGGAAAAAAAAGCAAATATAAAGGATCTATCCACAAAGAAAATGTATTCTTTTCAACATACACTGTTTGGAGAGAAACAAGACCATACATGTAAATAACACATTAATGATAAGATCAATAAGTCAAAAGGAGTTAGAGAAAATGGTTCTGAGGTAGGTTAGAAATATATTTAAGAAGGATGGAGAATAGATTAAAATTTCAAAAACTGAAATTGTTGGATATAGGTGAGGGGAAGACATTTCAAATTTGAAAACAGCTCATGAAACAGCACAGTGGAAAACAAAAGATAAATCTGAGAAAGCAACTAAAAGATTTGGTGAGACTGACAATTAGTAGAAAGGAGGAAAAAAAGGGTGGGGGGTAGCAATTGAGTCAAGGGATTATGATTTGGAAGAAAGAAAAGAGTATAGCATATAGCAGAAGCTGGAAAACAGAGAATGATTTCATGAGAGGAAACAATTAGAATCATTTCATTGTTGTGCAAAAAAAAAAAAAATAGATTCTTGACGATATTACAAACACAATTAGAAATAATGACTTGATCAAAGTCAGACATGTGAATGTGGTAGCCTTTCTTCAGGGGTGATGATTGAAGCAAGAGAAAGCTAATTTTCAGAAAAGAAAAAAATGACTATGGCCTGGGTTGCAGAAATTTTGCATTCTAGTGAAGACAAATAAAAATTTCAGGAAATATTAGGCAGAGGGAAGAGGGACAGGCTGCAACAGGATGAAGAATAGATATGCATAGTCCAAAGATTCACTAATCTCAGTCCTATCTCTGATCTTAATGCTGCTACTGAATGTATTGATTTTGCTTTGACATTGTCAACAATGTTTCTCTTGTGTGTTATCTTTCCTCTTGCACTTTTGCTTACCTTAGGCTCCGCAAGGCAAGGCATTGGCTTCTGAGAACAGATGCTGACTCTCCTAGCTCTCAGACAATAGTGGAGCTGGCTCGCCATCAGTGCCCACCTTCCATGTGTAATATTCTTTGCTACTTTTCAGTATGAGCTACCTAAAATCACCATGCTGAACTGGAGAATTAGTCTCACCTGTATTTATATTCTACTCTACGATTGGCTCTCTGAGTAGTATTGTTCTGTACTCCAAGTTTTCTTTTTCTTTTCTTTTGATAAATTCTTTAGTATTATATGGAAATAATGTAGCTCCTTAAATTGGCTCTAATTTGTCACATTTGTTTCTAGGAATTCATCTTTCATATACATGTGGAGTAAGAAACTATTTTAACATCATCTAACATGTTTAATTCAAAATTATTTCTATATCTGGTATTTATTTTGTGTCTCGTCTTGTCCTATAATTTATTTTCTGGCCTTCGAGAGAAAAGTGTTACTTGCTCTCCAGTGATTTCACGCATTAGTCTATACTCATTATCCTTCTGATAGAACAAAGGAAGATGCTGTCTTTGGGTTATTATGGAAGACATTTATGATACTTTTACAAGAAAAATAAATATGATGTATAAAGAAGCTAAACATTAGGAGTAAGGATATAAAGATAAGGAAATAAAGCTTATCTTCAGTTCAGTTCAGTCG
>SJXQ01008254.1:0-16270 GCA_006408695.1 Aepyceros melampus | reverse complement strand
TCTATCAGATCTAGACCCTTAAATCTATTTCTCACTTCCACTGTATAATCATAAGGGATTTGATTTAGGTCATATCTGAATGGTCTAGTGGTGTTGCCCACTTTCTTCAATTTGAGTCTGAATTTGGCAATCAGGAGTTCATGATCTGAGCCACAGTTAGCTCCCGGTCTTGTCTTTGTTGACTGTATAGAGCTTCTCCATCTTTGGCTGCAAAGAATATAATCAATCTGATTTCGGTGTTGACCATCTGGTGATGTCAATGTGTAGAGTCTTTTCTTGTGTTGTTGGAAGAGGGTGTTTGCTATGACCAATGCATTTTCTTGGCAAAACTCTATTAGTCTTTGGCCTGCTTCATTCTTCATTCCAAGGCCAAATTTGCCTATTACTCCAGGTGTTTCTTAAGCTAAAACTAACCTTTAAATTCTTGGTGAGATTACCGTCCTCCTGGAATATAATTGTAGTCGCTGGGAGGTAGAGCCCAAAGCTGGACTATCGCCTATTTTTACTGAGGCCAAATCTTCAGGTAGTAATGTACTTGATGCTATATAATTAGAACATAAAAAGTTACTGAAAGCCAAGTGCAGCAGAAGCTCCAGCTGGAGACTAAAGTGTGTTGTTTACTCCAGGATTTGGTTTATGTCTCAGCATGTCCAAGAGCCTAGTAAAGGCTATTCTCATTATTTGCCTGAGGAACTGAGGATTCTTGGGGAAAAAAACCTAGGGGAACAAAGTGCAGACACTCAGTTTGAACAAAAAACAACTGGCAAGTTTACAGAAGAAAGTTGATCTTGAGGTGTGTTTATTACACTTTGGACAAGTAAGTGGAATGTCCAGAAGAAATGGTCAGAGCTAGCTTTAGAGGAGGACAGGGAGTCATCTATGGAAATTTAACAAGGATCTAAGGAGATTTCCTGGAGTGAGACTTCATGGATCAATGAATATACAGGCCTGTTGGTTAGATCTATTTTAGATGAGAAAGTCTGCTTTCTTGTTAGGTAAATTCCCAAATCAGCTAATGTGGCTCCGGGGTCAAGGTGATATTATTAGAATCCCAGAGAATGCTAAATCAGCAACTCCTTTCCCTCATTAGTCTACCTTAAAAAAAAAAAAATGCTGCACAAACCCTCTGCTCGTGTGTTCATTTTTGTCAGTGTCTTTTCAGGATGAGCCCTGACAAATAGTTGAATGACTGCCCTTTGGTCTGTGGCTGCAGAGAAATGAGCAAAGGACTTGGGAGTTCTGAAACACAAATCAGATGACATTCTTATAACTTAATGATCTTAAGTTATCTGACATTCTTTTATATGTCAACAGTATCATATTAAAATTTTATCATGCCTGAAATGCTTATTCCTTTCAGGAAAATTGCTCCAGGTTGCAATTTTTCTCCTTCTCAAATCTATGGCTATTTCTCTAGATGGCTGTTTTTATGTCATCATCCATCATGATAAAAACTGGCCTAACCTGGAGCTTGAATGTTTTCTCTTGGATTAGTGTTTCTGGTGGTGACACACCCTTTCCATTGAGTAAAATTCTCAGATGCAGTGGACTAGGGGCTGTGACCATCAGCATTTTGTAAAGAGGCATGACATGTAACAAGCACCGTTCTATGTCAGTCAATCATGAGGGTTTTCCCGGTCTCAGCAGGAACAGACTGTGGCCATCACAGGAGCATGTATCTTGGTTTTATAGAGAATCACACAGCTCCAGGTGTGCGATCTTGTGATGTTCAGAAGAGAGATCCCAGTCTTCTCCTACACATTCCTGGAAGCACCTAATACCTTGTACAGCTGTACTCTGTCTCATTTCTATTCCTAAAGAGAGGAGATGGGCTAATAGCTGTATAGACAGAAAATTGTTTTCAGAAGGAGTTGAGAACAGAGCTGTAAAACCATAATATCTTCCAGACCAACTTTTTGTCATTCAGGCAATCATAACAGACAATCAGTGTTACATTCAGACAGAGGGCTTTTCTCCCCTTTTCCACTTCCCCTTTGGAACTTGACTTCTTTTTAATAATATCTCTTTATACTTGCCTTCTCAACAAAAGCCCCAACTTGGTATTTTTGAAAATGAACTCTATTAACTGTCTTGACTCAAAATTTCCTATCAGCTTTTCCCCTTACTTTTTTGATGTTTTTAGAGTCTCAGTTCACATTTTCTTCTCAAATCTTCTCCATCTTCAGATTCATCTATCCAAAATATCTTTGTTAATACTCGATACCTATATCTATTCTCCAGTGGTACATTGGGTTTCCAGGTCCCTCCAGTGGTGGAATTTTCCTTCTACTTGCCACCCTCACCATTTGCATCTATTTTAAAATTCCTTGGCTTTGTTTCAGTTTTCCTTGTCAAGTAAAGTTCCTTTAACTATGCAAGTTCCAACTCTTTGCCGACTTTTTGGAGAGAATATGCACTTGTCACTCAGATCCAACCTGCGTCATTCCCGTTTGTAATGGCATTCTTCATTCACTGAACCCGTCTCAGTTTATTCATCTTGATTTTAATTCTCTGCTAGCATTTTTCTTGGGCAGTTTTTTCCTCACTGTTTGAAAGTTTTAAGCCCTAGGCTTCTAGATCGGGGCAAACTCTCATTCTCAAGAAGAATCTTTCTAGTAGTTTCGGGTCATAATAACATGCAAGGGCGGCTAACATGCAAGAATGACAGAGCTTTGTTTCTGCTAAGAACTACATAACTGCCCACATCAACTGTTTTTATCAGATAAGTACAGCCAGTCCTTTTCCCTTCCTCTGAGAAAAAAGAACCAGCTAGACCCTAAGGAATAACTAACCACTGTGATTATGCCAAAGAGTCCTCAGACACTCATCTTCATCTTTTTCATTCTTTAAATGGCTTTTGTTTTCTACTTGCTAAACTTGCAGCATTTTTTTCAGGCTTATATTAAAGCTGTCTTTTTATTTTCCTCTTCGTTGATACTCTTACATTTGTCTTGTGAACTGTTTTTAGGATGTTTACATATATTCTGTGGCAGATAAAGAGCTATTTGACCCGAGACTTCCGCTGAAATAATTATGCAGGATTCTTCCATAGTGCTTTAGTGTTAGCCAGAGCTCACGTGGATTTTTGTTACAGACTGTGTCTGAGATGTTCTACTCAAAATTTGCAGTGCATTAAGAAGTAACACTGAAAGGAGATCCAACCAGTCCATCCTAAAGGAAATCAGTCCTGAATATACATTGGAAGGACTGATACTGAAGCTGAAACTCCAATTCTTTGGCCGCCTGATGCAAAGAGCTGACTCATTTGAAAAGACCCTGATGGTGGGAAAGATTGAAGGCGGGAGGAGAAGGAGAAGACAGAGGATGAGAGGATGGATGACATCACTGACTCAATGGACATGAGTTTGAGTAAACTCCGGGGATTGGTGATGGACAGGGAGGCCTGGCGTGCTGCAGTCCATGGGTTTGCAGAGAATCGGACACGACTGAGAGACTGAACTGAACTGACTGAAGAAATAAGACACTATTGAAACTATGTATAAAACAGATAACTAGTGAGAACCTACTGTAAAGCACAGGACACTCTACTTAAAGTTCTCTGGTGACCTGAATGGGAAGGAAATCCAAAAAGGAGGGGATATATGTACATGTATGGATGATTCATTTTGCTGCACAGTAAAGCTAGCACAATGGTGTAAAACAACTATTTGTTGCTATTCATTCGCTAAGTCATGTCTGACTCTTTTGTAACCTGTGGACTATAGCATGCCAGGCTTTCCTGTCCTCCACTGTCTCCTGGAGTTTGCTCAGATTCATGTCTATTGAGACGGTGATACTATCTAACCATCTTATCCTCTGCCGCCCTCTTCTCCTGCCCTCAGTCTTTCCCAGGATCAGAGTCTTTTCCAGTGAGTCAGCTCTTTACATCAAGTGGCCAAACTACTGGAGTTTTAGCAACAGTCTTTCCAATGAATATTCAGGGTTGATTTCCTTTGATTGATTGATTTGATCTCCTTGCAGTCCAAGGGACTCTCCAGAGTCTTCTCCAGTACCACAGTTACAAAGCATAAATTCTTTGGTGCTCAGCCTTCTTTACGGTCCAACTCTCACATCTGCACAAGACTACTGAAAAATCATAACTTTGACAAGCAACTATACTGCAATAAAAATTGATTTTTAAAAAGAACTAATTTTATAAAGACATTGCTTATCAGAAATAAAATCATGCCACTGAAAAGTACTGTAGCCTTCCAGGCTCCTCTGTCCATGGGATTTTCCAGGCAATATACTGGAGTGGTGGAGAAGGAAATGGCAACCCACTCCAGTATTCTTGCTTGGAGAATCTCATGGACTGAGGAGCCTGGTGGGCTGCAGTCCATGGGGTCACAAAGAGTCAGACACGACTGAGTGACTTTACTACTATTACTACTACTATACTGGAGTGGATTGCCACTTACTTCTCCAGGGAATCTTCCTAACCCAGGGATTGAACCCGGGTCTCTCATGTTGTAGACAGACGCTTTACCATCTGAGCCACCAGGGAAGTCCTTAGAGCTAAAAGGAAGCTGAATATTCTCAGTAATTTTAGGATGAAGAAATCAAGGTGGAGAGAGGATGCCTGTTCAGATTCACAAATAGCAAGCAGGGCACAGCAGAGCATTTAATTCCTCCTTGAGATTTAGTGACATTCATTCAGTATCCAGATTCTTAACATCAGATCACGCTCCAAACACTTGGGTGTTATCTCTCTCCTATCCCTTGCCTATTTCATCCACTATGAGGAAAGTTTTCTGACTTCTTAGAGGAAATTTCTAGATTTTTATGTGCATGTTTGTAACATCACAAACACAAATTACAATCTGGTGCAGTGATACTGTTAATTCATTGTATATGTTTTAATTGTTTAGTTAGAGCAATAAAATAGGACCCAGAGCTAATGCTTCTTTTTCAGTCTTCCTCGATTACCTTTTCTTAAACTTTCCTGAATCCATTTATTTCTCCTTCTTTCTGCTTTGATTGCACCTTCTAGCCTGCCTCTTCCTTCCTTCCTTTCTTCCTTTCCACTTTTCTCTCTCTCTTTACTCCTTTCACTGTGTTGGCAAGTGGGATCTTCACTGTGCCTCACAGACTCTCTAACTCTGGTTCACTGCTCAGTAGTTGCAGCTCCCGGGCTTAGTTACTCTGCAGCATGTGGGATCTTAGATCCCAGACCAAGGGTCAAACCCACGTGCTCTGCATTGAAAGGTGGATTCTTAACCACTGACCCACCAAGGAAGTCCCCTAGCCTGCCATTTCTAACTTCCTGTATGTCGAGAAATACTCAAGTCAATACTGCATGTTACATAATATTTGCCAAGCCTCTTAATGAGTGATCAGGGACATAAGACAGTCTTTCACACTGGAGTAACCCCTTTTCTGTTTGTTTTTGAAATCTGGGTGATGGATCTTGTAGTCTCCAAGGAAGTGGAGAAGAAGGCATTTCTCTCACGCAAACCTACTGAGGCAGCATGAGCGTTTACCCTCAACATTTGGTTGCAGTGTGTCTCATATGCATGCGTTTTGAACAAACCCCCCAAATGCTAGTGTTCTGATTTATAGGCTGAGAGAAAACCAAAATTCCACGCTTTCAAACAGACTTTGATTTTTAATTCTGGATAGCTTTTTATGTTCTTTGATTTTCTGATGCCAATAAACTGCTCCATTTTAAAAGGAATGAGCAGGGTACGCTGGTTTGAGAGCCATAGTGTAAGGTGTGTTCAGCAGCCGATGCCCTTGATCTAAGAGATGAGAGAAGCACTTTTTAGGAATGCTGGTTTCCCAGGCTTTCCCTTTGCTGAGCAGGTAAATGAAAATATTGGAGAATGGCTGACAGAACAGGAACACCACTGGGCAGATCTTTCTTTGTGAGTATGAAGCACTCTTCTTTCTAAATGTCAGAGTTCTCCAAACAGAGCAAATGCTTTCAATGATCTTCCTCACATGCTGACTTCTCACTATACATAGGGTTGGCCAAAAAGTTCGTTTGGGTCCAAAACATCTTACAAAAAAACCCAAACCAATTTTTTTGGCCAACCCAACACATACACACATTTCCAGACTGGGATCGTAAAGAGAGGTCAAAAGGAGGAAGGTGTGAACTGCAGTGAATACAGGTGTGACTGATGACCAGGACAGAAATTCCAAAAGTTCAGAATAGCAACTGTGCAGTCTTACTATTTGTTCTTATTAACAGGAGCGAGTGGGAATAAATGGCAGTAAGCCTGAGTCAATTTCCGAGTCATATCCATTCTGGCTCTGTGAATTCCAACCATCACAGAGAATTGATTCTAGGAAACAGCTCTCTTCCCTCTGATTTCTGTATATCATTGTGTTCAAATATTCCACTCCTCTGTTTACCCCGATACTGAAACAATAATTTCAAACTAGGGTTTTTAATTGTTTTGATATTAGCTTTTCTAAAAGAGAATAATTTTTTAAAAAGTATTGTTTCTTCCCCATAGAGAAATTCTCATGTTGTTAACTGACACTGAATTTTTTGAAGTTTAGGCTTACCTAAAATTGCTCTTTTGATTAATTTCATGTGGTTGTTTTTATCTGTCTAGTCCTTAAGGTATTAGATCTTATATATCTGCTATGGATTATTTTAGAATATGTTATAAACTGTGTGATCTTTTATCATCCTACTTTGTGTATTATGTTTTGTAGTCTCATCGATTTTATTTTAGAATGAGTGTGACCTTAGCTAGGTTTTTAATGCAGTTTTTTTTTTCTTATTCATTCGCATTCCTTGTACAGAGTAATACAAAGAGGATAAGAGAAAGAGAGAAGAAAGAGCAACAGTAGTATGTGCTTCTTGCAATAAAGGAAAGATATTTGAACAGAAAGTGACATGTAAAAGGAAGTAGACAAAGTGAAAGTAAATAACTATGATTTGAACTGTAATATGGTATATATTGTTCAAAATGATACACATTGTAGTTAAAAATTTTTAAGTCTTTAAAGACATACCATGCATTTCAAATAATGATCTCTTAAGGTACTCAGACTATTTGAATCCCTAGCCATAGAATAAACTAATAACAGAATTTCCTTTAGGATATCATTTGGGGAAAAAAGGACTAAGACTTTCAAGAGATTAGGATTCTGTGTTTCTGACAAGGAATCCCAAAGACCTGTATGCTCTGCACACTTGTCCCTAGGCTGGGCTCACTGACAGTAACATTGTTCTTAGAAGTAAGAACTGGGGCACTGTGAGAAGAAACACAAGGGGGTAGGGTCAGGAGGCAAATGAAAGTTTTTCTATCATTAGCTAGAAAAGTTCTTAGGGAACTGTCAAAATCAAACCTGAGGCTTGTTATTATTGTTCTGTCGCTAAGTTGTGTCTGACTCTTTGCGACCCTACAGACTACAGCACACCAGGCTCCCCCGTCCTTCATTATCTCTCAGAGTTTGCTCAGATTCACGTCCATTGAGTCAGTGATGCTATTAAAATCTATACATCTCATCCTCTGTTGTCCCCTTCTTCTCCTGCCCTCAATCTTTCCCAGCATCAGGGTCTTTTCCAATGAGTCAGTTCTTCACATCAGGTGGCCAAAGTATTGGAGTTTCAGCTTCAACATCAGTCCTTCCAACAAATATTCAGGGTTCATTTTCTTTATTTTTTGGGTTTTTTTTTTTTTGGTTTGATCTCCTTGCAGAGATCAAGCTAACCTGGGGCCTGGTCTCTGGGAAACCATGACCACATTGCGTGAGTGCTCAGTTGTGTCTGACATTTGCAAATGTGCTATTCACATTTGCGACGCCATGGACTGTAGCCCACCAGGCTCCTATGTCCTTGGGATTTTCCAGGCAGGAATACTGGAGTGGGTTGCCTTTTCCTCATCCAGGAGATCTTCCTGACCCCGGCATGGAACCCTCGTCTCCTGTATCTCCTGCACTGCAGGTGGATTCTTTACCCCTGAGCCACCAGGGAAACCCATCTTTAGAAAATAGGAAAGTGTCTAGATTGTCTCAAAGCATATTAATCTGCAACAACTTTGTATTCATAGTTAAGATCTCACGAAAAGAATGACTTCCTTTAGCTGCATTGGTGTTGTTTACTCCCTGTTTGCTTTTTGTTTCTCTACTTAGAGCTCTGGCTTTGCCAAATTCCCAGCAGCCTGACATGCTCTGGTGTGATCTCATGTCGGCCCGGGTGCTTCTCTGTGGTTCTGGGTGTTGGTGCACCTTCCTCTGACTTGCCCTCCATCTGACTTCTTGCTCCAGCACTCCTGAACTTGGAAGCTGTACTATTCACATGGCCTCCCTTCCTAAGAGAAATGGAACCATATTAATTCCCTGGAAAAAAATAGGTAATCAGCTCTGATCCTCCCTTTCTGATTTCTTCCCTCCTAAGGGTCACCAGCTAAACTCATTGATTTACCTGCATTTCTGTGCTATTTTTTTTTTGGTCAGATTATCCATTATAGCATGCATTCACCTTTTAAAATAATTATTTTTAATTGAAGAATAATTGTTTTACAATGTTGTGTTAGTTTCTGCTGTACAGCAATGTGAATTAGCTATGTGTATACAGGTGTCCTCTCCCTCTTGAACCTCTGTCTCCACACCGATAGGTCATCACAGAGCATTGAGCTGAGCTCCCTGTATATACAGCAGCTTCTCACTAGCTGTCTCTGTTACATATGGCACTCTCCCAATTCACCCCACCCTCCCCTTCCCCCGCTCATCCACAAGCCTGTCCTCTGTGCCTGCGTCTCTATTCCTGCAACCCAGATGTCCACCAACAGATAAATGGATAAAGAAGATACAGTACATATACACAAGGTAGTATTACTCAGCCATGAAAAAGAATGAAACTGACTCTTTGTCGTGATGTGGATGAACCTAAAGTCTGTCATACAGAGTGAAGTAAATCAAAAGGAGAAAAAGAAATATCATATATTAACACATATATACAGAATCTAGAAAAATGGTACTGATGAACTTATTTGCATGCATTAACTTTTAAGGGCCCATATATTTCACGGAAGGTTGAAAGAATTATATACCCCTCTCTACCACTCTCAGGCATTAATACACTCATGTATGACATCAATCACCCATGACTTTACATTAGGAGCCAACTGTGTACTCATAATTGTGTGTACTCAAAATTGTGCTCACTCATAATTGTGTGTAGTCATAATTTTGATAGGCAGGTAGAGGCCTCAGAACAAATGCATCAATGCCATTGTCTTAAGGAGCTATTTTAGTCTTGTTGAGACAAAAGTTAAGTTTGTGTGAATGGACTGGCCCTTTTGTCCAAAACACACATTCCTCCACTCCAGCACAGGAGTAGAGAAAAGCTCCCAGCACGAGAAGCCCTGAGAGGGAACTAAACTCAATCAGACCCTGACACTTTCTCAGTTGGCGTTGTTGTCTTCTTGTGTATGGCCACTTCTGCCACTTTATTCTGTGTCACACCCCCACTTTCTCCAGGCCAGTTATACAACAAAAATCCCTTCTCACATAAACCACACCAAATCCTGGAAACGATCCTGATGCTGGGAAAGATTGAAGGCAGGAGGAGAAGGGGATGACAGAGGATGAAACGGTTGGATGGCATCACCAATCTGAAGGACATGAGTTTGAGCAAGCTCTGGGAGTTGGTGATGGACAGGGAAGCCTGGTGTGCTGCAGTCCATCCGGTCACAAAGAGTCAGACACTGCTGAGCAACTGAACTGAATAAAAGATCCTACTATCTTGGGTGGTTTGTCTGCAAGGATGCTGTCTGTGATAGGAGGAGAAAGCAGAGAGTGTTGCAGAGTAAGTGCATGACCAGGGTCTTGTTAGTCATGAATAACACATTATTGTTCAAAGCTAGTTCTTCCCTTTGCTCTTTTGGTTCCAGCAGGAAAGTAAAGTTTTCCAATTCTAAGGATGCTATCAAAAGGGGAAAAATATATATATATATATCTGAGCTAACCTTCCATATCTTAGAGCTGTGTTGACCACAGACCCTTCTTTAGGCTGAAACATGTGTGAACTGCCCCCCTCAGTAGTTTGTTTCCCTCTCACCTGCTCCCTGCCTTTTGGCCTTGTGGTCATTGGAGATGATCTTGTTTTCTGGTCCTGGGAACCTATCAATGTGAACAACATTCTCCTTTGAAGAACAGACACCGAAAGATAAAATCAAGCCTTTGCTTATTTTAAGCCTCTTTAGCATGTCCCATACACAATGGGAACTCACTTCAAATTTCTCCTTAGAACCTCTTGCTACTGCACAACTGATTTATAGGTGTGCTAAGTCGCTTCCATGTCCAAACTTTGCCACCATATGGACTACAGCCTGCCAGGCTCCTCTGTCCATGGGGCTGTTCAGACAAGACTACTGGAGTGGGTAGGGGATCTTACCCAAAGGATCTTCCCAACCCAAGGATTGAATCTGTGTCTCTTGTGTCTCCTACATTGGCAGGTGGGTTCTTTACCTCTGCTGCCACTGGGATGTCTGATTTACAGGCAGATCAGTTCAGTCGCTCAGTCTTGTCCGACTCTTTTGTGACCCCATAAATCGCAGCACGCCAGGCCTCCCTGTCCATCATCAACTCCCGGAGTTCACTCAAACTCACATCCATCAAGTCGGTGATGCCATCCAGCCATCTCATCCTCTGTCGTCCCCTTTTCCTCCTGCCCTCAATCCCTCCCAGCATCAGAGTCTTTTCCAAAGAGTCAACTCTTCACATGAGGTGGCCAAAGTACTGGAGTTTCAGCTTTAGCATCAGTCCTTCCAAAGAACACCCAGGGCTGATGTCCTTCAGAATGGACTGGTTGGATCTCCTTGCAGTCCAAGGGACTCTCAAGAGTCTTCTCCAACACCACAGTTCAAAAGCATCAATTCTTCAGCGCTCAGCGTTCTTCACAGTCCAACTCTCACATCCATACATGACACTGGAAAAACCATAGCCTTGACTAAACAGACCTTTGTTGGCAAAGTAATGTCTCTGCTTTTCAATATGCTATCTAGGTTGGTCATAACTTTTCTTCCAAGGAGTAAGCAGTAGTGAGTACTAAATAATACTTTCTCTCTTCCTGGATTAGGTTTCCAGTCCTGTCTCTCCAAATAAATTTTTTTAAAAATGAAGATTTGCAGATGGGTCTAGAATTAACCACAAAACTATGCAATATGCAGTGTTAATATCTATTTATTGAACCTTTCATATGCAGGTGATGATATTGGAATATTGTGGCAATAATCTAGCCTTCACTGAAAACATTTTATTGACTATTTCAGCTCAGTAATACTAAATGGTCTTCCCTTATATTCTGCATGACTGTTGTCGCCATTCTATGCTCTCAAGGACCCCATCTCCAGTGACTATTTCCAGGCTTACATGGAGAATTTCAGGGTGAAGGGGAGAGGGCCAACTATCTCTTTCTCAAAGCATTTTCTCCATGTCAAGGGCTAGGCATCTAGTCTGCCTGCTAGTTTCTGCCTCCTGCAATGCCACATGAACTCTTTCCTTTCCTGGCTGGTTGACTTTATGTATTTAACTGCACAGTCCACTCATAAGGATCTCCTGAGTGCTTATTGTTTGAATGGACTTTGAACTTCTTACATCCTCTGCTCTTGGATGTTTGCTTACTTGAATTTGGACTCACCTGCTGCCTACTTTTTTTGTTCACAGTTCGTATGGAGACTGCTCCCTGGTCGCAAAGCCCTAATCCTTGATCTGCTGCCACTCATAAATATAGAGAGCAAGTTTGCTTTTCAGGTGATTAAATGTCAGAATTGTCTGCCTGTGATGACTGTATCCTCTTCAAGAGGATTGTTGTAAAATCGGTCTTTCCTTGTGGGAATGGCTGCCTGCTGCTGTTTTCTCTATGGAATTTCATCACATGGATTTCAGTCTGATTCATAATCTTGAAGAGTGCTGGATTTAGGTATGAGAAGACATTACCATCTAAGATCTCACTACCTTTTTTTTTTCTTAAGGTTTAAGCATATGAGCTTTATTTTTTTTTACGTCTTTTAATTTTATATTGGAGTATAGCTGATTAACATCGTTGTGATAGTTTCTGGTGGACAGTAAAGAGACTCAGCTCCATACATATATGTATCCATTTTCCCCTAAACTTTCTCCCATCTAGCTTCCACATAATATTGAGCAGAATTCCCTGTGCTGTAAGAATTCACTACTGATTTGATCATTGTTGGTAACAAGAAATAGGTTATTTAAGGGGTTTCATTTAAAACTGGAAACAAAGAATAGTATGACTGATGTGCATGACATCCAAACCCCAATTTTGTGATATTAACAGCCTTTCTAAATCAGGTTTGGGGAAGTTGGAATAAGACAAGAACTAAAAGAAAGAATGCTAGCGATTAGGTGGATTTAGTTTCTCAACCCAGACGGTTTTCCTTATTCCCTAAGTAACTTAAGACATGTCACTTACATCTCTCAATTTCATACCTTTGGTTAAACAATCAAGTGAGACAATATACACAAAATGTCTACTAAGATTGTTAGACTGAAATGTTTCCTTCTTAATAATGAATGTTAGCAACCCGCATCCTCTCTCTGTTCTTTACATGGCTGCTGCTCTGTAAACAAATTTGACCATGTTGATTTCTTGCTTATACCCTTCAGTATCCTAGAACGAAGTAAAAACTCTTAGAATGAAAATAAAACTTAGCATAATCACACTATCTGACTTTACCCGTGAAGGTAGCTAAACATAACATTGCCTCAGTTTGCGAGGGCACTCCCTCTTACCACTCCTCTTCAATTTTCCAGGACACTTTTACCTTTTAGTGTGGCCCCTGTGACCTGTTGACAAGTTTAGGGTTGAAAGGAGGTTGACTATCTGGAAAGTAGTATAAGACAACACAGGAACTAAGCAAACTCTTATACAGATGGTCAATTTTTCTGTTGGAAGGATAGGGGCTGATGGGCTATCTAAGGGAGAGATTAGCACAACGTCTCTGCATACACGGTATCCTTGGTTTACCGGGGTGGACGCTGGACCCTCTATGGCTCACTTCCCTCACAACTCCTGGACGGAAGCAGTGGACGTGATCACTCAGGTGCACGCTCGGGGTCTCAGAGCATGTCTTTGCCCAAGTCTGTGTGTTGCTCTACGTCTCATTCCTTTGTCTCTCACCCTCCTAACACAGCTCCTTCATCTGCTCTATTTCTCCACACTGAGAACTTCTTTCTAGACTAGAGTGAAGGGTGAAAGTCACACAGTCATGTCTGACTCTTTGCAACTCTATGGACTATACATTCCCTGGAACACTCCAGGCCAGAACACTGGAGTGGGTAGCCTTTCCCTTCTCCAGGGGTCTTCCCAACCCAGGGATCAAACCCAGGTCTCCTGCACTGTAGGCGAATTCTTTACAAGCTGAGCCACCAGGGAAGAAGCTATCTCTAAATCACAAGGTATTCTCACCAAGTCTATTGCCTATTCATAAAACTCTGAGAGTTGGTGATGGACAGGGAGGCCTGGTGTGCTGCAGTCCATGGGGTCGCAAAGAGTTGGACACAACTGAGCGACTGAACTGAACTGAACTGAACCAGTCCTATGCCAGTTGAAGCCTATGGCCTGGCCTAAGCCATAGGCCTTTTTTTTTTTTTTTAAGAGTATAGTTGCTTTACAATGTTGTATTAGTTTCTGCTGTACAGCAAAGTGAATTACCCACACCTGAGATGGCTGGATGGCATCACAGACTCGATGGAGTGAGTTTGAGTGGACTCCGGGAGATGGTGATGGACAGGGAGGCCTGGCGTGCTGCGATTCATGGGGTCGCAAAGAGTCGGACACGACTGAGCGACTGAACTGAACTGAACTGATACATATATCCCCTCTTCCTCAGATTTCCTTCCCATTTAATCTATACCTGTATATCTGTATATATTTTTGATTGCTACTGTTTTTCATCATTTTCCCTGTGCTGTCCTTTGCCTAAAACAAGTAAACTGATAGATTGAAGGCACAGGAAAAAAGAGAATCCTAGAAATAAAAATGCATTGATTAGCATTTCAAAGTTAGTATCTCATCATATAAATACAATTCCATCTAACAGAAATGCTCTAAGACCTATCCACCATGTGAAAAATACTTATATGAAAAGGTACCATAAGTTCAATCAAAGTTGTTAGGGATGTATTACCTGCTGCTGTAAGGGCTCCAGGTTAGCTTGCTTCCAGCCATCTTAGCCCTCTGGCTACTAAGTATTTGAGCTGAGGGCTCTTTCAGCTGTGAGCTGGCCAGAGGAGAAGCAACCTGGAGCCGAGTCAGCATCATCCAGGATCCTGCTGCATTTCGGGCTTGCTTCCTACCTTGTCTTCCTGCTCTCTGTTGATCTTGCTTTTTCTTTGTAACCGCAGATAGCCTTTCCTTCCAGCCGGGATTTCTCTTCTTCCCTGTGGACTGTGACACAGCAAAGTCTCTGCAAATTTGGTCTTTATCCTTTGTCTCTGAAATTAGTAGATAAGCTTGTGTTTTCGCTTTTTAGCAAAAATGGAAAACTGGCCGGGAAAAATCACCTTTGCAGGTCTAGTTCTGGTCCTGTCGCTCTTACTCTCAGGGAAGAAGCTGTGTTCTACTTCTACATCAGTCAGACCCACCTCTGAAGTGATTGGGTTGGGATTGTGGCCACAGCCATTGTTCACACAGGTTTTAGGTACATAACAGGCTGAATTAAAACTCATCTTCATTTAAGAGTGAAGACAGAACCAGTTTTCATAAAGAAAACCATCCCAGACATTCCATCCAGAAGTCAGAGTGGGCATTCTATTGTGAAAGTGGGAAGTCTCTGAGAGAGGCTCAAGAAGGAGAGGAGGAGACAGGACTGCCATCTTGTTTCTCCTTTGTTTTCAGCAATCCTTTGCCTGGCTCTATAAGCCTGCTCTAGGTTATTTTAATTGTGTATAAAACAGAGATAAGTGATAGAGAAAAGATCAACAAAAAAGGAAAGTAAAAGAATTCCAAGGATAGGATGAGAAATTCAATTAGCAATTTGGCTAGACAGCTAATTGGAAAGCTGGATAACATCATTTTTTTTTCAGACTAGATATGTGTTACTTGACTCAGCTTGTCAGCTTTCCAGAGAACATCTTCCTGACTTTTTTGTCTGAAATCTTCATCTTTCCCAGTGTTTACCACAAATGTTCATATGGAATGGAGTGGCAATCTTGATTCTGTAATGTCACATCTGTGAGAGTCATGAGGGTCAAGGTCTCAGAGAGCACTGGGGATGAGTGCTCACTCATGAGTGTTTGCTGTGGGTAAAGATGGCAGAGACTCAGTGGAAGATGGCCAAGTCTGACTTGTAGGAATACTAAGACCTCTTATTTGTTAACTATGTCAGACACTGTGCTTTTTGGTCACATGCAATAATTCATTTTATATCCATGTTTTGTATTCTGTGAAGCACCATCACGACGCTAATGACTCTCAGCTGAAGAACGCACACCTATAGGATAAATGGACAGAGGGACAGGAGCTGATATTTCACCAGTAAATCTCTGGTGAGAAGAATGCTATTTAATAAGGACCAAACAAGACTTGTATCTGTTACTAAAGCATTGTATGTATGTGTGTGTGTGTGTGTGTGTGTGTGGTGGCAAGAGGCCATATATAGTGGTTATATATAGTGGCAGGAGGTCAGCCAGTAAGTGAGGAAAAGATTTATGAAGAAACTGATGCCAAAATTAACAAAAAATAAGGATCTTCAAGGAAAATCCATGGTTCTTATAGAATAAGTGGGTTGGCTTCCTGTTAGGAGTTTCTAGAAAGTCACTTAATGGATGGCATTTTCGCAGTATCTTATTCCAGCCTCTTGGCTCCAACCTTTACAATTCCATTGAGTAAAGCACCTGTGAAGATTTGTGTAGTTTTCCCAATCTCATCAGTTCAGTCACTCAGTCGTGTCTGACTATTTGCAACTCCATAGACTGCACTATGTCAAGCTTCACTGTCCATCACCAACTCCCAGAGCTTACTCAAACTCATGTCCATTGAGTCAGTGATGCCATCCAACCATCTCATCCTCTGTCATTCCCTCCTTCTGCCTTCAATCTTTCCCAGCATCAGGGTCTTTTCAAATGAGTCAGTTCTTTGCATCAGGTGGCCAAAGAATTAGAATTTCAACTTCAGTCCTCCAATGAATATTCAGGACTGATGTCCTTTAGGATTGACTGGTTGGATCTCTTTGCAGTCCAAGGACCTCTCAAGAGTCTTCTCCAACACCACAGTTCAAAAGCATCAATTCTTCTGCACTCAGCTTTCTTTATAGTCCACCTCCCACATCCATACACGACTCCT
>SJXQ01008253.1:246562-261437 GCA_006408695.1 Aepyceros melampus | reverse complement strand
CTTACTCCTTGGAAGAAAAGTTATGACCAACCTAGATAGTATATTCAAAAGCAGAGACATTACTTTGCCGACTAAGGTCCGTCTAGTCAAGGCTGTGGTTTTTCCTGTGGTCATGTATGGATGTGAGAGTTGGACTGTGAAGAAGGCTGAGCGCCGAAGAATTGATGCTTTTGAACTGTGGTTTTGGAGAAGACTCTAGACAGTCCCTTGGACTGCAAGGAGATCCAACCAATCCATTCTGAGGGAGATCAACCCTGGGAGTTCTTTGGAAGGAATGATGCTAAAGCTGAAACTCCAGTACTTTAGCCACCTCATGCGAAGAGTTGACTCATTGGAAAAGACTCTGATGCTGGGAGGGATTGGGGGCAGGAGGAGAAGGGGACGAGAGAGGATGAGATGGCTGGATGGCATCACGGACTCGATGGACGTGAGTCTAAGTGAACTCTGGGAGTTGGTGATGGACAGGGAGGCCTGGCGTGCTGTGATTCATGGGGTCACAAAGAGTCAGACACGACTGAGTGACTGAACTGAACTGAACTGAAATTGGTATCCTTAACCACTAAAGGTGAAGTCTCTCGGAAGTGTCCAACTCTCTGTGACCCCATGGACTATATATATATAGCCCACCAGGCTCCTCCATCCATGAGGTTCTCCAGGCAGGAATACTGGAGTGGAGTTGCCATGTCCTTTTCCAGGGAATCTTCCCGACCCAGGGATCAAACCCGGGTCTCATGCATTGTGGGCAGACACTTTACCCTCTGAGCCACCAAGGAAGCCCTTGCCACTGTGCATTGTACTAATTTTAAAATATTACTGTTTATCCATTTCAAACCACGCAATATAGCTTCTTATTCTTAGGAATAAGATGATACTGATGGAGAATCATTCTCCTTTATTCTCAGATTTTTATCAGAAAGCCCCAAAACTGAGACCAATATAAAGAGAGGCAAAAGAATCTCTGCCTCTCAAAGCAAGGTGTTAGACCATGTGTTGATCACAAGATGGCAGAGTAGAATGGCATGCGCTCAACTTTGGCAAAACTCCAAAATTACAACTTGTTGCTGAACAACTGTCTACAGCAGAATGTTGGATTCCACCAAAAAAAGACACTCCGTGTCCAAAGGCAAAGGAGAAGACCAAGAAAGATGGTAGGAGGGGCGAAGTCACATTTAGAATCAAACCCCATACCCACCAGAGACACTTGGAGGGCTCAAACAAACCTTGTACACACCAGGACCCAGAGACCCCACAGAGACTAAACCAGAACTGTATGTGAGTGTCTCCTGCAGAGGTATGGGTCAGCACTGGCTTGCTGCAGGGGCAGGGACTCTGGGTGCAGCAGACCTGGGTATGGCATAAGCCCTCTTAGAGGAGGTCACCATTAACCCCATCTTAGAGCTGCCAGAACTTACAAAGGACTGAGGAAATAGACTCTTGGAGGACACAGACAAAACCTTGTGTGCCCCAGGACCAGGAGAAAGGAGCAGTGACCCCACAAGAGACTGACCCAGACTTGCCTGTGAGTATCCAGGAATCTCTGGTGGAGATGTAGGTCAGCAGTGGCCTGCTGCAGGGCAGGGGGCACTGACTGCTGCAGTGCCTGCATGGGACATTTTGAAGGAGGTTATCTTCATTACCTCCACCATAGTTTGGCCTCAGGTCAAACAATAGGGAGGGAACACAGCCCCCCCCCATTAACAGAAAATTGGATTAAAGATTTACTGAGCATGGCCCTGCCCATCAGAATAAGACTCAGTTTCCCCTCAGTCAGTCTTTCCCATCAGGAAACTTCCATAAGCCTCTTATCCTTCTCCATCAGAGAGCAGACAGACTGAAAACCACAGCCACAGAAAACTAACCAATCTGATCACATGGACCACAGCCTTGTCTAACTCAATGAAACTATGAGCCATGCCATGTAGGGCCACCCAAGATGGCAGGTCATGGTGGAGAGTTCTGACAAAACATGGTCCACTGGAGAAGGGAATGGCAAACCACTTCAATATTCTTGCCTTGAGAACCCAATGAACAGTATGAAAAGGTTGTGGATGTGGCTGGTGTGAAAGTAATGCCCAGTGCTGTAAGAGCAATATTGCATAGGACCTGGAATGTTAGGTCCATGAATCAAAGTAAATTGAAAGTGGTCAAACTGGAGATAGCAAGAGTGAGCATTGACATTTTAGGAATCAGGGAAATAAAATAGACTGGAATGAGTGAATTTAGCTCAGATGACCATATAATTATCTACTATTGTGGGCAAGACTCCCTTAGAAGAAATGGAGTAGCCCTCAAAGTCAACAAAAGAGTGAAATTCAGTACTTGGATGAAAGCTCAAAAACAACAGAATGAACTCTCTTTGTTTCCATAGCAAACCATTCAATATCAGAATAATCCAAGTCTGTGCCTGGACCAGTAATGCAGAAGAAACTGAATTTGAATGGTTCTATGATCCTACAAGATCCTATAGAACTAACATCCAAAAAAGATGTCCTTTTCATTATAGGGGACTGGAATGCAAAAGTAAGAAGTCAAGAGATGCATAGGGTAACAGGAAAATTTGGACTTGGAGTACAAAATGAAGCAGGGCAAAGGCTAACAGAGTTTTGACAAGAGAATGCACTGGTCATATCAAATACCCTTTTCCAACAACACAAGAGAAGACCCTACACATGGACATCACCACATTGTCAATACCAAAATCAGATGGATTATCATCTTTGCAACCAAAGATGGAAAAAAATAAAGAAAGTGAAAGTGAAGTCACTCATTCATGTCCAACTCTTTGCGACCCCATGGATTGGAGCCTACCAGGCTCCACTGTCCATGGAATTTTCCAGGCAAGATGACTGAAGTGGGTTGCCATTTCCTTTTCCAAGGGATCTTCCTGACCCAGGGATCAAACCCAGGTCTCCTGTACTGCAGGCAGACACGTTACCATCTGAGCCACCAAAAGATGGAGAAGCTCTATACAGTCAGCAAAAACAAGACTGGAAGCTGACTGCGGATCAAATCATGAACTTCTTATTGCACAATTTAGACTTAAATTGACGAAAGTAGGTAAAACCACTAGACCATTCAAGTAGACCTAAATCAAATCCCTTATGATTATACAGTGGAAGTGACAGATAGATTGAAGGGATTAGATCTGATAGACAGAGTACCTGAAGAACTATGAGTAGAGGTTCATGATATTGTACAGGAGACAGTGATCAAGACCATCTCCAAGAAAAAGGAATGCAAAACAGCAAAATGTTTTTCTGAGGAGGCCTTATAAATAGCTGAGAAAAGAAGAGAAGCTAAAGGCAAAAGAGAAAAAGAAAGATATATCCATCTGAAGGCAGAGTTCCAAAGAAAAGTGAGGAGAGATAAGAAAGCCTTCCTCAGTGAGCAATGCAAAGAAACAGAGAAAAACAATAAAATTGGAAAAACTAGAGATCTCTTCAGGAAAATGAGAGATACAAGGGAACATTTCATGCAAAGATGGGCTCAATAAAGAACAGAAAAGGTATGGACCTAACAGAAGCAGAAGATAGTAAGAAGAAGTGGCAAGACTACACAGAATAAATAAATAAATAAAAGATTTTTATGACCAAGATAAGGATGATGGTGTGATCACTCACCTATAGCCAGACATCCTGGAATGCGAAGTCAAGTGGGCCTTGGGAAGCATCACTACAAACAAAGCTAGTGGAGGTGATGGAATTCTAGCTGAGCTATTTCAAATCTTAAAATATGATGCTGTGAAAGTGCTGCACTCTATATGCCAGCAAATTTGAAAAACTCGGCAGTGGCCATAGGACTGGAAAAAGTCAGTTTTCATTCCAATCCCAAAGAAAGGTAATGCCAAAGAATGCTCAAACTACCACACAATTGCACTCATTTCACACAGTAGCAAAGTACTGCTCAAAATCCTCCAAGCCAGGCTTCAGCAGCACATGAACCATGAAATTCCAGATGTTCAAGCTGATATTAAAAAAGGCAGAGGAAACAGATATCAAATTGCCAACATCCACTGGATCATTGAAAAGCAAGAGTTCCAGAAAACCATCTACTTCTGCTTTATTGACTACACAAAATTCTTTGACTTTGTGGATCACAACAAACATATAAAATTCTTCAAGAAATGGGAATACCAGGTACCTGACCTGCCTGCTGAGAAATCTGTATGCAGGTCAAGAAACAACAGGTAGAACCAGGCATGAAACAACAGACTGGTTCCAAATTGGGAAAGTAGTATGTCAAGGCTGAATATTGTCACCTTGATTATTTAACTTACATGCAGAGTAAATCCTGCAAAATGTCAGGCTGGATGAAGCAGAAGCTGAAATCAAGATTGCTGGGAGAAATATCAATAACCTCAGATATGCAGATGACATTACCCTTATGGCAGAAAGTGAGGAGGAACTAAAGAGCCTCTTGATGAAAGTGAAAGAAGAGAGTGAAAAAGCTGGCTTAAAACTGAACATTCAGAAAACTAAGATCATGGCATCCAGTCCCATCACTTCATGGCAAATAGATGGGGAAATGATGGAAACAATGAGAGACTTTATTTTTTGGGAGCTCCAAAATCACTGCAGATGGTGACTACAGTCATGAAATTAAAAGACTCTTACTCCTTGGAAGAAAAGCTATGACCAACCTAGACAGCATATTAAAAAACAGAGACATTACTTTGGCAAGAAAAGTCCATCTAGTCAAAGCTATGGTTTTTCAAATTGTGTGTGAATGTGAAAGTTGGACTATAAGGAAAGCTGAGTGCTGAAGATTTGATGCTTTTGAACTGTGGTGTTGGAGAAGACTCTTGAGAGTCCCTTGAACAGCAAGGAGATCCAGCCAGTCCATCCTAAAGGAAATCAGTCCTGAATATTCATTGGAAGGAATGATGCTGAAGCTCAAACTCCAATACTTTAGCCACCTGATGCAAAAAAGTAACTCACTGGAAAAAACCCTGATGCTGGAAAGATTGAAGCTGGGAGGAGAAAGGGATGACAGAGGATGAGATGGTTGGATGACATCACTGACTCGATGGACATGAGTTTGAATAAGCTCTGGGTGTCAGTGATGGACAGGGAGGCCTGGCGTGTTGCAGTCCATTGGGTTGCAAAGAGTCAGACATGACTGAGTAATGAACTGTTAGTGATACTGATAGACCATATTTGTGGAGAACGCTAAAATGCTACATAATCATTGAGGTTGGAGGAACACAAATAACAGGAGAAAACATTTGATGTGCTTGTCATTGTTTTATGGAAAAAGAGAAAGCTGCATTTATCCCTCTCTTTTAGCCAAACAGGAAGGAGGATCTATAACAGAACCACTCAGAGCAATGGTCATGAGTCTGTCAGTGTCAAGAACGTCCTGGATCTGGTGTTGGAAGTACACCTATATACGGCCAACAAATTAAGTCTGAACCTAGGTAGGTCATAAATGCATCACTAAATGATGCATCTGTAACAAGCTTTAATTTCCCAAAATGAAAAAGGTCAAATATAGAGCAACGGTTTTATGTATGGACTAATTTTATGAATAAGGGGGTTATATGATGATAGATGTAGATATACATATAATACATATAGATAGATATAGATATGGTCTGGAAACGTGTTTAGTATTTTTGTTTAAAACATCTGTGCTGCAAGAAGTTTTCCTGCATGTAGTTTTACTACACAACTAAATGGCCATAAGGCAAAATACATACATACATTTTACCATAAGGTAAAATACAAAGGGCTCCCCAGGTGGTATAGTGGTAAAGAACAAAGCTATCAGTGCAGGAAATGCAAGAGACTCGGGTTTGATCCCTGGGTCAGGAAGACCTCCAGGAGTAGAAAGCGGCAACCAATTTGAGTATTCTTGCCTGGAAAATTCCACGGACAGAGGAACCTGGTGGGTTATGATCCATGGGGTCACAAAGAGTTGGACATGATTGAGTACATACACACACACAGACACACAAATATATTAAAAATAAAATAAAAGACGGGCAGAGACACGTGTGACCAAGGTGGTAGAGTAGGAAGACCCAGAGCTCACCTCCTCATACAGGCATACCAAAATTACAACTACTTACAGATCAACTGTCAATGAGAATGACCTGAGCAGAAACATTCTTCTACAATCAAAGATATAAAGAAGGAACTACAATGAGTGGGTAGGAGGGGCAGAGTTGCAGTATGGTTAACACCCTGTACCCTTGGGTGAGTGACCTAAAAATGGAGGAATAATTACAATTGCACAGGTTTTCCCCTAGGACTGAGGGGTGTGAGCCCCACTCAGGTTCCACAGCATAGGGTCTTGTACTAGTAAGAGGAGCCCCTAGAGCATTTGACTATGAAGACCACTGTGACTTGCTTTTGGGAGAGTGAAAAGGTTGTAGGAAACCATGACTCTGCTTTTAAACTGAACACAAAATTTCACATGCTTTAAGGCTCAAGATAGAAGCAATAATTAGAAAGGAGCCACAGTTAGACCCACCTGCTGATCTTGCAGATACTCCAAGAGAAGCAGCGGACAACTGGAGCTCACTCTGTAGACACAGACACTGGAAGCAACCATTCTGGGGATTTCATCCTATCATGAGGACACTGGTGCTGCCAAGAGTCATATTGGAATCTTCTCTTTAGCTCGTTAACACTAAGACCTAGCCCTGCCTACCAGATGGTCCAGGACCCAGCCCCATCTACCAGTGTGCTGGCATTAGCCTTGGATTTCCAGAGCCTTATAGCCAGTCACCAGACTGGACCCCACTGGCTTACCACTATGCCAAAAGTCGCTCTAAGACCTGGTTCTACTCATCAGTGGACTGACACTAGCCCCTCGACCAAGCTTCAACCACCAGAGTGTGGACACCAACCCTGGCACCTCTTGGGCCCTAGCTCCACCCACCTGTGAGCCAGCAAAAATGCTGGAACCCATAAACCACACAGCCAGAGACCCTAGGACATGGCTCTAGCCACCAGTGACCAAACAATAACTTCAGGACCCTCTAGGCCCAGGTCCCACCGTTGAAAAACCTACTCCAGTTGTGGGACACATAGGCCTTGCAACCAGAGATGCCTGGACCCAGCTCTGCTCACCACTGGGCCAGCACTCGCTCCAGCCCTAGCTTCACCCACCAGCAGGCATGCACCATCATGGGGTGTTCTGGGCCCCAGACCTGCACACCAGCAGTAGAAACGAGTTCTAGGACACTTTGGCCCACTCAGCCAACCACCCCATGATCTAGCCCCACTCACGCAGCATCAGTCTAATACCAGCTCTAGGACATGCTAGACACTGCAGCCAGCTACCCTGGGACCCAGCTGTTAGAAAACCCATGTCAGAAAACAACCTTGCCCCCAGTAGGCTGTTACTAGCTACAGGAACCTGGCCCTGCAACTGGCTATACTGGGACCTAGTTCTGCACACAAGTGGGCCAGTATTATCCTCAGGACACCCAGGGGTTTTGCACCCGACATCACCTTGTAGGGTAGTTTAGTATTTCTGATGTTGAGTTGTATGAGTTCTTTTATATTTTCTACATAAAGCCATTTCTCTAAGATGAGGAAATGCTACCAAAATGGCAACCCACTCCAGTGTTCTTGCCTGGAGAATCTCAGGGATGGGGGAGCCTGGTGGGCTATCATCTATAGGGTCGCACAGAGTCGGACACGACTGAAGTGACTTAGCAGCAGCAGCAGCTCAAATATGTAAATAAGAACAACAGATCAGGCAAAATGAGGTGACAAAGAATTATGTTCCAAAAGAAGGAACAAAATAAAACCACAGAACTGAGTAAAGCAGAGATAAGCAATCTACCTGGGAAAGGGGTTAATAGCCAAAATATACAAAGAACTCATACAACTCAACATCAGAAATACTAAACTATCCCATCAAAAAAATAGGAAGAGGTTCTGGATAGACATTTTTACAAAGAAGACATATAGATGGCCAAAAGGCATATGATAATATATTCAGCATCAGTAATCATCAGTTAAATGCAAATCAAACCCACAATGTTATTTTACTTCACACTTGTCAGAATGGCTATTATCAAAAAGATAATAAGTGTTGGTGAGGATGTAAAAGAAGGGAAATCTTGTGTACTTGGTGAGATTGTAAAGTGGTTCAGCCATGATGGAAAACAGTGTGGAGATTATTTTTTAAATTAAAATAGAATTATCATATGTTCCATCAATTCTAGTACTGGGTACTATTGGATGAAAACAAAAACACTAATTCAAAAAGATATGAACACCCCTATGTTCATTACAGCACTATTTATAATAGTCAAGATACAGAAGCAACTTAAGTGTCATCAATAAATGAATTAATAAAGAAGATATGAGACACACATATCTGTATATATATATATATATATATATATATATGGATACACATATATGTATATGTGTGTGTATGTGTTAGTCACTCAGTCGTGTCCGACTCTTTTTTTCCCCATGGGCTACAGCCCCCCAGGCTCCTTTGTCCATGGAATTCTCTAGGCAAGAATACTGGTGTGGGTTGCCATTCCCTTCTCCAGGGGATCTTCCCAACCCAGGGATCGAACCTGATCTCCTGCATTTCAGGCAGATTCTTTACCATCTGAGCTACATGAGAAGCCCATATATGCATATATACATGCCCAAATTATATTACCCAGCTATAAAAAACAATGACATCTTGCCATTTGCGACATCATGAATGGATCTAGAGGTATTATGCTAGGTGAATTGTCAGACAAAGAAAAACAAATATCATGTTTGTATGTAGAATCTAAAAAACAAGTGGGAAAACACAGCTAAACAGAAAAAGTAATAGATACAGAGAACAAATAAGTGGTTACCAGAGGGGGAATATGGGGGAAGAGGAAACAAATAGGTAGGGGAGATTAAGAGGTTCAAACTTTCAATTAGAAAACAAATGAGTCACATGTGTGAAATTTACAGTATGGGAAATATAGCCAATAATTATGTAATATCTGTGTATGTGACAGATGGTAACTAGATTTATCACAGTGATCATTTTGAAATGTATAGAAATATCAAATCATTATGTTGTATACCAGGAACTACATAGTGTTGTCAATCAATTATATTTCAACAACAAACAAGTAAAGTCATAGGAAAGCACATTATATTTGTGGTTACCAGTGGCATGGACTGGAGGAAGGGAATTGAATGAAGATGGTTAAAAGTTGCAAACTTCCAGTTATAAGATAAATAAGTGCTTGGGAGTAGTGTACAACATAATAAATATAACTAACTCTGCTGTATGTTATATATGAAAGCTAAGAGAGTAAACACTAAGAGTTCTCATCACTTTCTTTATTTTTGTGTCTACATGACATGATGGATGTTCACTAAACTTTGTATGGTGTTCATGATATATGTAAGCCAAGTTTTTATGTTGTTCACAAACTTACATCAAGCTGTGTGTCAATTATATCTTAATGCAACTGAAAGAAAAATAGAAAAAAATTAAAGAGAAACATTAAAAAGGACACAATAAAACATGAAAAATTGATAACAAAATTTTAATTGTTTAAAGATTTTATTGTGAATAATGAAAATAGAAAAATATTTGAATACATCTAAAATGTGTGTATGTTCATGGTTATAATTGTATTTGGGTATATTCTAGAGAGGGCTTCCCAGGTAAGTGATGATTCTTTCTCAAAGTTAATCATTAAGGATTTGAGATTTAAGTTTCTTAAGATATAAAAGTGTCTGTTGTAAGTCTTTAGATTTCCCTCATAGTAAAATAAACAGACAAGGACCACTGTTATTAAGTTATGTAACATATATAAGAGGTTGTACATATCTGGACTGTATTTAAATATTCCATCATATGCTCAGTCTTTGTATTTCACCAAATCATCTAAGCCAGATTCTGTGCCAAATACCAGCATCCTGTCTGCCTCATGTTCTCCAATATCAAATATAAAAATATTGCATTATTTTAAACAAACAGAGTCATTAATAATCATGTTATCATTTCTTATTGGGGGGGAGAGAAGGCACTTGATTGTTCTCTTGTCTCCAACTTCTATATTGCATGATAAATTTGGTAAACAAAGCATTAGAAAATAAGCTGTTATATGTAAATTATCATAAGAATCAATAATTAATCCTGTTAAAGACTGTTGTGAATTACTAGCCACCTCTTTGACATTTTGTTGTCTGTGTGTTCTAAATCGCTTATAGTCATGTTTGATTCTTTGCCACCCTATAGGCCGTAGCCCACAGGGCTCCTCTGCTATTGGATTCTCCAGGCAAGAATACTGGAGTAGGTAGCCATTCCCTTCTCCAGGGCATCTTCCCAACCCAGGTATCTCTGGGTTCCCAAACTGGTATCTCTTCAGCCTCCTGCATTGACAGGCAGATTCTTTACCACTATGCCATCTGCATATTTGTTATTGCTTGGTAAACTTTTGGTTTTGATGGGTGGGAGGGATGACTGCTCACCGAAGGATTTACAGACTGATATATTATCATTTTTCTAGTATAGTATGCAATATGGCTTTTATACTGTCTTATTTCACACTCTCAGTAAGTTTTCTTACCGTGGTATTTTCTATTAAGTCAATACACATAGTTCTTATTCACTAGTTCAATCTCATCATGTCAACTCATCACTGTATAGCCCATTATGGGGTTCAAGATTTATAGAATATAAAAATGGTAATATTGCATCAATGAAGAAATGAAACCAAACTGCTGCTGCTAAGTCGCTTCAGCCGTGTCCGACTCTGCGACCCCATAGACGGCAGCCCACCAGGCTCCTTCGTCCCCAGGATTCTCCAGGCAAGAACACTGGAGTGGGTTGCCATTTCCTTCTCCAATGCATGAAAGTGAAAAGTGAAAGTGAAGTCGCTCAGTCATGTCTGACTCTTCGCAACCCCATGGACTGTAGTCTACCAGGCTCCTCCATCCATGGGATTTTCCAGGCAAGAGTACTGGAGTGGGGTGCCATTGCTTTCTCCATGAAACCAAACTATCAACCAGTTATTTTATCATTTAGGACCAAATTGCCTTATGGCAAATAAATTGTGTGGAAAAACTGCTGTGACAAAGATTTGTAATAATAGTGCACACTAATAATTGTTGTCAATTGACTTCTTAGGTTACCTATCACATCTTTTCCCCTTAATAATACATATTTAATCATGAGATTTTTTTTCCTGCCAGTGTCAAAAATTATATATTGATTAACATAGCAGGATCTCCTAAAATCTGATAGAGCAGAAATCACTTAAAGAATTTTCATTAGAACATTAAATATTTAAATTATAACTCTTGTGTGATTCCATAGCAATTGTGATATTAGAAATGAAATTTCATCAATATGTGTAAAATAGAAATCATACTTGAAATATAGGCAAGTTATACATGATAAAAAGAATACTATTTCTCAAAATAAAAAAAAAAGAATGATGATGGAACATTTCTTGAAACCCTCTGCTGTCTATGGGAAAGACATGGAAGAACAGAATAAAAGCATTTAAAATTCAAAATATGTCCAAAATATCAGGATGATTTGTTACTCGAAAAAAATCTTATACTACATCCCGAATATCTATATTGAAAAATGGGTAGCATATACTTTCTGTCTTAAAGTTATGGGTGATTGCTCTAAAATAGAAGGTATACAGCACTGAAACTGACTACTTGCATATACAGTTGAACCAGTAAGATAGAGTTGTAATATTTAAAATGTCTGATTTTAAGAAGTGCTAATGGGGGCTTCCCAGGTGGCACTAGCGGTAGATAACCTGCCTGCCAAAGCAGGAGACTTAAGAGACATGGGTTAGATTCCTGGGTTGAAACGATCCCCTGGAGAAGAAAATGGCAACATGCTCGAGTATTCTTGCCTGGGAAATCCCATGGACAGAGGAGCCTGGCGGGCTACCGTCCGTGGCTGTGTGCATGCTAAGCCACTTTATTCATGTCTGACTCTTTGCGACCCTATGGACTCTAGCCCTCCAGGTTCCTCTGATCATGGGAATCATGATCCAGGCAAGAATACTGGAGTGGGTTTCCATGCCTTCCGCCAGCTGGTCTTTCTGACCCAGGGATTGAACACACGTCTCTCATGTCTCCTGCATTGGCAGGTGGGCTCTTGACCACTGGTCCCACCTGGGAAGCCCTAGCACCACCAGCGTGCATGCAGTGGCAGCCCCAAAGAGTTTTTGATTCAGAGTTACAAGACATTTTCCATCAAGAATTTTAACCATTATTTCAATTGACAGTATGTAAAAATTCCTCCCTGTTTCAGAAGTTTGAATGATACCAAAAGGGGCCATTCCAAGTTTAAATTTCAAGGAACTCCATATTCCTCAAACCTCTCTCTTTCTCTCTCTGGCCCACTATACTAAAATTCCAAAGAACCTTATCACTTATAGTCACTTGTACAGTTCTACATTTAAATCTGAAATCCAGAAAATGATTCCTTTCCAGTATACCTGCTAATAATACATGTCTACTATTGGTGTTTATATATACTTAATTTTTTATTGAATTGTACAAAGAAGTACACATGTAAGAACTCAGTCAATTATTTAAAAGTTAATACATTTATATGGCTACTTCCCAGATTAGGAAATAAAGCATTGCTAGCACATTAGCGTCATTCTTCAGTACCTCCCAGTTACTACCTCCACCCTTTTTCAAAAGCAGCCACCATTCTTACTTCTAACCCCATAGATTAGGTTTTTCTGAATCATATGCTGTGGTTTGTTTTTCACTAAACATTATGTTTGAAATATTCATCCATATAATTATATGTAGTTATTATTTATTCATTTTCATTGTTATTATAAACCATTATATGACTGCTGCTGCTGCTAAGTCACTTCAGTCGTGTCCAACTCTGTGCGACCCCATAGACGGGGGCCCACCAGGCTCCCTCAATTCTCCAGGCAAGAACACTGGAGTGGGTTGCCATTTCCTTCTCCAATGCATGAAAATGAACAGTGAAAGTGAAGTCGCTCAGTCATGTCCAACTCTTTGCGGCCCCATGGACTGCAGCCTACCAGGCTCCTCCGCCCATGGGATTTTCCAAGCAAGAGTACTGGAGTGGGGTGCCATTGCCTTCTCCAATATTACAGCTAATCCCACACAAAATGATCAGCAGAAATGAGTGTTAACAATTATATGTGAAAATATTTGACAATGTAAAAGAAATGTGCAAGAACACTGGAGTGGGTTGCCATTTCCTTCTCCAATGCATGAAAATGAACAGTGAAAGTGAAGTCGCTCAGTCATGTCCAACTCTTTGCGGCCCCATGGACTGCAGCCTACCAGGCTCCTCCGCCCATGGGATTTTCCAAGCAAGAGTACTGGAGTGGGGTGCCATTGCCTTCTCCAATATTACAGCTAATCCCACACAAAATGATCAGCAGAAATGAGTGTTAACAATTATATGTGAAAATATTTGACAATGTAAAAGAAATGGATAAATCTGTAGAAACATATGACCTACTAAGAGTAAATCAAGAAATAAGAAGCCCAATGTCACAGGCAACAAAAGAAAAAATATTAATAGACAAATTGAATTCATGAAAATTAAAAGTATTTTTTAAATTTTATTTATTTATTTAAATTGGAGGCTAATTACTTTACAATATTGTAGTGGTTTTTGCCATACATTGACATGAATCATCCATGGGTGTACATGTGTCCCCCATCCTGAGCCCCCCTCACTCCCAATCCCGTCCCTCAGGGTTGTCTCAGTGCACTAGCTTTGAGTGCCCTGTTTCATGCATTGAACTTGGAGTGATGATCTAATTCACATACAGTGATATACATGTTTCAGTGCTAGTCTCTCAAATCATCCCACCCTCGCCTTCTCCCACAGAGTCCAAAAATCTGTTCTTTATATCTGTGTCTCTTTTGCTGTCTCACATATAGGGTTATTGTTAACCATCTTTCTAAAGTCCATATATATGCATTAATATACTATATTGGTGTTTTTCTTTCTGACTTACTTCACTCTGTAGAATTTAGCATCAAAACACTATTAATACCCCAGGCTATCCCTTCTTGAAGCTGAGACCATTCTGTCTGAGTCTGCTTTAACTGCAATAAAAAGCCTGGTGACCTTAAAAAAAAAAAAATCAACAGAGTAAAAGGATAACCCATAGAATAGAGGAGAATATTTGAAAATTATGAATCTGATAAGGGATTGATATTCAGAATATATAAAGAACACCAAAAATTCAACAACAAAAATAGAAATGACCTAATTTAAATATTGATTTACTTAAATAGTTGTCCAAAGAAGATATGCAAATGTCCAATAGGCACGTGAATATATGCTCAACATCACTAATCACTAGGGAAATGCAAATCAAAACTACACTGAACATTGGGGTACACATGTCTCTTTCAATTCTGGTTTCCTTGGTGTGTATGCCCAGCAGTGGGATCGCTGGATCATAAGGCAGTTCTATTTGCAAATTTTTAAGGAATCTCCACACTGTTCTCCATAGTGGCTGTACTAATTTGCATTCCCACCAACAGTGTAAGAGGGTTCCCTTTTCTCCACACCGTCTCCAGCATTTATTGCTTATTGACTTTTGGATCGCAGCCATTTTCTGACTAGAGTGAAATGGTACCTCATTGTGGTTTTGATTTGCATTTCTCTGATAATGAGTGATGTTGAGCATCTTTTCATGTGTTTGTTAGCCATTCGTATGTCTTCTTTGGAGAAATGTCTATTTAGTTCTTTGGCCCATTTTTTGATTGGGTCATTTATTTTTCTGGAGTTGAGCTGCATAAGCTGCTTGTATATTTTTGAGATTAGTTGTTTGTCAGTTGCTTCATTTGCTATTATTTTCTCCCATTCAGAAGGCTGTCTTTTCACCTTGCTTATAGTTTCCTTTGTTGTGCAGAAG
>SJXQ01008253.1:209659-245856 GCA_006408695.1 Aepyceros melampus | reverse complement strand
GTCTAGGTTCAATGCAGGATGCAGGATGCTTGGGACTGATGCACGGGGATAATCCAGAGAGAAGGTGTGGGGCGGGAGGGGGGAGGTGGGGGTCGGGATTGGGAGTTCATGTACACTCATGGCTGATTCATGTCAACGTATAGCAAAACGAATACAGTATTGTAAAGTAAAACAAAAAAATAAATAAAAATAAAAACTAGTTAAAAAAAAACTACACTGAGATATCACTTCAGTCCCACTAGGATGGATATTATGAAAAACAAACAAAAAAAAAAACAGAAAAAAAGAAAGTTGGTGAGGATGTGGAAAAATTGGAACCTTTGTGCACTATTGGAGTGTGAAGTTGTACATCCACTATGGAAAACAATGTGGCAGAACTCTCCAAAATTAATAATAGAACTACAATATGATCTAGAAATTCCACTTTTGGGTATATATACAAAAGAAATGAAAGCAGGAGTATATTTATAGGGTATATTTGTACACCCATGTTGATAGCAGCCTTGTTTATCATAATAGCTTAAATGTGGAAGCCTCTCAAGTGTCCATTGATAAATAAATGGACAAGCAAAATGTGATATATACATACCTACAATGGACTATTACTCACCCTTAGAAAGAAGAAAATTCTGACATATACTACGATGGGGATAATCCTTGAGGACATTATATTAAGTGAAATAAACCATTCACAAAAAGACAAATGCTATATGATTTCACTTATTTAAGGTAATTGAAATAGCCCAAATCATAGAGACAGAAAGTAGAATGGTAGTCCTTAGAGACTAGGGAGAGAGGAGAGTGGGGAGTTATTGTTTAATGAGTATGGAATTTCAATTTTACAAGATGGAAAGAAATAGAGATAGATAATGGTGATGGTTACAATTTATAAATGTATTTAATGCCACTGAACTGTACAGCTAAAAATGGTTAAGATGTCTTTTTAAAGTAAAGTAAAATTCTACATGTGTGGGAGGTTATACTTGTGATTCATATAATTGTATATTTATGACTCATGGAGTTGATGATGGATAGGGGGGCCTGGCACGCTGCAGTCCATTTTGTCACAAAGGGTCAGACACTACTGAGTGACTGAACTGAACTGAACTGACTGATACACCTTGAATACTTCTCTCTGAATTCAAAGGAAGGATAACAAAGAAATTTGTTATACAATTGCTGCATGATTTGTTGCTATTAATAATAAAACTGGCTTTTTAATTTTTCCCCAAATCTGAACTGAGTATATTCAGATTTTAAAATGTAACACAAAATATTACAATAAAACCACTTGAATTCCTAAACTGAAATACCATTTTTTCTCTTTGGTGACAGTGCATAGCATTTACATGGCACTATACAGAAAATGGTTTTTGCAAATATTTGCAGGAAAAGTTTCATATATTTGATTTAAAATGTACTAAAAATTAGTCCATTATAGAAAAATATCCAATGAATTTTTCACTTCTTCCATGGCATTTAGCAAGTGTACACAGTGTTGCTGAGCAATATTCTCTCTAACTGTTTTAACTTATAAGTGGAGGATCATGTTTTGTAATAAAAATGAAAAAAACTGAGAATGCAAGAACAGAGTTATTTAGTATAGTAGTGAAACTTGCAACAAAGTCAAATTGACATACTTAATCACATGCAAAGTTATTAAAGCTTGAATGGTAATTATTCTGAAATATTATGGAAATGACAGTTACTGGTATTGCTTTCCCCTGATCAAATCACTTATTTCTAAAGCTGAGTATATTATGGGACAACACATTATTTGAAGGTACTTTGTCAAATTGAGCTTTAAAGTTTCCATTGTAACTTTTGTCTAACCATCCATATCTACCTTCTACACTTACATAGACTCTGAGTCACTTAACTTTCTTCTTAGCAGTTATCAAATACCTGAAGATATCTATCTTTGCCTCATCTCACCATCATCTTTTTCCCCTTCCAAGCAGAGCAACTCAGTTTCTCTTAATTGTTCATCATAGGATATTTCTTAAGCTCCTAAAACTGTGGATTAAATTCCTATGAATATTTTAATGGTATTTTTCTCTCCCCAAAGAGATATAATCTATTCATATCCTATATGTGATATGAAACTTAGAAATGGTGATGTGATTATTTTATCCTTGATCTATACAATCTGTTCATTTGCATCTACTGCTTGAATTTCCAAACAAACATTTTTTGAAGCATTATTTAACACAGCAAGATGTACCAGTTTTAAGAGTTCATTTCTATATGTTTTGACAATTTATAGACAGAGGAATCTGTTGGGCTAGTCTATGGGGTCGCAAAGAATCAGGCACAGCTGAGCAACTAAGCACAAGCACACATAAAGCATTATGCTTGTTGGGGACTGAATGTTTGTGTCCAATTAAAATTCATATTTTGAATCCCTAACCTCCATTGTGACTATATCTGGAGATAGGGCCTGTAAATAATTAAGTTTATATAAGGTAATAAGGGTGGGGCCTTAACCAATAGGATTAATGTCCTCATAAGAAAGGTATTCCAGAGAGCTGTCTCTCTGTGTCTGCATACATGCTCTGAGGAAAGTCCATGTGAGGACACAGCATTATAAATCAACTACACACTTCAGTAAAAAATTTTAATTTAAAAAATAGTTGTGAATGTACTTGAAGTGAAAGTGTTAGTCACCCCATCGTGTCCAACTCTTTGCAACCCCATGGGTTGTAGTCCTCCAGGTTCCTATGTCTATGGGATTCTTCAGGCAAGAATACTGGAGTGGGTAGCCATTCCTTTCACCAAGGGATCTTCCTGACCCAGGGATTAAACCCAGGTCTCCTGCATTGCAGGCAGATTCTTTACTGTTTAAGCCACCAGGAAAGCTATTAATTCATCCATATTTTTTTGTGTCTTTCAGTAGTTCAGTTCAGTTCAGTCGCTCAGTTGTGTCTGACTCTTTGTGACCCCGTGAATCGCAGCACGCCAGGCCTCCCTGTCCATCACCAACTCCCGGAGTTCACTCAGACTCACGTCCATTGAGTCAGTGATGCCATCCAGCCATCTCATCCTCGGTCGTCCCCTTCTCCTCCTGCCCCCAATCCCTCCCAGCATCAGAGTCTTTTCCAATGAGTCAACTCTTCGCATGAGGAGGCCAAAATACTGGAGTTTCAGCTTCAGCTCATACCCTCCAAAGAAATCCCAGGGCTGATCTCCTTCAGAATGGACTGGTTGGATCTCCTTGCAGTCCAAGGGACTCTCAAGAGTCTTCTCCAACACCACAGTTCAAAATCATCAATTCTTTAGCACTCAGCTTTCTTCACAGTCCAACCCTCACATCCATACATGACCACTGGAAAAACCATAGCCTTGACTAGACGGACCTTTGTTGGCAAAGTAATGTCTCTGCTTTTGACTATGCTATCTAGATTGGTCATAACTTTCCTTCCAAGGAGAAAGTGTCTTTTAATTTCATGGCTGCAGTCACCATCTGCAGTGATTTTGGAGCCCAAAATAATAAAATCTGACAGTGTTTCCACTGTTTCCCCATCTATTTCCCATGAAGTGATGGGACCAGATGCCATGATCTTCATTTTCTGAATGTTGAGCTTTAAGCCAACTCTTTCACTTTCCTCTTTTACTTTCATCAAGAGGCTTTTTAGTTCCTCTTCACTTTCTGCCATAAGGGTGGTGTCATCTGCATATCTGAGGTTATTGATATTTCTCCCAGCAATCTTGATTCCAGCTTGTGCTTCCTCCAGCCAGCATTTCTCATGATGTACTCTGCATATAAGTTAAAAAAGCAGGGTGACAATATACAGCCTTGATGTACTCCTTTTCCTATTTGGAACCAGTCTGTTGTTCCATGTCCAGTTCTAACTGTTGCTTCCTGACCTGCATATAGGTTTCTCAAGAGGCAGGTCAGGTGGTCTGGTATTCCCATCTCTCTCAGAATTTTCCACAGTTTATTGTGATCCACACAGTCAAAGGCTTTGGCATAGTCAATAAAGCAGAAATTGGTGTTTTTCTGAAACTCTCTTGCTTTTTCCATGATCCATCAGATGTTGGCAATTTGATCTCTGGTTCCTCTACCTCTTCTAAAACCAACTTGAATATCAGGAAGTTCATGGTTCACGTATTGCTGAAGCCTGGCTTAGAGAATTTTGAGCATTACTTTACTAGCATGTGAGATGAGTGCAATTGGTGGCAGTTTGAGCATTTCAGTAGTTCATTCCTTTATTGGTTATGAGTAATATTCCATTTACGGAAATACCAAAATTGGTTGTATGCATTTACCTGTTGATGAACATTTGGGTTATTTCCAGATATGGGGTTATTATATTTAAAGCTGCTATCAACATTAATGTGCAAGTCTTGACTTTACTTTGATTTTATTTCCTTGGGACTAATAACTAATAACAGAATTGATGGGTTGTATAGAAAGTGGAAGAGTATGAACAAAAAATTGCCAAAATGGAAATATCATTTTACACTCCCATCAAGAGTATGAGAACAGAAAGTTTTCCACATAGTCGTGAATACTTGATTTTGTAGTCTTTTAATTTTCTAAATTTTATTTTGCATATAATGATAATATATTGCAATTTTAATTTGCATTGCTCTGATGACTGATACTGAACATTTAAAAATTTGCATGTCTGTGAGATGTTTATCCTTTTTTTGTGCAGCATCTGCTCTAATCATTTGCTTGTTTTTAATGAGAGTTGTCTTTTATCTATTTATTATTATATTGTAAACATTATTTTTATACTCCTGATACAAATCCTTTATCTGATATACATATTTTGAGTATTTTCCTAAGTTTTGACTTGTTTATTTTTCCAGATTGTGTCTTTCTAAAATCAGACATTTTGAATTCTGTTCAAATTCAATTTTTTATTTTCTTTTCATAGTTTGTGACATTTGTGCCCTGTTTAGTAACACTCTGCCTGACTTAGGCTCACAAAAACATTCTTGTTTATTCTGTTTTATAAATATACACTTACATCTAAGTTTATCATCCATTTCAAATTCCTTTTTGGATATATGAAGTCATCATGATCAAAGTTCATTTTTTTTTTTTCACATGGACATCCAGTTGTTCTAACAAGTGTTTTTGAAAGCTTATGTTTTTCCCATTGAATTACCTTGGCATCTGTGTTGAAAATCAACTGGAGCATAAATATGAAGGTTTATTTCTGGTCAATTTATTCTGTCTATGTTTCTTAGTATCTCACTCTTTCAATTTTTGTAGGAAAATAATATGAAGCAGGTAGCATAATTCCTCCATCTTTTCCCTTTGTTTTCAGAATAATTTGTGTTTCCATATAAATTTAGAATCAATTTGTTAATCTCTATAAAGAGACTGCTGTATTATTGATTAGAATTGCATTTAATCTGCATATGAATTTAGGGAGAATTGATATTGTAACTTTGAGTTTCCAATCCATGAGCATGGTATAGCTCTACATTTGTATAGGTTTTCTCTCATTATCCTAGCAATATCTTAGTTTTCAATGTACCAATAATCTTGAATCTGCACATCTTTTGTTAAATTGAAACAACCTTCTGGGTTTTCATTATTATTTATTAATATGGAAAACTATATCATGCAATATTCAAATATTAATGAAACCTTTATTTCTAGGATAAATCCAGTTTGAGGATACATTGTCTATTTAATATTATTTTCTGTATTTGATTTGCTACTATTTTATTAATGATTTTTAAGTCTGTGCTCAAGAAGAATATTGGTCTATAGTTTTCTTTTTTTCCCCTTTTTCAGCTGTGCCATGCAGCTCGTGGTGTCTTAGATCCCTGACCAGGGACTGAACCTGGGGCCACAGCAGTGAAAGTGCTGAGTCCTAAACATTGGACCACCAGGCAAGTCCCTTTAGTTTTCTTTTCTTTTGATGTTGTTATCTGGCTTTGGTATAAAGGTAACATTGAGCTCCCAGAATGAGTTGAAAACTGTAATTCACATCCCTTATTTTCTGTGAAAAAAATGATAGGCTTGGCATTATTTCTTCCTTCAGTTCAATTCAGTTGCTCAGTTGTGTCTGACTCTTTGGGACCCTATGAACTACAGTGCAACAGGCTTCCCTGTCCATCACCAACTCCTAGAGTTTACTCAAACTCATGTCCATCAAGTCAGTGATGCCATCTAACCATCTCATCCTCTGTAATCCCTTTCTCCTCCTGCCTTCACTCTTTCCCAGCATCAGGGTCTTTTCAAGTGAGTCAGTTCTCCCATTAACTAGCCAAAGTATTGGACTTTCAGCTTCAGGATCAGTCCTTCCAATGAATATCCAGGACTGATTTCCTTTAGGTTGGACTGGTTGGATCTCCTTGCAGTCCAAGGGACTTTCAAGAGTATTCTCCAACACCATGGTTCAAAAGCATCAATTCTTCAGCACTCAGCTTTCTTTATAGTCCAACTCTTATATCCATACATGACTATTGGAAAAACCGCAGCTTTGACTAGATGGACCTTTGTTGGTAAAGTAATGTCTCTGTCTATGCTGTCTAGGTTGATCATAGCTTTTCTTCCAAGGAGCAAGCCCCTTTTAATTTCATGGCTGCAGTCATCATCTGCAGTGATTTCGGAGCCCCCAAAATAAAGTGTTTCACTGTTTCTGTTGTTTCCCCATCTATTTGCTGTGTGATAAGACCAGATGCCATGATCTTAGTTTTCTGAATGTTGAGTTTTAAGCTAACTTTTTCACTCTGCTCTTTCACTTTCATCATGATGCTCTTTATTTCTTTTTTGCTTTCTGCCATAAAGGTGGTGTCATTTGCATATCTGAGGTTATTGATATTTCTCTCGGCAAACTTGATTCCAGCTTTTGCTTCATCCAGCCCAGTATTTTGTAATAATGTACTCTGCATATAAGTTAAATAATCAAGGTGACAATATGCAGCCTTGATGTATTCCTTTCCTGATATGGAACCGGTCTGTTGTCCCATGTCAAGTTCTGACTGTTGGTTCTTGACCTGCACACAGATTTCTCAGGAGGCAGGGCAGGTGGTCTGGTATTCCCATCTCTTTCAGAATTTTCCACAGTTAATTGTGATCCACACAGTCAAAGACTTTGGCATAGTCAATAAAGCAAAAGTAGATGTTTTTCTGGAATTCTTGCTTTTTTGATGATCCAGCAGATTTTGGCAATTTGATCTCTGATTCCTCTGCCTTTTCTCAACCTAGTTTGGACATCTGAAAGTTCACGGTTCATGTACTATTGAAGCCTGGCTTGGAGAATTTTGAGCATTCTTGGTAGCATGTGAGATGAGTGCGATTGTGCAATAGTTTGCACATTGCCTTTCTTAGGGAATGAAATGAAAACTGACCTTTTCTAGTTTTCATTTTTTCCTTAAGTATTTTAAAGCAACTTGGTTATGAAGTTTTGTTTGTAAGAATGTTATAAATTATAAATTCAGTTTCATCGATAGATATGACTATCCAAATATTCTAATTTTTTTGTCAGATTTAGTGATTTAAGTGATTTCTAGAAGTGTGCTTATTTCATCTAAGTTGTCAAATTTATTGTTATAAATTTTTAATAGTCTTATCATTATTTTAAATTCCATATGATTGATAATGGTACTCTCTCTTTTATCTCTCATATTTCTAATTTGTTTTCTTTCATTGACTAGAGATTTTCTTTCCATTAACTAGAGGCTTATCAGTTTATTCATATTTTCAAAGAGCCTGCATTTTTTTCATTAAATTTTCTCTATTGTTTTTCTGTTTCATAATTCACTGATTGCAATTCTTAAATTTATTTCCCTTCTTCTTTTTACTCTGGTTTAACATGCTGTTTTATTTCTTTATTTTTAGCTTCATGAGATGGCAATTTAGACAGCTGATTTTAGACTTTTGAAAAAAAATTTAATGCTATAAATTTCTTGCTAAGTATTATGCTATCTGCATTTTACACATTCTGATATATTGTGATTTCATTTTCATTCAACTCAAAGCTTTTTCTAATTTATCTCATAATTTTTTCTTTGGCCTATGATTTATTTCAATGTATGTTTTTTAGTTTATAAGCATTTCAAATATTTTCAGATATCTTTTTAGTATTAATTTGTAATTTGATATTTCTGCTTTCAGCAAACATATACTATATAATATGAATTTAGATTTATTGGGATTTGCTGGTTTAGCATATGGTCTGTTTTAAAATTTTTTTATTGAAGTATAGTTGATATATAATAAGTTACAGGTGTATAGTAAAGTGGTTTACAATTTTTAATATTTATGCTTCATTTATAGTTATTATAAAATATCTCTATATTCCCCACATTGTACAATATATCTTTATAGCTTATTTTATACCTAATAATCATGGTCATTTTTTTTAAACTATTTGCACTACCATGAAGTGTATACTTAATGATCTTTTTCACAAAGATGACCTGAAAAGTCTCATCAAATTCCTTTTGAAGAGATTTACTTTGAGCAATCAATCAGAAAAATAATCTGACAGATTATTAGTGTGCCAGTGTTGGCTTCTAGGGGTCTCCATTTATTTTTCTAAGTGATCATGAATCCTCATATTCATAATATAGAATAGTACTGAAGATTGAGGTTAGTCTCTCCAGACATGCTTAAATTTTTGATAAAGTGACATTCTGAGTCTGGAAGCATGGTTCCCATTTTTCCTCTAGTCCTCAGCAGTCACTGATGGAGGTCTATTCAGCTTCTGTAATTTATGTAAATATTTAAAAAATACCAGGTAGATTTATATTCATTTTGACCATTAAAGAGAGCCACCCTCAACAAAGGAGGCTGAATGCAAAGGTGGGCAGTGTTTTTTTCTGGTTCTAAGAGAGATTCCCAATCACCCTCAAATTATCTTCCTTTTTTCAAACTATGCTTCCTTTGGAGAGTTGGGCATATACTTCTCTCCTTGTTACAGATGGGAACACAGTCCTACTGTTAATTATGGCAATTTATCTATCTCTCAGATACGTCAGAACAGAAAGAAAGACTTAACAAGGGTCTTTCTTTGCCGCTGAAAAAGGGTGATCACTTCCAAACGCCCTGTTGAAAGGAAAAGACCTGGGTTTAAGAGATAATTGTGACACTCCTAGTTGTGAAATTTCAACTACATTACCTTCTCCACAGTTTGGTTTTCTTTTCCATGTATGCAGAGTAACAATACTTACTTACTTGGCAAGGGTATTGTGAGAATTAAAGGTTACTTATATAGAATGTTTTGCATATACTAGATGTTCAATAATAGTAGCCCTTATCAATATTATCACCATCTATTGACTCTTAGAAGAAATGGTGTAGATATCATAGTCACAAAATAGTCCAAAATACAGTACTTGGATGCAATCTCAAAAATGACAGAATGATCTCTGTTCGTTTCCAAAGAAAACCATTCAATATCACAGTAATCCAAGTCTATGCCCCAACCAGTAAACCTTAAGAAGCTGAAGTTGAATGGTTCTATGGAGATCTACAAAACCTTCTAGAACTAACACCCCAAAAAGATGTTCTTTTCATTATAGGGGACTGGAATGCAAACGGAGGAAGCCAAGAAACACCTGATGTGACAGGTAACCTTGGCCTTTGAGTATAAAATGAAGCAGGGCAAAGGCTAATGGAGTTTTGCCAAGAGAATGCACTGGTCATAGCAAACACCCTCTTCCAACAACACAAGAGAAGACTCTAAGCATGGACATCACCAGATGGCCAACATCGAAATCAGATTGATTATATACTTTGCAGCCAAAGCTCTATACAGTCAGCAAAAATAAGGCTGGGAGCTGACTATGGCTCAGATCATGAACTTCTTATTTCCAAATTCAGACTTAAATTGAAGAGAGTGGTGGAAAACCACTAGACCATTCAGGTATGACCTGAATCAAATCCCTAACAATTATACAGTGGGAGTGATAAATACATTCAAGGGACTAGATCTGATAGAGTGCTTGATGAAGTATGGATGGAGGTTCATGACATTGTATGGGAGACAGGGATCAAGACCATCCCCAGGAAAAAGAAATGCAAAAAAAAAAAAAAAAAATGGCTGTCTGAGGAGGCATTACAAATAGCTGTGAAAAGAAGAGAAGCGAAAAGCAAAGGAGAAAAGGAAAGATATACCCAACTGAATGCAGAGTTCCAAAGAATAGCAGGGAGAGATAAGAAAGCCTTCCTCAGCTATCAACGCAAAGAAATAGAGGAAAATAATAGAATGAGAAAGACTAGAGACCTCTTCAAGAAAATTAGAGACACCAAGGGAACATTTCATGCAAAGATGGGCTCAATAAACGACTAAATGGTAGAGACCTAACAGAAGCAGAAGATATTAAGAAGAGGTGCAAGAATACACGGAAGAACTGTACAAAAATGATCCTCATGATACAGATAATCACAATGGTATGATCACTCACCTAGAGCCAGACATCCTGGAATGTGAAGTCAAGTGGGCCTTAGGAAGCATCACTATGAACAAAGCTAGTAGAGGTGATGGCATTCCAGCTGAGCTATTTCAAATCCTAAAAGATGATTGTGTGAAAGTGCTGCACTCTATATGCCAGCAAATTTGGAAAATTCAGCAGTGGCCACAAGACTGGAAAAGTTCAGTTTTCATTCTAAACCCAAAGAAAGGCAATGCCAAAGAATGCTCAAACTACCACACAATTGCAGTCATCTCACATGCTAGTAAAGTAATGCTCAAAATTCTTTAAGCCAGGTTTTAACAATATGTGAACTGTGAACTTCCAGATGTTCAAGCTGGTTTTAGAAAAGGCAGAGGAATCAGAGATCAAATTGCCAACATCTGCTGGATCATCAAAAAAGGAAGAGAGTTCCAAAAAAACATCTATTTCTGCTTTATTGACTATGCCAAACCTTTGACAGTGTGGATCATAACAAACTGGAAAATTCTGAAAGAGATGGCAATACCAGACCACCTGACCTGCCTCTTGAGAAATCTGAATGCAGGTCAATAAGCAACAGCTAGAACTGGACATGGAACAACAGACTGGTTCCAAATAGGGAAAGGAGTACATCAAGGCTGTATATTGTCACCCTGCTTATTTAACTTCTATGCAGAGTACATCATGAGAAATGCTGGGCTGGAGGAAGCACAAGCTGGAATCATAATTGCCAGGAGAAATATCAATAACCTCAGATATGCAGATGACACCACCCTTATGGCAGAAAGTGAGAAGAACTAAAGAACCTCTTGATGAAAGTGAAAGAGAAGAGTGAAAAAGTTGGCTTAAAGCTCAATATTCAGAAAACAAAGATCATGGCATCTGGTCCGATCACTTCATGGGAAATAGATGGGGAAACAGTGGAAACAGTGTCAGACTTTATTTTTTTGGCCTCCAAAATCCTGCAGACAGTGACTGAAGTCATGAAATTAAAAGATGCTTACTCCTTGGGAGAAAAGTGTTGACCAACATAGACAGCATATTAAAAATCAGAGACATTACTTTGTTAACAAAGGTCCATCTAGTCAAAGCTGTGGTTTTTCCAGTAGTCATGTATGGATGTGAGTGTTGAGCTATAAAGAAAGCTGAGCACTGAAGAATTGAAGCTTTTGAACTAAGGTGTTGGAGAAGACTCTTGAGAGTCCCTTGGACTGCAAGGAAATTCAACCAGTCATTCCTAAAGGAAATAGGTCTTGAATATTCATTGGAAGGACTGATGTTGAAGCTGAAACTCCAATACTTTGGCCACCTGATGCAAAGAGCTGACTCATTTGAAAAGACACTGATGCTGAGAATAATTGAAGGTGAGAGGAGAAGGGGACAACAGAGGATGAGATGGTTGAATGGCATCACCAATTCAATGGATATGAGTTTGGGTAAACTCCAGCAGTTTGTGATGGACAGCGAGGCCTGGCGTGCTGCAGTCCATGTCGTCACAAAGAGTTGGAGAGGACTGAATGATGGAACTGAACTGAACTGATTGACTCTTAGTTCCCTCATATAAATGTTTGTTCAGCTGCTGTTCAGCTGCTTGTTCAGTTTGTTCATGTCTGTTTGTTCCCCAGACATGAAAGGGTACAGTGAAAAATAAGATTGCTATGTGGCAATGAAGGACAAAGTTCTCCAATTTTTCCTTTTTATTTGACCAGATGGCTGGATTCATCCACCTTCTCACTCATCAAAATGAATATTTCACAACTCTATCCTTTACAAACTTCAGTCACCTTCTCTGCTGGTCTCACTCTCATCCTTACTATCTCATTGAGAAAACAGAATCAATCAGAAATTAACTTCCACAAGCTTCAATTACTACATCTATCTGTGGACCTATACAAGCATCTCTACCCAGATGCCTTCACTTCTGTAGATGAACTGGATTTCTAGAAAGGAATAAATTCTCAACTTGTCCGCTAGACCATGTTCCTCTATCTTGTTCAACAAAAGGTTTTCAGCAGTTTTTCCTAGTTGTCCCATATTATTAATTTCCCCTTTGAACAATATCACCTGCTTGAAACTAGATATCCTTTCCTCTTGGAAAAGAACAAAAATTAAAAACCTTTTTGACACCACATTCTTTGACACTCCTCCAGCTGCCATCATATTTAGTTACTTTTCCTGACAACAAAACTTTTTTCAAAAGAATGGCATTTATTTACTATTTTAAGTTTCTCTCATTTGATTCTGGATCCTAATCCAATGAGGCATTTGCCTTTACAACACCACAGTTATTTCTCTTATCAAGGTCACTTATTACCTCCATTTTGTTAAATTCATTGCTTGATTCTTAATCCTTATCTGTCTTGGCATGACCACAGTATTTGACACAATTGATTTTCTCTATCCCCAAATCTACTTCTCCTCAGTAAATGATATCTTCAGTTCTATAAGACTTCCCTGGTGGCTCAAATGGTAAAGCATTTGCCTACAATGCGGGAGACTCTCGTTTGATCCCTGGATCTGGAAGATCCTCTGGAGAAGGAAATGGAAACCCACTCCAGTATTCTTGTCTGGAAAATCCCATGGATGGAGGAACGTGGTAGGCTACAGTCCATCGGGTTGGAAAGAGTCGGACATAACTGAGCGACTTCACTTTCACTTTCTTTCTTTTCAGTTCTATAGCTACTTAAGTAAAAAACTTTATAGTCATCTTTGATTTCTCACTTTCTTTTTCAGCCCATATCTTACAAATATTTGCATATCCTGTTGGTTTTGCCTTCCAAAGATAATATAATTGAACATCTCACTATCTCTACTGTGCACACTCTTATCTAAGTCATCATTATTTCTCATCTTGATTTCTGTAATAGCATCTTAACCTTGCTACTTCTACCTTTTCCACCATATTATTACAGTATTATTACGGTAGTCAAATAATGCCATTTCTATTCTGATCACATTTAATAGCTTTTCATAACAATGAAAACAAAGCCATGCTCAACCTGGTTCTTTTAATTTCTGACATCTCCTGTTATTCTTCCTCTCCCCTCATTCTAATTCAGGCACATGGGCCAATGTATGTCTCCTTAAGCATACCTGGTACAATCTTGTCACAAGGCCTTTGCCCTTGTGTTTCCCTCTTCCTGAATACAGAAAAATGCATATCTAGTGCTCTCATCTCCTTCAGCTGTTTGTTCAAATGCACCTTCTCAGTAAAACTTTCCTTATCTGTGTCATTTTACATTTCATTCTTCAACTTTTGACTCTGTCAACTCTTTGCTTTATTATTCTTTTTAGCACTCATCAGCATCTGACTAACGGTCTCTTTTACATGTGTATGTGGTAATTGTGTCTCCTGCTTCTGGAATATAAGTCCAGAAGCTTGAAGATTCTTGTTTGCTTTTTTCCTAACAACATTTTCATTGTTTAGAATAATACTTAACTTACAGTTGTTGTTCAGTTGCAAAGTCCCATCAGACTCTTTGTGACCCCACAGAAGCATGCCATGTTTCCCTGTCCTTCATTGTCTTGTAGAGTTTGCTCAAACTCATGTTCATTGAGTTGGTAAAGCCATCCAACCATCTCATCCTCTGTCACCTCCTTCTCCTCCTGCCTTCCATCTTTCTCAAAGAGCTGACTCATTGGAAAAGACAGTTGGTGCTTCATAAATACTTGTTGAATAATAAAATATTGTCCTAGTGTTACCTGGTTTTCCTCTTTTTTCCCCAGGATAAAGTAATCAGTGTGTTAGTTGCTCAGTTGTGTCTGACTCTGTGCAACCCCTAGACTGTAGCCCGCCAGCATCCTCTGTCCATGGGATTCTCCAGGCAAAAATACTGGAGTGGGTTGCCATTTCCTACTCCAGGGAAAATAATCAGTAGTAACATGTAAAATTTCTGAATTATTGTACCATTTTCACCTATATCTTCTTAAAAGAGTTCAATTTACATATAGTAAAAACTTCCCTGTTCAGTGTGAAGTTCTGAGAATTCAGACATGTAAGTTGTGTAACCACCACCACAATCAAGATAAACAATTGCATCATCTCCAAATTTCCCCTGTGTCCTTTTGCAGTATATTCTTCCTCCATATCCCCAACACCTGGTGACTAGTGTTTTTGTTTCTATTTTATATCTATAGTTTTGTCTTTCCAACAATCTCATAAGTAGAATCATGATGTATGTAGCTTTTAGACTCTGGTTCCTTTCATTTAGTTTAATTAGAGGTACATCTCAGTTATTTCATTTATTAGTAATTTATTCTTTTCATTACTGAGTAGTATTCCATCCCATTGGACAGATAAGCCACAATTTGTTTATCCATTTCCCAGCTGAAAACTATTTGTGCTGTTTTCATATTTTGTTGATTACTAATAAACATTTATGTGTGGATTTTTGTGCAAATTTAAGTTTTTATTTCATTTGTGTGAATACTTAAGAGTGGGGTTTATGAGTTATGTGGTAAGTTTATGTTTAAGTGTATATGAAGTTTCCACTTGGAAAAATATTTTCAGTCCATCCAATGAATAGGAGTTATAGTTACTTCATATCCTTTCATTTGGTATCATGTTTTTTTTTAAAGCTGTGACGCTATGGACTACCAGGCTCTGCTCTCCATGGGATTCTCTAGGTAAGAATACCGGAGTGGGTTGCTGTGCCCTCCTCCAGGGGATCTTCCTGATCCAGAGATGGAACCTGTGTCTCTTAAGTAGTCTCCTGCGTTGGCAAGCAGGTTCTTTATCACTAGCACTACCTGGAAATTTCTTTAATCATTAATGATGTTGAGCATGATTACTTATGCTTATTTCCCATCCATATATCTTCTTTGGTGAAGTAACTTTTCACATCCCTTCTCTTTTTAAATTGTGTTGTTGATTTTTCTTTTACTGAATTTTGAATGACCTTTATAAATTCTGGGTACAAGTCCTTTATCAGATTTATGATTTGGAAAATATTTTCTTTTAGTCTGTTGCCTGTCTTCATTCTTCTAACATGACTTTCAAAGAGCATATATTTATAATTTTGATAAAGTTCAATTTATCATTCTTTTTCTTTTAAGGATTGAGCTTTGGTGTTATATCTGAGAAATATTTGCCTAAGCCAAAGTCAAAAAGTTTTCTCTAAGCTTTCTCTTAGAAGTCAATTTTAAGTGTTTTGATTTAATTGAATTTTTATAAAAACATCTATATCTTTGAGCTGAATGTGGCTTGTGGGCTGTATTTTGTCACCTTTAGTCTATGGTTTAATCTGGAAGCCATCAATAGGGAAAAGAATCCAACAACTCTCTTTCCTAGGGCAATCAAATAATGACCTCAAAAACAAGTACTTTTATTTTTATTTTTTTTAAAACAGTATATATTTTTACTTTTAGAATATACCCTAAAATATTTAACAACTAAAATCATAGAATGTGTACTTTTGTACCATGATTTATACATTGGGAGAAAAGCATTCAAAATCAGTAAATATAAATTAAGCTAACTAGTGATCAGAAAGAAAGGTTTATTTTATAAACATGGCTTATTTTTTTAAAAAATTTAGTTTTGTACCTGAGTTATTTTTCAGTACTGTTTTTTTAGTACTGTCCAAGTTTGTTTTGAATTATCATTTTATATGGATTATTTTATTGTTAACTTTTATTTTCCCCCAAATTGAAAAATGCCATTCCATGTACCAAATACATATAACAGTTTTCTCTTATAAAACAGATTTAAAATTCATTCATTGAAGGCATCAGTCACTACAGAGGTGGTAGAAATAATAAAGCTTCTGATATCAGTTATATAGATACATGATAACAGGGGAGAGAAGATTGTAACTACAATTAGACAGTAACTCCATTGTTCCCATTCCTTACTATGGAGTTAATGACTAGCTCGAGGGTCCATGAAAAGCAGGGAGCGAATGATGTTTAATGATCCAACAAGTCATTAAATGCCTAAAAAGGAATCACAATGTCAGGTATCATTGCCCTTATGAATGTACACTGCTACAAGAATAACATTTGAAGTTTACTTGCGCATACATTTCCATGTTAATATAACTCATTCTGTTGGAAAAAATTAAAAAAAAATATTCTGGAGCTCTGATCTGTCTGTTGGCATTTTTGTTCCTCACTTATAATAAACCAACCAGTTTCACTGGGATTAAAGTGTCATCTTTATAATTAAATTTTAGGTGACACAGCGAAATCAGTAATGAATCTGAGCTAGTAGAAACTCTGCTTTCAAATGTTAAAGGACTAAAATTTAATTTTAAACATGTTCCAAAGATCTGAAAGATATATTTTATTTGAGAGGACAAATAATGAGAAGTTTAAAATGTAGACATCTTAAAGTAAAGAATAATTAATCAGACAGAGATAGCCATCCAGTCATAATAAATCAGTTCCTCCTTTACTAACCTCTTATTTCTCAGCTATCTTTTAGGGGAATGAGAGACAATTCTACCTCAGTTTAGACTAGATTTGGAAGTGGATCAAATAAGGTAGTCCAGTATGTCTTGAATGTGACAAAATGATTAATATTGTAGCTTATTGTTCCAAGAATGGGGAGTTGTGATCTAATTAGAATTTATAGCCTGCTATATACATTAGATATCACCATTTATACATGAATATTAAAAAATGGCTAGATCAAGCAATAGGCAAAGCACATTATATAAACTGTGTGCTTACTAGTCCCCTAAAAATTAGATAAACCACTGATGTCATTTTAACCAGCATTGGGATGTATTCAGTTTATAAAGTTCTCCTTTACTCCTGTCTTGTTTCCTTTTATTATTAAGATTCAGTCTGTTTAACAAAAACATCTATAATTTATTAATATTTATTTGAAAAATGCAAGACAGATTTGGAGACAGATGGAGACAGAACTGTTCAAAGAAAACCATCAGCAGAATACATAGTGGATGAGTATTATTCGGCAAGCCAGGACCATTCAAATTATTCAAATCAAGACAGGGAACAAAAAGGATAAAAGTTTTAATTCTTCTTTTACCAAAACTATCTGTGAATAATTTAGACATATTGAATTAAAATTTTAATATTCAACATTATTTTTAAATGGAGGTTAAAAAAGAAAAGCAGAGATAATTCATTTATCAAGGCATTATTGATCCAGTAAAATATTAAGATTTGTTATAAAGCCAAAATAGAGGTATTTCAGAGAGTAAAGTATAAACCTGTGAAAAGTTAAAATATTTAAATATTTGGATTGCACACTAAAGACAATTATGGATGAACATATGATAACTTTAATGATTATTATATTTTGAGCCCTATTGTTTATTGGCACACTGGTTATTTACATCAACAATTTCTAATCCTATAGGTCTTATTATTCCAGAAGTGTTTTTATCTTAATGTGAAGAAAGTTGAGCTCAGAAATGCTAAACAAATTGCTCAAGTTCACATGAGCAAGTAGAATCAAAATTTGGTCTCAGATCTCTGTTGTTTTTGCTATTTCCACTGTACCATATTATCCCTCTACAGATGGCATGCAAGTGAGATACCACTTTAATTATCCCAGAAGTTTACTACTCAGAAACATACAGCATTTTCTGTTGACAGGAAGAAAGCACAAAATGCATCTAGGAAATAAATGTGCCCATATAATAACATACTTCTTTATTTTCTGGATGTGAGAATTCCTTATGATTAGGATTTAGTTCATAGTCTTATCTATTACTTTCCAGATTATTCTAAGAAACTTAGTAGTATGTTTTCCTAGTTCATAGAATGTTAAGTATGATATAGTAAAAATTTGAGTGGCAAAACCGTGGAGAGACACATGGTTTTAGCAATAAACGTCAGCTGATAGCAAGCAAGAAAATAAGAAAATGATAGCCATGAGGATTAAAAGACCCCAGCAGTCTGAGTTCATTTACTAGAAAGACAAACTTCCTTAGATACCTTGATAGCTTCTAAATGCATCACTTTATTAAAGCACACCATAAAAGTGACACATACTGAAGTTTCTGAGTCATTAAGGAAAAAGTGAAGACATTAACAGCTCACATTTATTGAATACTTACTATGTGCCAAGAACTTTTCTAAGTCTTTCTCATTTATTGACTCATATTGACTTCACAGTACCTCTTATTAAATCTGTGCTCCTATTTGTCCATTTTACAGATGAAGAAAATGAATCTTAGGGGAGTTAAGTCACTTTCACAAGAATGTGTGAACAGGATAAGGCTCCAAGCTCAGTTTGCACATATGGCAGACATTGTGCCATATGCATGCATGCTAGGTCTCTTCAGTCACATCCAGCTCTTTGTGACCCCAGGACTGTAGCCTGCCAGTCTTCTCTGTCCATGGAATTCTCCAGGTAAGAATACTGAAGTGGATTGCCATACCCTCCTCCAGGGGATCTTCCTGTCCCAGGGATTGAACCTGGATCTCCTGAATTGCAGGCAGATTCTTTATTGCTGAGCCAGCAGGGAAGCCCATAGTGCCAATAATATGGGATACATTTGAGAAGAACAAAATACTTTCAACCTCCTTGGGGAAGCTTGTAATTGTAGTAGAGGAAACAGATATATTTGTGCCATTTAGTAAGTTCACAAGGGAGAGCATGCTTAACTCAGACTGGAAATTAGGGAAGCCTGAAGTTCAGAGAAGATTTCTCTGATGCAGTGGACTTTGATAAGGGCGCTCAGTCTCTGCAGTGCATAAGAAATCAGGTCATTGTGTGTGTGAGTGTGAGTCCATGTCCCTCTTACTATCTCCTATCCTATACCCTCATCACCATTGCCAAACTGTCACTTTGGATACAGGTCAGAGGCTAGGATAAGGACAAAATGCAGGGGCAGAGGAGATACTGAGAACTTTCTAAAATCCTACACAAAGATAAATTTGAAATGGATTCAAGACCTAAATATAAGACTAAAAACTATAAAACTCTTAGAAGAAAACATAGGCAGAGCACTGTGTGACATAAATCATAGCAAGATCCTTTATGGATCCTAGAATAATGGAATAAATATATGGATATAAATGGAAAAATGGAATATAATATAACATGATAATGGAATATAATAATGGAATAACGGAAATAAAAGCAAAAATAAATAAGTGAGACCTAGTTAAAAGCTTTTGCACAGCAAAGGAAACTATAAACAAAGTGAAAAGACAACCCCCGAATGGGAGAAAATAATAGCAAATGAAATGACTGACAAAGAATTAATTTCCAAAACATATAAGCAGTTCACACAACTCAATAATAGAAAAACAAACAACCCAATCAAAAAGTGGGCAAAAGACCTCAACAGACATTTCTCCAAAGACATATATATGGCTAATAAACACATGAAGAGATATTCAACATCACTCATTATTAGAGAAATGCAAGTCAGCTGCAATGAGCTATCACCTCACACCAGTCAGAATGGCCATCATCAAAAATCCACAAACAACAAGTGCTGGAGAGAGTGTGGAGGAAAGGAAATCCTGTGACTGAAGCGATGAAGCAGCAGCAGCAACACTACTCAACCATGAAATGGAAACTGAGGTTAAATTTATTAAAAGGAGAATGAGAATGCCTAACACTTGTTTGTTTAGTTACTCACTTTGAGATAAAAATGGTTTTGTTGGTTTCTGTTTTTAGCATTCAGTAGTTTCTGAGAAAGTGACTATCCTCAACTAAGAAAAAAATCCTAGTTCAAATAATTCGTTGCAATATTCATTCACTACTGGCTGCTTTGTCTACTGGGCATTTCATGAAACAATGTGGTCACATGAAGCGTGGGACTAATATTAATGCAGTACTAGTGGGCACCGGTACTAAATCAGGCCCTGTGCCTGTGATGCTGTTAAGGGCGCTCTGGATTCCAGAAACAGTAAACTCAACCTGGAAAGTCCAGGCTGGGGAGAGGTGAGGAGAGTACCCAGAAAGTTTCTGTGGTAGTCAGTAAAAGTGAACTGGCCAGGTGATGGGAAGACTAAGAATCAAGTTAGCTCCAGGGCTGGTGATCTTCCCATTTCCATCTCTGGCTCTTAGAGGGTATCTCATCTCTCAGAGTCAGCATCAGTGTCTCCATGTCCTGTATCTTCATTTGTCTCTTTTTTGTCTGTGGCTCCCTTTTTGTGTCTTTCTTTATCTCCTTTGTTTTTTTTTGTCTGTCATATTCTATGTAGTCGTTCTCCCTGTATATTTTTATGAGATGTGTTTTTTCTTCCTCTCTCTTTTTCTCCAGGTCTCTATTTTTCTATTTCACTTTGTGACTCTCCCTTTTGTCTGTTTCTGTTGCTTTTCCCTTTGTGTCTTTCTTCTATTTATCTCTGTCTCTTAGGCTGTCTGTTTCTGTCTCTTTCTTTAAGTCTGTGTATCTCTTTATGTCATTCTGTATGCATCGATTGTTTCTGAGTGTCTCTGTATGTCTTTGCTTCTCTGTACGTCCATCTCTCTGTGTATCTCTAAGTGATCTCTGAGTCTGTTCTCCAGATATCTCTCTGGCTTCTATGTGAGTATTTTTCTGAACCCTAATCTGTATTTGTCTGTGTGGTCACATCTCTTTCTCTCTGTCTCTCTCACTCTGCACACACACACATATCTCTTTATATCTCTGTCTCTGTCTTCCCTTGTTTGTTTAGCCAGAGGAGCAGCAATGACAGAAAGAAGATTATAATCAGTGGCCACGTAAGTAAGAGATATCTACCTGTTCTTTGTCTATCTCTCTTTCTCTCTATCTATCTCACTTCTTCCTAACTTTCAACACTTCTGAAGAACCAGAGCCTAGGGGAGAAAGAAGGAGTAGATCTTCTAGAGGCTGACCACCTCAAGGCGAAGAAGAGGTAGGAAGAGACAATATCAGACTGTACATTCCTGTCTGCTTTAGGTTCCTGTATGTATACTGTATTGGTTAACAATGGGAGAGGTACATCAGTTATAAAATGGTCTAAACTGAGCTTTTAATAGCCACTCTTGACTGAGAGTTTTGTAACTTACTTTAGGTGACTTTAAAGAAAAGGAAAGGGAGATACAACATAACTCAGGTGCAGGCAGAATTTGGAGAAAAACTCCACAAAATCATTTAACATTTATATGTAACGAATTTGAAATGACTGAATAAATTACACTAGACCATAAACAATACACCATTTCGTTTCAGTAGCCAAGCATAGTACCAGTCATACAATAAGAACCAAAAGTATTGCTGCTGCTACTGCTGCTAAGTCGCTTCAGCGTGTCCGACTCTTAGCAACCCCGTGGACTGCAGCCTACCAGGCTCCTCCGTCCGTGGGATTTTCCAGGCAAGAGTACTGGAGTGGGTTGCCATTGCCTTCTCCTAAAAGTATTGCTACTTTTACATAACTTTATTCAGCAAGAAGAAATTTAAAAATTGTAATCATTAGAAAGACTTTTCTTTTGAATTACAAATGACAAGATAAGTGAAAGAGATGAACTGAAATAGTCCAGGTATGTTGTTCAGGATGACCCCAATCAGGCACAGGACAGAGTGATATGAGAGAAAAATATCAGCAAAGAAGAGCTAGAAAATTTACTTTTGACATTTCTGACCTAATATTAAAATCAATATGAGATTAGAAAGAGAGGATCAGACCTAGAAAAATGTCCCCAGAGACCATAATATCCAGTACCCTGCCTTTAGCCCGGTGAGAATCTTCAATATCTAGGGCAATGTATCATAGATATAAAAATATTTACTTAAGGATTTTATACTGCTTAGGGTATCTTCTTGATAAGCATTTTCCCCAGCATTTTTGATAGATAGCAGTTTTCTTTCTTGTACCTACAATACCAATGATATTCTGCATTTCATATAATTCAATTAATGTTCTGAAGATAAATTTTTCTTAAATTTTATTGAATCATATTGGCATATTAAAAATTAAGGATTTTGATGAACAGATCAAAGAGTACACGTAGAACAAAATACTATGAGGTACAGCTAATACTCTGTACTTGTCATGTGGCTATGCTACTTTTCTAAGGCTGGGCTAACTGCATCATATCTCGTGAATGTCTTGTTTTAATGTTGTAGCATTTGGCAAAGCTACATTAAAGAAAAATGACTAATATGTTTGGATATATTGTACTTTCAAAAAATATTTTCTAAACTGGAAATCTGAGTATGGTAGTAAAGAAAATTCATGTACCTCAACTGAAAACTAAACATGAATTTAAAAAAGGAAAAATGCATTAAACAATATAAAATCTATTTGCATTTCTTCTTCCTAAAATCATACAAGAGAGGAATTAATTTTTAAATCTTATTAGAGTGGTAGGCATCAGTTGGCTCTATTTGATATATAGGTCTATTCCTTTAAATAACGTGTTTTCTGAAAACAGATTTTACACTAAAAGTTTCCTGAAAATAGATTTTAATATTTTGTTCATATATATACACCTTGATCTAATTTATAATGCAATTATTTGGAAATTTGCAACCAAAGGGAAAGTGAACTGATGGTCTTTCTTACTTTGAAACTCTCCCTTAAATCCCCCACTCTTATGCTCTATGCCCATGAGTTTCAGAGGCCTTTAGGTCAAGGTTAGAATATTATGGCAAACCTGCCTCTACTTGGGAGAACTAAGAATATTGAAGAGTAAATTTAGAGTGACTAGGTGATCAGCAAAGCATGGAGAATAAACATATCTGGATATAGTTGATCATATCTGGATATATTGATCATCTGAGGATGATCAATCAGGTGTCACCTTATCCAGGTTTTTGGAAAGACCTAGTCTTTCTTTCTAATGCTTTTCTGTTTTGGGGTTCCTTGCCTGGAGAATCCCAGGGATGGGGGAGCCTGATGGGCTGCCATCTGTGAGGTCACACAGAGTCGGACACTACTGAAGCGACTTAGCAGTAGCAGCAGCAGACCTGAAGAGGCAGGTTTCTTAACCACATTGTGAATGATAAATTTGGGTCAAACATCCCCTTTCAGTTTTAGTGATATGATTGGATGGGGCTGATCTCATGCTCTAGTCTCAGAGTGAGACATGTTATCCAGGTTTTTGGAAAGACCTAGTCTTTCTTTCTAATGCTTTTCTGTTTTGGGGTTCCTTGCCTGGAGAATCCCAGGGATGGGGGAGCCTGATGGGCTGCCATCTGTGAGGTCACACAGAGTCGGACACTACTGAAGCGACTTAGCAGTAGCAGCAGCAGACCTGAAGAGGCAGGTTTCTTAACCACATTGTGAATGATAAATTTGGGTCAAACATCCCCTTTCAGTTTTAGTGATATGATTGGATGGGGCTGATCTCATGCTCTAGTCTCAGAGTGAGACATGACCTAGATCTAGAAATTGCTCCTCTTTCTGGTTGTTGTCTTCATTTTAAAAAAGAACCTATGTCTATGCTAGGCCAATGAAAGACATGACTAGAAAATAAGGTTCTAAGAATTGCTAAGTATAAAGATAATGTATACTGAAGGCTTCTGGTAACTATCTTTGCTACTATATGGTGGCAGCCTGCCTAAGAATATAGCCAACAGGAAGAAAAGCAGAGCAAGGGATGGAGAGAGAGATTGAGTCCTGCTGACCTCATTTGACCCAGTTTTTAGTCATGTAAATCAATATAGTCCTGTCTGAGTATTTGAGGCAGATTAGCTTAAACTAATCTGTTACCAAAAGAATCTTGAGCACTACAAGGCTAAAATCCATTCAGTGTTTACTACCTTGTACACACCATGCTAAATTCTGTCTATTACCTCATTTAATCCTTTTAGTGATTTAGAAAGGCAATTTAATGTAGCTTGTATCCTGGACTCAAGACCCTTTGGATTAAAATCTCAACTCTCTCTCTTCCTCAGTTTTATGATTTGAGGCAGTTTGTTCAAACTCTGTATGCCTCTGTTTGAAGGAGGGGTGGTGGGTATTAACAGTACTCACACCAAAATTTCTGTAGTTAGCAAATAGTTTAATGTATATACAGTTCTCAGAATAGTTTTTGACTATTACTAAAGATGAGCTATTACTTCACATTTTACAAACGAGGAAACTCAGTACCAGAGAGGTTAATTTATCAACTTTAACAGTCAGGAAACATTAGAGATGTGATTTGAGCTGAAGTCTGTTGCTTGAATCTAAAATTCATTTTCTTAACCACTGTTAAAATTTCAGTATTATGACTGCTTGAATGCATACTATTTGGTAGAGGGTTTTCTTATATCATCTTTAAATTTACAAAAACCTTGAATTATTATCTCAATTTTTTAGATAAGAAAATGAAAGCTTCTAAGTAACTTGCTTAAAGTCATACAGTTTAGACTTCGCATAACCCATTCACTTTCAAAGCCCAGTTGTGCAACATGGTAGCCCTGAAACAGTAGGTAAACGTACAGCATATGATTGCAAACTAAGCCTAGCTGCTCCCATGTTTATATTCTTTTAGTTGCACTGTCTTTTTCTTCCAATGGCTAAAAATTCCCACATCAATCAACTTAGTTCATAGTTTCAGCAGATACTTCATCAGCATTCTCAAGGCATTCTAATTAATCAATTTTGCTCTTAAAATGGGGCATCTGAATATAAAAGACATAGATATATAAGGTCAGAGGAAATTGATGCTATTAAATCTATTTTCCTAATTCCTAAGAATAATCCAGGTTGTTTTTTTTTTGACCTTGAATTGCCATTTTCCATTTCCCTATTGGGTTTTTGTTTTCTTATTGGTCTGTAGGAGCTCTTCATATCTTCCAGATACTAAAACTTTGTTAAATAGGTTATAAATATTTTCTCCCAGTATCTGACTTGTCTTTTAATTTTTAAATTGTATTCCGAAGAATTGATGCTTTTGAACTGTGGTGTTGGAGAAGACTCTTGAGAGTCCCTTGGACTGCAAGGAGATCCAACCAGTCCATTCTGAAGGAGATCAACCCTGGGATTTCTTTGGAAGGAATGATGCTAAAGCTGAAGCTCCAGTACTTTGGCCACCTCATGTGAAGAGTTGAGTCATTGGAAAAGACCCTGATGCTGGGAGGGATTGGGGGCAGGAGGAGAAGGGGACGATAGAGGATGAGATGGCTGGATGGCATCACAGACTCAATGGACGTGAGTCTGGGTCAACTCCGGGAGTTGGTGATGGACAGGGAGGCCTGGCGTGCTGGGATTCATGGGGTCACAAAGAGTCGGACACGACTGAGCAACTGAACTGAACTGAATTGAATCTGCATATAAGTCAAATCAACAGGGTGACAATATACAGCCTTAACATACTCCTTTTCCTACTTGGAACCAGTCCGTTGTTCCATGTCCAGTTCTAACTGTTGCTTCCTGACCTGCATACAGATCTCTTGAAGAATTTTCACAGTTTGTTGTGATCCACACAGTCAAAGGCTTTGGCATAGTCAATACAGAAGTAGATGTTTCTCTGAAACTCTCTCACTTTTTCAATGATCCAACGGATGTTGGCAATTTGATCTCTAGTTCCTTTGCTTTTTCTAAATCCAGCTTGAATATCTGGAAGTTCATGGTTCACATACTGTTGAAGCCTGGCTTGGAGAATTTTGAGCACTTCTTTGCCAGCATGTGAGATGAGTGCAATTTTGCAGTAGTTTGAACATTCTTTGGTATTGCCTTTCTTTGGGGTGGGAATAAAAACTGACCTTTTCCAGTCCTATGGCCACTGCTGAGTTTTCCAAATTTCTGGCATATTGAGTGCAGCACTTTCACAGCATCATCTTTTAGGATTTGAAATAGCTCAACTGGAATTCTATCACCTCCACTAGCTTTGTTCATAGTGATGTTTCCTAAGGCCCACTTGACTTTGCATTCCAGGATGTCTGGCTCTAGGTGAGTGATCACATCATCATGATTATCTGGGTCATGAAGATCTTTTTTGTATAGTTCTTCTGTGTATTCTTGCCACCTCTTCTTAATCTCATCTGCTTCTGTTAGGTCCCTACCATTTCTGTCCTAAATTTGTACCTATCTTTGCATGAAATGTTCCCTTGGTATCTCTAATTTTCTTGAGAGATCTCTAGTCTTTCCCATTCTGTTGTTTTCCTCTATTTCTTTGCACTGATCACATTGATCACCGAGGAAGGCTTTCTTATCTCTCCCTGTTATTCTTTGGAACTCTGCATTCAAATGGGTATATCTTTCATTTTCTCCTTTGCCTTTAACTTCTCTTCTTTTCACAGCTATTTGTAAGGCCTCCACAGACAACCATGTTGCCTTTTTGCATGTCTTTTCCTTGGGGATGGTCTTGATTCCTGCCTCCTGTACAATGTCAGGAACCTCTGTCCATAGTTCTTCAGGCACTCTGTCTATCAGATCTAATCCCTTGAATCTATTGTCACTTCCACTGTATAATCATAAGGGATTTGATTTAGGTCATACCTGAATGGTCTAGTGGTTTTCCTATTTTCTTTAAGTCTGAATTTGGCAATAAGGAGGTCATGGTATGAGCCACAGTCAGCTCCTGGTCTTGTTTTTGCTCACTGTATAGAACTTCTCCATCTTTGGCTGCAAATAATATAATCAATTGGATTTCAGTATCGACCATCTGGTGATGTCGATGTGTAGAGTCTTCTCTTGTATTATTGGAAAAGGGTGTCGCTATGACATTCTCTTGGCAAAGCCTGTTAGCCTTTGCCCTGCTTCATTCTGTACTCCAAGGCCAAATTTGCCTGTTACTCAGGTATTTCTTGATTTCCTACTTTTGCTTCCAGTACATTATAATGAAAAGGAAATCTTTTGGGGGGGTGTTAGTTCTAGATGGTCTTACAGGTCTTCATAGAACTGTTTAACTTCAGCTTCTTCAGCATTGTTAGTCAGGGCATAGACTTGGATTACTGTGATATTGAATGGTTTGCCTTGGAAATGAACAGAGATCATTCTGTCATTTTTGAGATTGCATCCAAGTACTGCATTTTGGACTCTTTTGTTGACCATGATGACTACTCCATTTCTTCTAAGGGATTCTTGCCCACAGTAGTAGATATAATGTGCAGGCCCACTTAATATTTGGATTTTTTTTTTCAGTAAATATATTAGGAAAGTTCTTTTGAGATTTGCAACAATGTGAAAACACTTACAGGTGAACTATACAGCCTGGAAATATCCCCCCAAATTAAGAGAAAGTTAAATATGTCATGAATGCCTAAAATACATGAAGATATACATTTAACATATAAAATATGTATTAATTTACTGTATGTGTTTGGTAAGGCTTCTAGTCAGTGGTAGGCTATTAGTAGGTAAGTTTGGCAGGAGTCAAAAATCACACAGGAATTTTTGACTGCTTGGTTGTAGGCAGCCCTAACTCACATGTTATTCATGTGTCAATATATGCATATATAAATATATATAAAAAATACGTGTGTGCTCAGTGGCTCAATAGTGTCTGACTCTTTGCGGCCCTGTGGACTGTATAGCCTGCCAGGCTCTTCTATCCATGGAATTTTCCAGGAAAGAATATTGGAGAGGGGTGCTATTTCTTACTCCATATATATATTACATATACATTATATTTTATATAATATGATATATCACACCATCTACATTGGGATATATATTAGGATATATTATATGATATATATTAAGATATGTATCTCCCGACAGTTTTGTTTCTCCAAAGAACTCTAATACACCAATCATTTCCCTGAATTGATACTGTTGAATATCTTATGTCTTAGGTTGGATTTCCTGAGAAAGAGTTCTAGGAGTCTAACACATGTGGGCAAGAGGTTATGCAGTAGTGCTCATAGGAGTAACACTCAAGTGATTGAGGCAGAGTGAGAAACTGGACTGTGGGGAGTGCATGAGCTGACAAGGCCCTTGAGAATTATCCCAAATTCAGGCTAGCAGACCAAGATTTTATAAATTGTTCCCTCTTGCAGTAGAGCAAAGAGGCGTCATGCCTTGTGTCATGTAGCTTTCTTGGATTGAAGTCAGTTCCCAAAGAGCACCTTAGCTTGAGTTGTTATCAGCCAACATTCCTGGCAGCACAGAGAATAAGTGTCCCTTCTTGAAGAGGGAATCTCGGCAGCACACTACAGCATCCACTACACACTGAATGTTTCCACCTTCACTAAATCAATTTGCAATTGGATTGTTTTTGTTTGTTTATAGAATCAATCAAGAGACAAAAATCATTCTTTTTAATCTGTGGAGATGTCTTCTTTAGCTGCTTAAAAGCCTTAGTAAGCAAAGCTGAATAAGAAACAAAAAAGAAAATTTGCCCTTGCTGAGTGATGAAAGAATTCTACAGCAATTGGCAAGAACACTGAGGAGCTAGTGTTTAGATATTAAAACAAAACCTCTAAGGTACTTACACAAAACACTGGCATTCAAAATGGAGAGTCTCACTCACAGAGACAGGCAGGCTGACAGACTGACAGAAAAACCAATAGTTCTCAAGGCAAACATCTTAAGTTACAGCAGCTTTTGGCTTATTTATTTTCCCCATTAGGTACTGCTTTCAAAGGACCTTCATGTGGTACACTAAAGATCAAAGTACATTTTTCCAAGAAAAAAAAAAAAAAAAAAAAGGCAGAAAAAGCCAGCTAATCCAAATATACATATGTTCTGAGTTGTGAATATTTTTTCATCCTTTGTTATAGGAAAATAAGTTGAAGACAGGAAAGAACTAGGTGATAGACTCAATTGTGTACACATCATTGTCAAGAGAGGACTCCAAATTCAACACAATGTTAGCCTGTCCATAAGATGAAGATTTCAGAATTTAAAATAATCTGATTCCCTTGTTAGTATACCTTTTGCTATTATTACCCTGAGACACTTGTAAAAGGTGATTTTCTTTTAGAGAAAAACTACAGTATATTGATACTCATAGATACCAAAGCATTTCATGGTGAGTCTCACTTTTTTTCCTGAAGAAAACAGCTTTTTTCTGCAGAAAGTCATATTTCTCCTTCTATTTCAAGTATACTTTATATTAAAGGATTCCTACAACATTATCCTAGCACCTCTAAGAAAAGAAAAATCACACACCATATTCTTGAAATTTCCCCAATACAGAAGTACCCTAAGTAGGACATATTCAGCAACACATTTCAACACATATTGATTGTTGGCCTTCTATATGCCAGATATTCTGGCAGGCACTGAGGTTATATCCATGACTAATATACAGTTCCTGCTTTCAAAAAGTGAGGAAGACAAGCAATTTCAACATTAGGCAGGAAATTTCAAGACAGTATGTAAAGGAACTATCACACAATGCCCTGGAAACCACCTAGTCTTGGGTAAGGAGTTAGAGGATGAGGGACAATTTCACGAAAGAAATGTTGCATGAGCCTAGACTTAGAAGATGAGCAGGAGTGGATAGGGGAAGAGTACTGGGAAGGGCCTTTCAAGTTTGGAGAATAAGAACTACAGGTGACTCAGTGTTGTTGTATATGAAAGAAAGGAGAAGATGGAAGGAGATGAACTGGAGAGGTGAGCAGAGGACAATCACCGAAGGCTTTCAATGACATGCTAAGCAGTTTCAGTCATTAAAAAAGAACATGGCCAGAGTTTCTTTTAGACCAGCCATTCTGGCATCTGCCTCAGCCAGTTCTGTAGCTCAGTCATGTCTGACTCTGCGACCCTGTGGACTGCAGCATGCAATGCTTCCCTGTCCATCACCAACTCCCAGAGCTTGTTCAAACTCATGTTCCATTGAGTCAGTGATGCCATCCAACCATCTCATTCTCTGTCATCCCTTTCTCCTCCTGCCTTCAATCTTTCCCAGAATTAGGGTCGTTACAAATGAGTCAGTTCTTCGCTGAGGTGGCCAAAATATTAGAGTCTCAGCTTTAGCATCAGTCCTTCCAATGAATATTCAAGACTGATTTCCTTTAGAATGGACTGGTTTGATTTCCTTGCAATCCAAGGAACTCTCAAGAATCTTCTCCAACATCACAGTTCAAAAGCATCAATTCTTTGGTGTTGGGATTATAGTCCAACTCTCAAATCCATACATGACCACTGGAAAAATCATAGTTTTGACTAGACAGACTTTTGTTGGCAAGTTAATGTCTCTGCTTTTTAATATGTTATCCAGGTTTGTCATAGCTTTTCTTCCATGGAGTAAGTGTCTTCTAATTTTATGGCTGCAGTCACCATCTGCAGTAATTTTGGAGCCCAAGAAAATAAAGTCTGTCCTGTTTCCATTGTTTCACCATCTATTTGCCATGAATTGATGGGACCAGATGCCATGATCTTGGTTTTCTGAATGTTGAGTTTTAAGCCAGCTTTTTCACTCTCCTCTTTCACTTTCATCAAGAGGCGTTTTAGTTCCTCTTAACTTTCTGCCATAAATGTGATGTTACCTGCATATCTGAGGTTATTGATATTTCTCCTGGCAATCTTGATTGAAGAAAGTAGGGTAAACCACTAGACCATTCAGGTATGACCTAAATCAAATCCCTTACAATTATACACTGGAAGTGACAATAGATTCAAGGGATTAGATCTGATAGACAGAGTGCCTGAAGAACTATGGACAAAGGTTCCTGACATTGTACAGGAGGCAGGAATCAAGACCATCCCCAAGGAAAAGACATGCAAAAAGGCAACATGGTTGTCGGTGGAGGCCTTACAAATAGCTGTGAAAAGAAGAGAAGTTAAAGGCAAAGGAGAAAACGAAAGATATACCCATTTGAATGCAGAGTTCCAAAGAATAGCTGGGAAAGATAAAAAAGCCTTCCTCAGTGATCAATGCAAAGAAACAGAGGAAAATAATAGAATAAGAAAGACTAGAGATCTCTTTAAGAAAATTAGAGATACCAAGGGAATATTTCATGCAAGATGGACACAAATAAAGGACAGAAATGATAGGGACCTAACAGAAGCAGATAAGATTAAGAAAAGGTGGCAAGAATACACAGAAGAACTATACAAAAAAGATCTTCATGACCTAGATAATCACGATGGTGTGATCACACACCTAGAGCCAGACATCCTGGAATGCAAAATCAAGTAGGCCTTAGGAAACATCACTACGAACAAAGCTAGTGGAGGTGATGGAATTCCAGTTGAGCTATTTCAAATCCTAAAAGATGATGCTGTTAAAGTGCTGCTCTCAATATGCTAGCAAATCTGAAAAACTCAGCAGTGGCCACAGGACTGGAAAAGGTCAGTTTTTATTCTCATCCCAAAGAAAGGTAATGACAAAGAATGTTCAAACTACCACACAATTGCACTCATCTCACATGCTGGCAAAGAAGTGCTCAAACTTCTCCAAGCCAGGCTTCAACAGTACGTGAACCATGAACTTCCAAATGTTCAAGCTGGATTTAGAAAAGGCAGAGGAACCAGAGATCAAATTGCCAACATCCGTTGGATCATAGACAAAGCAAGAGAATTCCAGAAAAACATCTACTTCTGTTTTATTGACTATGCCAAAGCCTTTGACTATGTGGAAGTTGCTAAGTCATGTCCAACTCTTTGTGACCACATGGACTATAGCCTACCAGGCTCCTCTGTCCATGGGATTTTCGAGGCAAGAATACTGGATTGGGCTGCCATTTCCTTCTCCAGGAGATCTTCCCGACCCAGGGATTTGGTCCCATCACTTCATGGGAAATAGATGGGGAAACAGTAGAAACAGGGTCAGACTTTATTTTGGGGGGCTCCAAAATCACTGCAGATGGTGACTGCAGCCATGAAATTAAAAGACACTTACTCCTTGGAAGAAAAGTTATGAGCAACCTAGATAGCATATTTAAAAGCAGAGACATTACTTTGCCAACAAAAGTCCATCTAGTCAAGGCTATGGTTTTTCCACTTGTAGTGTATGGATGTGAGAGTTGGACTGTGAAGAAGGCTAGCGCAGAAGAATTGATGCTTTTGAACTGTGGTATTGGAGAAGACTCTTGAGAGTCCCTTGGACTGCAATGGACTGCAATCAGTCCATTCTAAAGGAGATCAGCCCTGGGATTTCTTTGGAAGGAATGATGCTAAAGCTGAAGCTCCAGTACTTTGGCCACCTCATGCGAAGAGTTGACTCATTGGAAAAGACTCTGATGCTGGGAGGGATTGGGGGCAGGAGGAGAAGGGGATGACCAAGGATGAGATGGCTGGATGGCATCACGGACTCGATGGATGTGAGTCTGAGTGAACTCCGGGAAATGGTGATGGACAGGGAGGCCTGGCGTGCTGTGATTCATGGGGTCGCAAAGAGTTGGACACGACTGAGCGACTGAACTGAACTGAACTGACAGGGATTGAACCCAGGTCTCCCGCATTGTAGGCAGATGCTTTACCATCTGACTGTGTGGATCACCACAAACTGTGGAAAATTCTTCAAGAGACAGGAATATCAAACCACCTTACCTGCCTCCTAAGAAATCGGTATGCAGATCAAGAAGCAACAGTTAGAACCAGACATGGAACAACAGATTGGTTCCAAATTGGAAAAGGAGTATGTCAAGGCTGTGTTTTGTCACCGTGCTTATTTAACTTATATGCAGAGTAGATCATGTGAAATGCCAGGCTGGGTGAAGCACAAGCTGGAATCAAGATTGCCAGCATCTGACTAGAGGAGAGATTTAAAGGAAACAATATAGGACTGGGGAGACTAGGAAGGTGATTCCTACAGTACTCTAGGCAAGAGATGGCGAGAGCCAATCTCACTAGGCAGGGACACTTGGGAACTAATGAGGGCAATGCTTTGAGAACTACTTTAGATGCAATAGGAAGATAGGTTACTGATAGGATTTAGGAGTAAGGGAGAAGGAGAAATTAAGTATGATTCCTAGTTTTTTGGATTGGGCAATTGGATGGGTGCACAACCGTTAGACAAACATGGAATTCAGAAGAGCAGGTACAGAACAAAAGCATAGGAGTTTGTTTTAGATATCTCATGTTTGAGGGACCCACGAATAATTAAATATATATGTGTCTATATTACTGGAAAGAGGGCTGAGCTAAACATGAATTTGTGAATCACTAGCATATTCAAGCATTATAAGGGCATTAATTTTTCTTATTGTTTTTATGTGTTTTACTCACCACTGTATATCCAGTCGGAGAAGGCAATGGCACCCCACTCCAGTACTCTTGCCTGGAAAATCCCATGGACAGAGGAGCCTGGTAGGCTGCAGTCCATGGGGTCGCTAAGAGTTGGGCACGACTGAGCGAATTCCCTTTCACTTTTCACTTTCATGCATTGGAGAAGGAAATGGCATTCAGTATTCTTGCCTGGACAATCCCAGGGACAGAGGAGCTTAGTGGGCTGCTGTCTATGGGGTCGCACAGAGTCGGACACGACTGAAGTGACTTAGCAGTATATCCAGTACATAGAACAGTACATACCATAAATATCTGTTAGATGAAGAATAGTTTAACTCCTGGGAGTGAAAGAATTGTCCAGGTAGAAATGCAGAATAAGAAGTGGTCAGAGGACACTCAACCACATAGAAGGAGATAACTTGTTGGGGATTTCCACTGCTCACACTGACAGCACCAAACACCAATTCTGTATATTTCCAGTTTAATAGAAATTACAGAATTTCCAGATAAGGTTACACATAATAGGTTAAGTACATACTTTCTTGCAATTATCCCCAAATTAATACAAGATAAGAAAAGTACTTTCTTAATCTCCTATGTTGGGGAGAAAGCCCATTTTATGTATTTTCAACAAATTCTTATGAGCTAAACTGAATATTGTAAATGGGATGAGAAACACACACATACACTTGCAAATACAATCCCTGCACATTTCATCTAATTTTTAAAATCTTGGAAAGAACAAGTTATATAATAATAAAAATAACATCTTGGTGTCCAGATCTGTATACTCATGCCATCTCAACCTCTCCATTTAGAAGACTCAAAGGCTCAAAATTATTATGTTGGAAAGCAAACTACTTTCTTCTCTCAACTTATTTTCTTCCCTCAACAACAGTTAAGAGTTGTGAGCTCACAACTCTCCATGCAGAGTCACAAGTCATAAAACTAAGAGTCATCTCTGACACCTCCTTCTCTCTTGCTTTCCATAGCTATACCATCTCCAAGTCCTGTCAACTTTGTATATCCCATAAATCTCTAGAATCTAGTCACTTTCTCTCCCCATCAACCTACTAAGGCACTTCCATCTCTCCACTGGACTTCTGCTATAGCCTACTATTTATCCATCTGTTCCCTTACTCTCTCCGACCCTGCCACCAGTGGTTTTGATGCCAATCTGAGTGTTTTTATATTTTGAAACACAAACCCTGATTGCATATAAAGCCCTTCATTGTCTTCCTGTGGTTCACGGGATAAAGACATCTCCTTTTATGATCTAGAAAGCCTTCACAACAAGACCTCAGCCTTGTTCTCCAGTCTCATCTGGCTCTCTGTCCCCTGAGCTCTCTGTGCTCAGACCTCCCTTTAGATTCTCATGTAGGTTGCCTCCTTCCTACCTGAAACATTCTTATCATCAGGGTATTTGCACTTGCTGGTCCCTCCTCCTGAAACATTCTTATCATCACCTCCCCACTGTCCAAGCCAATCCATTTAGCCTAGGTAACTCCACCTTACCTGCCTCCTGGGAAATCTGTATGGAGGTCAAGAAGCAACAGTTAGAACTGGACATGGAACAACAAACTGGTTCCAAATTGGGAAAGGAGTACATCAAGGCTGTATGTCGTCACTCTGTTTATGTAACTTATATGCAGCATACATCATGTGAAATGCCAGGCTGGATGAAGCACAAGCTGGAATCAAGATTGCCGGGAGAAATATCAATAACCTCAGATGTGCAGATGACACCACCCTGAGGCAGAAAGTGAAGAGGAACTAAATAGCCTCTTGATGAAAGTGAAAGAGGAGAGTGAAAAAGCTGGCTTAAAACTCAACATTCAAAAAACTAAGATCATGGCATCTTGTCCCATCACTTCATGGCAATAGATGGGGAAACAATGGAAACAGTGTCAGATTTTATTTTGGGGGGCTCCAAAATCACTGCAGATGGTGACTGCAGCCATGAAATTAGAAGACAATTGCTCCTTGGAAGAAAAGCTATGACAAACCTCAACAGCATATTGAAAAGCAGAGACATTACTTTGCTGACAAAGGTCTGTCTATTCAAAGCCATGGCTTTTCCAGTTGTCATGTATGGATGTGAGAGTTGGACTATAAAGAAAGCTCAGCACCAAAGAACTGATGTTTTTTGAACTGTGGTATTGGAGAAGATTCTTGAGAGTTCCTTGGATTGCAAGGAAATCAAACCAGTCCATCCTAAAGGAAATCAGTCCTGAATATTCATTGGAAGGACTGATGCTAAAGCTGAGACTCCAATACTTTGGCCACCTGATGCGAAGAACTGACTCATTGGAAAAGACCCTGATGCTGGGAAAGATTGAAGGCAGAAGGGGATGACAGAGAATGAGATGGCTGGATGGCATCCCCTTTGATGGACACGAGTTTGAGCAAGCTCCAGGAGTTGGTGATGGACAGAGAAGTCTGGCGTGCTGCAGGCAGTCCATGGGGTCACAGAGTCAGATACAACTGAGCAACTGAACTGAACTCCGCTTATCTTTCATAACACAGCAGAAACATTGCTTCCTCAGCTTAGATCAGATTCCACTATTAGGTGATTTCATAGGACTCCACTGCTATCCCTCAGAGCACAATCTCACTTTATAGTTATATGCATTTGTCACTGTATAATTATACATTCATTTATATACTAGATAAATAATATACATTCTTTATGTATATTAATAAATTGTGTGATTAATATAATCAATAATTAATATAATTGATTATTAATTATATTACTGCTTTTAGCAAATTACATTTATATATTATATACTACATATATTATTATAGTATTTTATATATTATATATAATATATACATAATGTTCATAACATATTTTTCTTATATTCTTACAATAGTATACATTAAACTATAAGATGTGTATA
>SJXQ01008253.1:157024-209540 GCA_006408695.1 Aepyceros melampus | reverse complement strand
ACAATAGTATACATTAAACTATATAATATATATTATTTACATACATTTTATATAGCAAATAATATATCAAATATATTACATATTAATAATATTATTAAATATTAAAATATTTATAGAATTAATTATATTAAACTTCTGATTATATTAAATAATCATGTAATTAAATAAACAGCATATGCTCTTCACTGTAGCTCAGATGGTAAAGCGTCTGCCTGCAGTGTGGGATACCTGGGTTCGATCCCTGGGTTGGGAAGATCCCCTGGAGAAGGAAATGGCAACTGACTCCAGTACTCTTGCCTGGAAAATTCCATGGACTGAGAGGCTCCTCACAGCCTGGTAGGCTACAGTTCATGGAGCTGCAAAGAGTCAGACACGACTGAGCGACTTCACTTTAGATAATTAAATAAATAACATCTGTTTGGTGGTCATGTATCTGTATTTTGCTCACTATTATATCCCCAGCTCCGAGATCTGTACCAGGGCACACAGTAGGTACTCAATAAATATTTACCGAAGTAATGGAGGAATAAATATGTGTATGCGTGTTTCTATAAGATACTTATTTTGGATATTTGGAAGGCTTTGGAATTATTAATCAAAAAGTATCTCCCAAAACATGAGTACTATATGTTTCTGCTTTCCTCTTTGTTATTACACAAGATTAAACAACATACGTGTATATGTGTCTGTGTATGTTATTTGCTCAGTCATATCCATCTCCCTGCGACCCCATGGACTGTGGCCTGCAAGCTCCTCTGTCCATGGGATTTTCCACGCAAGAATACTGGAATGGGTTGCTATTTCCTTCTCCAGTGTTTACATAGTCCTTGACAAAGTGTTTATTTGTTGCTGATTCATGTTGAAGGTGATTGGCTTAATGTATGTTTCCCATGAAATTAAAAGACACTTACTCCTTGGAAGAAAGGTTATGACCAACCTAGATAGCATATTGAAAAGCAGAGATATTACTTTGCCAACAAAAGTCTGTCTAGTCAAGGCTATGGTTTTTCCTGTGGTCATGTATAGATATGAGAGATGGACTATGAAGAAGGCTGAGGGCCAAAGAATTGATGTTTTTGAAATGTGGTGTTGGAGAAGACTCTTGAGAGTCCCTTGGACTGCAAGGAGATCCAACCAGTCCATTCTGAAGGAGATCAACCCTGGGATTTCTTTGGAAGGAATGATGCTAAAGCTGAAACTCCAGTACTTTGGCCACCTCATGTGAAGAGTTGACTCATTGGAAAAGACCCTGATGCTGGGAGGGATTGGGGGCAGAAGGAGAAGGGGACGACCGAGGATGAGATGGCTGGATGGCATCACGGATTCGATGGCCATGAGTCTGAGTGAACTCCGGGAGTTGGTGATGGACAGGGAGGCCTGGCGTGATGCAATTCATGGGGTCGCAAAGAGTCGGACACGACTGAGCGACTGAACTGAACTGAACTGATGTTTCCCCAAAAGTGACTTGGGGAAGGATCTGAGTGCAAGTGGTTTATCTGGGAGTGGCAAGTGGGGGTGTACAGTAGGAAGAAAGGGATGGGAAGGCAGCCAAGTAAAGGTTCATCATTATGAAAGTCATTGCTGTGGATAAATAAGATTCAATCCCAGTGGGAATTCCAAGGTCAAGGTTATTTCAAACCCACTGACAGGAGAGCTGAGGTATTCATATACCAGTCAATCCTTGCTTGAAGGCTACTTCCAGAGGTACTCATTCTTCATCTCCTCCAGCCTGCTGTACAAGGACAGCAGAACCAATTTGGTGACCAGAGAAAGCCCTCTGGCAAAATTAAAAAATAAATAATGCAGATACTGAAATTGGGGCCAATATAGGTTGCAGTGTGGGCACAGGGAATAAATGTAGCAGCGGCACCAAAAGTATCTGTCACAGTGATAAACTGTACAGAAAGAATTCTCATTTATTGAGTGCTCACTCTGTTCAGAACCCTGTACACTTAGGATTTCATTTTCCAACTCATAGCAGCACTGGGTGGTAAGTACTATTATTAAAATTTTACAGTTGAAGAGGGAGGATATTTAACTTCTTCAAGGTTAATGAACCACTAATGAACTGCACAGTCTATCTGGCTCCAAAGTCTAAGTTCTGAACCACCACCCTGTATGAGAAGGATGTTCCCTGCACCCCAATAAATACATACATACGAACAACTCCACACACAGTGGAATTTTCGCAGGACCAGCGTATCCTTCCTAACTGTCGGGCACTGCACTCTTTGCCTTTACTGGTTCTTTCACACTGGCATTGAGAGCCGTGCCAATTATTCAACAGTCAGTTGACCAAATACAGGACAACTTTGTGCAGAGTAGCGGGGCTCTGTGGGCCTTTGACTGAAACGTCCAAATGAACATTCCGTGTGGCCAAGTGCTCAGTGAAAAAGAAGGTCTAATGAATCTCCATGGTGTATGACTAAAAGCAGCGCCCAAAACACCCGAGCTTGAATATAATTATAAGGGGGTTGTCCCAGTACTCAGGGCACAAAGTAACTGTTATCTGAAGTTGGAAAGGAATTTCCTGAAGTAGCTGGGAATTGTACAATGAAGTACACCATAAAAGCTACTGTTCCCCAGTCCCTGATCATGAGGACAAAATTTGACCTGCTGAATTATTGAGCTAGACCATGAAATTATTTTCAGAGACTTTCCCTCCAACTGAGAAAAATCTACCTACCTAAAATAATCATCTTTTAGTAAACTGTTGCAGTAATCCAGGGGTTCATTTGATGAGTGCTGCTGTGTACACCGAAAGTGAATTAGAACTAAATTCCCATTCTTCTGAGAAACTCTAATAATGACTTCTTACATATTCCTATGTTAAAGTCACAGCATTTTAATTTAGTCTTGATAAGTTTTGAATTCTTTAAAAGTTACATTTGTAACTTCTGAGTTCTCTCTTTTTTTTAACTGTTCAAAGAATCTCCCTAAGTTCCTTGTTTCTATGGAAAGCTCACTTTTAAGAAAAAATTCATTTGTCCCTAATCTATTTTAAAAGTACAAAGCTATTCAAAGATACTTGAGAGACAGTTATACCAAATACATGATCAGATGTTTAGGAGGAGAAGCGAGGGGCTCAGCTGGCACAAACCTTCAGGTTGTGCTAGTTATCTCCGTCAGGCAAAGTTATCTTCTACAGCTTGCACAACTCTGGATGAAAAAAAAAAAAAATGTGAGCAGGCTCCATTGTCGGAAACAATTAATTTTAAAAGAGTTTTGCTGCAGAAATGCACCTGAAACAACTTGAAAATCAAATTAGAGTGTGAAACGTTAGTGTCCTCCGTATTCCAGCCAATAAGGAATCCCCTAGCATCTCTTCTAGAGGGAACTTTGTTCCCTGAACACAGACATTGTGAAAGAGTCAAGGTATAGTAGATGAAAGAATATTAAAAGTACCCCTCAGTGGAAACCACCAAAAAGGCGCCACGGGAATGATGGTTTTGTTCCCCGGGTCGCTGGCGCCTCTAAGGGTTTGCAGTGTCCTCCCCCATCTAAACGGCCACCATCATCTCCTTTTGTTCATGTCACAGGGGCTTCCTTTAGAGACATGCTATTCTGAAGTCAAACTCAAATGTACTGTGGTTTGTGCTCATTTTTAAAGGATACTCTTCACTACTAATGCATTCTCATCCATGTAGCAAAGCATTCTCATCCATACAGCAAATAGCTATAATTGTGAGATGAACTAAGCAGAGTTTGCATTAAATAGTAAGATTCATGAAGACCCAGTCAGAATAAATGAAAGTGAGTAAAGACTTTGTGCTGTGAGGAAAAACCCATGGTACGGCCATCCCCATCATTAATGTTATTTCGATTATGGATTATGCCTATCAAATTACATCATCTGCTCAGATCAGCACAGATTTGGTGAAAAACACTAAGCTGTGCTAAAAAGACTCTAAGAAATAGACAATTCTGTGTTTTATTTGTTGAAAAGGGGGTGGGGGTGAGGGTTAAGCTGTGGTTTTAAGGAGAAGATAGAGCAGTAGTTTGATATGCTACCTCCATATAGGCTTGATATGCGAGTCTACTATATATAGACTTAATTATATGTAAAATAATTCTGAGATAAACAAAATTGCAAAATTATGATTGTCTCTGGAGAAGACAGGATTTGAAGTCAAGAGCAGAACTAGGACAGTTACTCTTCTTTCCATACCATTTGTGCTGCATGGCTTTTTATTATGGACATGTATTTCTAAGTACTGAATATTTGAAAATGTATGGCCTGCTTAGAAAGCAGGAGCAGAGAAATAGAAAATCCAAGTGTGTAGTCATCGGTAGGGAGGAGGGTGATCCTGCACACAGGGTGCATTCTGGACACAGCACAAGCCTCAGAATTATCCAGCCCGAGGCTGAAGGAGCTGGGGTATTGATGCTCCAGCTCTGTGAGTCCACATTTTGCAACAACCCTTTCTCACTGTGAGCTGCTGTGGGCAGGGGGGTTGTTGATTCCCAGGCCATAAAGCGTAGTATGGATTTGGCTACTGGGGAGACAAGAATTCTCAGGCACAGTTCTATGATCTGTTTCTACTCACAACACTTCTGACACCAAATGTATGAATTTTCCACACCAAGCAGTTCTCCAACTCTCTGTGGACACCAATTGGGTGTCCTATAATTTAATTCAATTCTGATACTAACTTCTCAGAGTTAGCACAGGCCCCACAGGTTAAATGCTCAAACTGCCCCTCCACCTCAGCAGCCAGTTACAAATAGTGGGTGCCCACGTTACTCACACCTCTGTGCCCACAACCCCTTCCTCAGGTGTGATAATTCGTTATAATGGCTCACAGAAACTGCTTTACTTACTATTTCCAGTTCTATTGTAAAGGAATCAAATGAATAGCCAGAGAAAGAGGTACACGGGGAGAGAACCAAAAGGGCCCAAGTGCAGAGCTTCTTCTATCCCCAATGAGTTGGAGGGCATCACTGGCATATGAATGAGTTCACCAACCCAGAAGCTCCCCAAACTCTGGCATTTAGGGATTTTGTACAGGTGTCATTATGTAGCCAAAGGTTTACTGAATCATTGACCATTGGTTATTGAGCTCAATCCCCAGTTCCCCTCCCCTTCCTGGAGATCAGGACAAGGGCTGGCAGAGGGGAGTGGTTTCCGGAAATTTCAATGATCTAATCACATGATTGGTTCCTCTGGCAACCAGCTCCCATCCTACAGGTCTCCAGGGGCTCACCAAGAGTCATCTCATCAGTACAAACTTAGGTATGAATGAAAGAGGCTTATTATAACACATTCCTCTCACCTCTATCACTCAGGAAATTCCAAGGGTTTTAGACGCTCTTGTGGAAGGAACTGGGGACAAAGACCAAATACATACTTATTATATCATCATGCCACACACAGAGATGCAGATTCTAGCAGCTGGAAACCTGCAGAGCACTCCCTGCTCTCAAGTGAGTCCGGGAGGTAGGGAGAGGCACTCACAACACCCACTGTAAGCCTCATCTTTTGAGGTCAGTCTCGTGGCCTGCCAACCATCACTGAGCATCTCTACCAGTTGGAACAGTTGGAATAGTTCCCCACATTCCTGGCGTTTGAATCTGACCAGGTAGAGCTTTGCTTACGAGTCATTACAGGGGGCCCTGTGGAAAACAACAAAGGAAATGAAAGGATTGGAAAAGGGGGTGAATATCAAGGCCAGAATAGGGGTAGAAAGCACAGGTCCTACATGCTATCTCCCCAGTCACAGCAGACACCACTAGTCAGTCGTGTCCCTTCCCTTTGACCTGTGCTGGCTCAGAATTCTCTTCAACATCAGATGATTGGCAGCCACTTTCAGGCCATCAAGATTGGCTCTCAAAATTTCAACTATTTGTCATGTCTTTACTAGAGAGTACAAATGGTTCAGCCAGACTATTCAGCATATTCAGCCAGGAAATATAAATAACATTTTTTTAAATGTTTTCTTTCTAAGCTCTTGTGTGTGGTCTCAGGGAACAGAGGGAAAATGGGGAAGAAAAAGGTGAAGTCTCGTATGAGATTCCTGTTGCTGCTGTAACAAGCTATCACAAACTGAGAGGCTTAAAACAACACAGATGTGTTATCTTACTGTTGTGTTAGGTTAGAAGTCTGATGTGGGTCTCATTGGGCTAAAATCAAGGTGTCCTCATGGCTTCGTTCCTTTCTGCAGACTCTGAGGAAAATCTGCCCTTTACGGCTGGCCACGATCTTTGGCTTGTGGCTCCTTCCTCTGTTAAAGCCAGCAATGATAGGGGGAGTCCTTCTTACATGGTGTTTAGCCTCTCCTCCTGCCCTCTGTCTTACTTTTAAGAACTCTAGTTTGGATCTACCAACCTAAATAATCTAGGGTAAATAACTCATCTTTCAAGATCCTTAACTCAATTACCTTGGCAAAGTCTATTTTTCCAGGTAATGTAAAATATTCACGGGTTCTTGGGATTAACAGATGGACATCTCTTGTTGTTGTCTCTCAGTCATGTCTGATTCTTTGCGAGACCATGGATTGCAGCCCACCAGGCTCCTCTGTCCATGAGATTCTCCAGGCAAGAATACTGGAGTGGGTCGCCATTTCCTTCTCCAGGGGATCTTCCAAACCCAAGGATCAAACCTGTGTCTCTTGCATTGCTGGTGGATTCTTTGCCACTGAGCCACCTGGGAAGGCCATGGACATCTCTGAGGGACCATTATTCTGCCTACCAGAGGCTCCTAAAAATAGTGTTTTATCAATGCCTTAATCTTTTCTAAAAAACATTTTTCTAAAATGGATCCTGATTCCATGCCATCTCACTTATTCTTTTTAATCTGTATAATTTTTGGAACTCTAACATCCACAACATAGCATAAAATTCCTGCCAAAGCTATTTCTGGGCAGAAGAATAGTCTAAAGGTTTGATTAACTATGTATTGTGAAGACTAACTCCAAGTGTAAACATCCAGGTGTTCAAAGTAAATATAACACCTTGAATACGCAGTTTCAGTCAGAATCTATCTTCTAAAATTGGATTTATTATGGAGGAGCTAACACCAGCAAACACTGGCCTAATCCCTCTCCCCCCAAAATAGACAAACACATAAAGTATCTTTGAGTCTAAAAGAGGTATTTGCACATTTACATTTATAGAGGTGTTACAATAGCCAAAACATCAAAGCAACCCGTGTCTATCAATAGATGAACAAATAAACAAAATGTGGAATAGTCATACAATAGAATGCTATTTAGCCTTTAAAAGGAAAGAACTTATCACACATGTTGCAACATAGATGAATCTTGAAGATAGTATGTCAAGTGAAATAAGCCAGTCACAAAAGGAAAAATAATGTACTTATGGCCAGGGCCCCTGCGAGAATGAGAAGAGTGAAAGAATATAAGAGAAATTACAGGGGGAGAAGATATTGGATGAAGAAGCAGTAGTGACTTGTGAATTAGCATAGGGAGTGATCTGGGCAAAATAAGGAAATAAAAAATAAACATTTACATAAAGTTGATCTGTGTGTGCAGGTGTGTGTGAGTATGTGTGGAGAGAGAGAGTAAGAAGGAGAGGAATAATATTTTGGTGAGACAATAATTTTTATTTCAACATTTTAAGGTTAGGACATCAGTAGACAACTCAGGTAGAACTATAAAATATCTGAGTATAAGGGGATTTAAGGAGAAGAACCTCTGGCTACACTGTGTCCACACCCCCACCTGGCAACAATGCTCTGCTGGAGCTAAGTAGTTGTGGGCTACCCTGGACAAGACTCCTCCATTTGCTCTGTTGGCCATCACTTCCTAGTGTTTCCCCTATATGAAACTTGTATTTTTCTAGTTAAGTATTTTTTTATATATTTTTCACCATTCAGATATGTTCAGTTTGTTTTTGTTTAAAATATTTTTTTTCTCTTATAGGCTATGAACTTCCTACCTCTGTTAAAGATCAAACTGTCAATATCCATTGGATCATAGAAAAGGCAAGAGAATTATAGAAAAACATCTACTTTGTTTCATTGACTACACTAAAGACTTTGGCTGTACAGATCACAAAAACTGGAAAATTCTTAATGAGATGGGAATACCTGCCCACCTTACCTGCCTCCCTATGCAGGTCAAGAAGCAACATTTAGAACTGAACATGGAACAATCGACTGGTTACAAATTGGGAAAGGAATACATCAAGGCTTATTGTCACCCTGCTTATTTAACTTATATGCAGAGTACATTATGTGAAATGCCACACTGGATGAAGCACAAACTGGAATGAAGATTACTGGGAGAAATATCAATAACCTCAGATATGCAGATGATACCACACTTACAGCAGAAAGCAAAGAGGAACTAAACAACCTCTTGATGAAGGTGAAAGAGGGGAGTGAAAAAGCTGGTTTAAAACTCAGCATTCACAAAACTAAGATCATGATATCTGATCCCATCACTTCATGGCAAATAGGTGGGGAAACAAAGCAAACAGTGAGAAACTTTATTTTCTTGGGATCCAGAGTCACTGCGGACAGTGACTGCAGCCATGAAATTAGAAGATGCTTGCTCCTTGAAAGAAAAGCTATGGCAAACCTAGACAGCATATTAAAAAGCAGAGACATTACTTCACCTACAAAGGTCCATATAGGCAAAGCTGTGGTTTTTCCAATAGTCATGTACAGATGTGAGAGCTGGACAATTAAAAAGGCTGAGTGCTTAAGAATTGATACCTTCAAACTGTGGTGCTGGAGAAGACTCTTGAGAGTCCTTTGGACTGCAAGGAGATCCAACCAGTTAATCCTAAAGGAAATCATCCCTGAATATTCATTGGAAGGACTGATACTGAAGCTGAAATTCCAATACTTTGGCCACCTGATGTGAAGAATGGACTCATTGGAAAAGACTCTGATGCTGGGAAAGATTGAAGACAGGAAGAGAAGGGGACGACAGAGGATGAGGTGGTTGGATGGCATCACCAACTCGTTGGACATGAGTTTGAACAAACTCTGGGAGATGGTGAAAGACAGGGAAGCCTTACATGCTGCACCCGTGGGGTGCAAAGAGTCAGACACAACTGAGCAACTGAACAACAACCACCTCTGTTAAAAAAGTTTTCTCCAATCTGAAGTCATGCTAAATTATATGATTTTTATTATTTTACTTTTTACATGTAAACATTCCATCTTTGCAAATATCTGAGATTAGAATACAATTACATTTTCTTCCACAAGAAGAAGAATACAATTACATTTTCAATGTAATACAATTACATTTTCTTTCACATTTTCTTCCGCAGTTTGTTGTGGAGATATTTATTTAGGTCAGCACCATCAAAGTTTCCATGAAATCTTTTTCAAGCTAAATCTTCTTCTTTGTTAGATATTAAATTCCTATATTCACTGGGATCTATTCCTATGTTCTCTATTCCAGTTTACTCTTTTACTTTCCTTATGACTAGGAGAAGAAAGACAAAGCTCTGAAAGCAAGTCAGAGGATATAAATGAACCCAGGTTCTGTCTACAGAATCTGTCTTGAGGTCCTTTTCAGGAAGATAAGATGAACAAAAGGATGACGGATACAGGTGAATAGTTTGGAGGTTGGAAATTGCAGGCAGTTTTGGTGACATTGAGTTTTGTATTCTTGGGAAGCAGCCATATGGTACTGGCTAGTTTGCCATTGAATGAGAAATCAGGAAAGGCAAATGAGGCTGATAATTTGAAACAAAGAAAGCCCTAGCTGTGAAATACAAAGGAGATGAAGAGTGTGGGCCATAAACACCAAGACTGTGATGTTGAGACAAATTTCCATTCCATTCAGGGAGTATTTTCTAGTATTTCTGCTGGGAAGAAACCAACCTGAATTTGTGTAAGTCTGTTAAATGAGTGACTGTACCTGGGAGAGAGAGGAGAGAAGTGCAGGTCTTGACCAAGGGAAGCCCCATCTGTCTGCCTACAGAAGCCAAATATCCAAGGCAATTACATCTTCACTTTCCCTTTTGGCCAGTTTAGACTAATGGAGCTCACATTTTAGCTGGTACAAGAATCACCAGGAAGACTTGCTAGAGCACAGTTTCTGGGCCCCCATCCCAGAGCTTCTGATTTAGTAGATCTGGGGTGAAGCTAAGAATTCATGTTTCTAACAATCTCCCAGGTAATGCTGATGTTTCTGATTGAGGGACCCCACTTCGAGAACCATTTGTCTAGATTGAGGGCAGAAGGAGAAAAGGACAACAGAGGATTAGATGGTAGGATGGCATCATTGACTCAATGGACATGAGTTAGTGCATACTCCAGGAGACTGGGAAGGACAGGGAAGCCTGGTGTGCTGCAGTCCATGGAGTTGCAGAGTCGCACATGACTGAATGACTGAACAGCAATACCAAAATGACTATTTATTATACTAATTAATAAAATTTGACATCAAAATGACTAGTAATATTTTAGAGACTTAAATTTTGTAAGAGAAAACCTTATTTGTGAAGGTTTCTCTGACCTTCTCCTGCAGAGTTGGTGCCATCTCTGTGTGTACTGATGAAGTGCCATTTGACTGCATCTTAAAGGATGTATATAAAGGTAGATGGTATAGGAAGTAGGGGCTTCCCTTGTGCTGTAGCAGTAAAGAATCCCCCTGCCAATGCAGGAGATACAGGCAATGCTGATTCAAGCCCTGGGTTAGGTAGATCTCCTGAAGTAGGAAATGGTAACCCACTCCAGTCTTCTTGCCTGGAAAATTCCATGGACAGAGGAGCCTGGCAGGCTACAGTCCCTGGGGTCACAAAGCGCTGGACATGACTGAGAGACTGAGCACAAAGGAAGCAGATGGATGAGTTCCACTAGCCTCAGAAAGGCAGCATCAAAGGTGCAGCTTACTTTCTTTTTTTAATAAAACTATTTATTTGTTTGGCTGCATTGGGTCTCAGTTGCGGCACATGGGATCCTCATTGCGCCATGTGTAATCTTTTGTTGCTGCGCGTGGACTCTCTCTCTAGTTGTGGCATGTGGGCTCAGAAGCTGCAGTTTATGGGCTTAGCTACTCTGCAGTGTGTGGGATCTTAATTTCCCAAGGGAGCAAACCTGCATTCCGCTGCATTCAAGGCAGATTCTTAACCACTGGACCACTAGGGAAGTCCCACAGCTTAATTTCTGACTGGCCAATGTATTAACAGAAGAGCCACTGATTGAAAAGAGCAGGTTTGGGGATAAGGAAGGGACAAGCAATTCGTCCTTGTCCTAGAGGTGGGCAGGAATATGTTGTTTTAGGGACCTGTAAGCATCTATGGCCAGGAGGCAGTTGGATATAGAGCCTACAGCTCAGGAAGGAGATTTGGGTGCCAGTGGCCTCATTTTCCAACCTACAAGGGCAAGAGGAACTGAGGTCAGTGATGGGCTCTGGGGAGCACCGACATTTCAGGAGCAAGTGGAAGAATGTGTGCATGCGTGCTAAGTCGTTTCAGTCGTGTCTAACTCTTTGGGATCCTATGGACTGTAGCCTGCCAGGCTCCTCTGCCCATGAGATTCTCTAGGCAAGAATACTGGAGTGGGGGGCCCTGCTCTCCTCAAGTGGAAGAATAGGAACCAGCAAAGGAAGCTGGGGAGGAACAGGAAGAGATGTAGAAGCAGAACGGAGGCCAAGGCAGGAGAACAGAGCTTTACCATCAGGTGCTACAGTTCACTCCTGAGCACAGCACAAAGAAGCGTCAGGAGTGCCTCAGGGGGGAAAATCTGTCATCCAGAGGACAGCCCTGATGACCAGGGAGGCTGGAGCCTCTCCAGCCTCAGAGCAGCCTTTGCTGGAACTCCTGGAGTAGAGTGGAATGGGGTCCACATCTGAGGTCCCCGCCGGCCTGCAGAACGCGTTGCTCTGTGCTGACAGTGCAGTGGAGCGTCAGAGGCGCTGGCCGTCAGTGACTGGCGGCAGTGCAGATAGTGAGTAAGGCTCTGCAAGTCAGCTGGGGATGGTCATGTTTCAGATGCTAGAAGTGGAGTTGGTTGACATTGAGGGTGGGAGGCAGAAAACAGTCTCCAGAAATCCCAAATCTCCATTTACACATATAATGAATCCGTCTCTCCTTTCTGCAACTGGTACACTATTTTAACGGTGTCAGAGTTGGGTACAGTGACTATTCTAATCATGGGTGCCTACTCTGCAAGTTGGAGCTTCACTGTTAATTTGAAATGCTTGTTTTGAAAAAGTTCCATGATGCTATGGGTTGAATTCTGCCCCCCCTATACCACAGATATGTTAAGGTTTTAACCCCTAGTACCTCAGAATGTGGCCTTGTTTAGAGTAGGGTTGTTGCAGATGTAATTAGTTAAGATGCAGTTGGGCTAGTCCAATACGACTAGTGTCTTTAGAAGAAAAAGAGACACAGAAGCAGACACACAGGGAAAACATCGTGGGGAGACAGAGCGAAACTGGAGAGACAGTTCTTCAAGACAAAGAATGCCAAGAATTGCCAGCCATCACCAGAAGCTAAGAGAGAGGCCTGAGATCAACTCTCCCTCAGGGCTCTCAGAAGGAACCAACACTGCCAACATCTTGACTTCTGATTTCTAGCTTCCAGAATGCTGAGAGAATACATTTCTGTTACTTTAAGAATGTTTTGTGTGATGCTGTGTTATAACAGCCCTAGGAAACAAACACATGGAAAACTAGAAACCCACTTATATTATCATAAGACATATCAAAATGAAATTTGTCAAAGCAAGAAACATTTGCCTAACAAAGAATTTGTTAGATTCTTTGACTGTAACTTCAACAGGTGTAAATCTGGGGGTTTTATCTTTACTAAGCGACAAATGAGTGCAATTGTGCGGTAGTTGGAGCATATGTGAACCGTGAACTCCCTGATGTTCAAGCTGGTTTTAGAAAAGGCAGAGGAACCAGAGATCAAATTGCCAACATCCGCTGGATCATGGAAAAAGCAAGAGAGTTCCAGAAAAACATCTATTTCTGCTTTATTGATTATGCCAAAGCCTTTGACTGTGTGGATCACAGTAAACTGTGGAAAATTCTGAAAGAGATGGGAATACCAGACCACCTGACCTGCCTCTTGAGAAATCTGTATGCAGGTCAGGAAGCAACAGTTAGAACTGGACATGGAACAACAGACTGGTTCCAAATAGGAAAAGGAGTACGTCAAGGCTGTATATTGTCACCCTGCTTATTTAACTTATATGCAGAGTACATCATGAGAAATGCTGGACTGGAAGAAACACAAGCTGGAATCAAGATTGCTGGGAGAAATATCAATAATCTCAGATATGCAGATGACACCACCCTTATGGCAGAAAGTGAGGAGGAGCTAAAAAGCCTCTTGTTGAAAGTGAAAGAGGAGAGTGGAAAAGTTGGCTTAAAGCTCAACATTCAGAAAACGAAGATCATGGCATCTGGCCCCATCACTTCATGGGAAATAGATGGGGAAACAGTAGAAACAGTGTCAGACTTTGTTTTTTTGGGCTCCAAAATCACTGCAGATGGTGACTGCAGCCATGAAATTAAAAGGCGCTTACTCCTTGGAAGAAAAGTTATGACCAACCTAGATAGTATATTCAAAAGCAGAGACATTACTTTGCCGACTAAGGTCCGTCTAGTCAAGGCTATGGTTTTTCCTGTGGTCATGTATGGATGTGAGAGTTGGACTGTGAAGAAGGCTGAGTGCCGAAGAATTGATGCTTTTGAACTGTGGTGTTGGAGAAGACTCTTGAGAGTCCCTTGGACTGCAAGGAGATCCAACCAGTCCATTCTGAAGGAGATCAACCCTGGGATTTCTTTGGAAGGAATGATGCTAAAACTGAAGCTCCAGTACTTTGGCCACCTTATGCGAAGAGTTGACTCATTGGAAAAGACCCTGATGCTGGGAGGGATTGGGGGCAGGAGGAGAAAGGGACGACCGAGGATGAGATGGCTGGATGGCATCACAGACTCAATGGACGTGAGTCTGAGTGAACTCCGGGAGTTGGTGATGGACAGGGAGGCCTGGCGTGCTGCGATTCATGGGGTCGCAAAGAGTCGGACACGACTGCGCGACTGAACTGAACTGAAGCGACAAATAAAATAGTAAGATATTTAAAGTGTACAACATGATGTTTTGATATACATATACCTTGTGATATACATATATATACACATACAATATACATTGTGAAGATACTGAGTTAATTACCACATCCATCATCTCACTTTTTTTTTTTTTTTTTGGTAAGAATGTTTAAGTTCTACTCTCTTGGCAAATGTCAATTATACAACACAGTTTTATCAACTATATCACTACGCTATACCCTACATCCTCAGACCTTATTTATCATTGAAAGTTTATACCCTATTACCAGCCCCTTCTTGTTTCTCCTATCCCCACCCCCGGACAACTTTTCTATTCTCTGGTTCTGTAGGTTTGACTTTTTAAAACAATATACTTGCCTATTTCTTCCTTGCTGTGAGGGCTTTCTCTAGTTGCAGTGAGTGGGGGCTACTCTCTGGTTGCAGTGCTTGGGCTTCTCACTGCAGTGGCTTCTGTTGCAAAGCACTGTCTCTAGAATAAACAGGCTTCAGTAGTTGTGGTGCGTGGGTTTAGTTACCCTGCGGTATGTGGAATCTTCCCTGGCCAAGGACTGAACCTGTGTCCCCTGGTTTGGCAGGTGGATTCTTAACCACTGGACCACCAAGGAAATCCCTAAGTTTGACTTTTTAAAAAAATGATTCTATATAAGTAATACTAAACAGTATTTGTCTTTTTCTGTCTGGCTTATCTCATTTAGAATAATGCTCTCCAGTTTCACTCATGTTGTTGCAGATGGCAGTATTTCCTTCTTTTTTTAAAGCTGAATAATATTCCATTGTAATACTTCATTTATTTATTTATATCATAATTTTATGATATAAGAAGATCTAAAATTTACACTAATTCCCCCCACAGATAGACACCTTCAAATCTCCTCCAGTTTATTCCATTGTGTTGTACTAACATTATCATTTCTATGTGTACCATGACATAAAACGTTGGAAAGAACTAGAAACACTTAAATAGAGGGTATCAAGAAGTACTTGGTGGAACTAAATGGAATTAATTGTATGTCTGCAGAAGTGGGGGCATGGAAAGGGGTGGGTCACTCAGTGAAGGGTGGCCTGGGAGCCTGTTTCAAATCAGAAAGTTTAAAGAGAAGTGTTCATCTGTAAAAGTAAATCATGAGCTGCAATTTGTAAGCGCCTTCACCTTCACTTCCTCCAGGCCAACGCTTGTTTGTAACTGAATATTTCTTAAGCAGTCTGTCTGTCAGTTTATCCATAGCTGAATGACAGCTTCATAAAACATCCCATCAAAAGGCAAATTCTCCATTTTATGGATTTTTACTATTGTTCCCATTTATAACTCTTCATAGTGTTTATAGTAAACAAATATTGCCACCTTATACACAAAGAACCACTGAAATGTCACTATATGGTGATCCCATGGAGGGATTACATAATACAGGTTTTTTTAAACCCAGGTTTGGGCCCATAAAGTAACAGTGCATTTGCACATTTTCTGACTTGACTTGAAGCTTATATATCTTCATTTCCTAGGAAAAGACTACATGGGGTTCTAGTCCTTACCTAGGGCACTGTCATGATATACAGAAAGCATGAAGGCTGTTCCTCACAGGGTGGACAGGATCAGGTCCAGAAGTAGGGCCTCGGTTCTAAGAATAGGATTTGCTCTCCACTGCTTCAGGGCTCTCTGCTGCCCCATCTTGCTGTCCCTTCACAAGGAGTGCCCTTTCTCTCTCATTTTGATCTGGTCAACAGTCTCTTCCTTTCTCAGCATCCCCTCTCCCCTTCTGCGTGCGGTCAGGAGATGGGGCTTAGGCACACTCTCCCTGTACTCTGTGGCTTCTGCACCTCTCATATTATTTGTTCTTCTTCACACCCCACCAGGCCACCCGTTTGTCTAGGGCTAGGAAGTGTGTGTATGCTCAGTCGTGTCTGGCTCTTCACAACCCCATAGGCTTTAGCCCTCCAGTCTCCTCTGTCCATGGAATTTTCCAGGCAAGAATACTGGAGTGGGTAGCCATTTCCTTCACCAGGCAATCTTCCCTACCCAGGGATAGAATTTGCATCTCTTGAGTCTTTTGCACTGGCAGGTGGATTCTTTATCAGCTGGCTCAGCTGGTAAAGAATCTGCGTGCAACGCAGAAGACCTGGGTTCAATCCCTGGGTTGAGAAGATCCCCTGAAGAAGGAAATGGCTACCATTCCAGTATTCTTGCTTGGCAAATCCCCATGGACAAAAGAGCCTGGCAGGCTACAGTTCATGGGATTGCAAAGAGTTGGACACATCTGAGCAGCTAAGCACAGCACAGTACACAGTGCCACCTGGGAAGCTGGGGCTAGGTTGATGTCTTTTTTAAAATGTTTCTACTATGAAATTGATCATACATTTAAAAATGTACTTACCACTTGTATGTACATTTGAAAGAACAGTAATGAATTGTTTTTGAAACTCCCCAATTCCTTCACCTATACCCCTAGAAGTAACTGTCCTTGAATTGGTTAGTGACAAGTTATGGGTTATTCATAAGTACTGATTTTGAACTTTATAAAAATGAAATTTATATGTGCATTCCCATGAAGCTTGCTTCTGACCTAGGTATTTCACCCAAGATAATGTTTGTAAGATTCACCCCATTACTATAAAGTAACTATAGCTCATTTATTTTACCTCTTAGTCAAATTCCATCATGGGAATTCTCCAATGTATCTTTCCTACTTTGATTGATATTTCAGTCATGTCCAGAATTATGCCATCACAAACAATACTGATGTGAACATTCGTGAATGCACATCCTGGACCTTTTTTTTTTTTCCTTAGAGATATATCTAGGAATGGAATTCAACTTGTTTAGATACAAATTATTTTCCAAAAGCAATGAACCCAATCTATACTCCAACCAGCAGTGCCCAAAAGTTTTCATTGTTTCAGTGTTGCTCACCCTGGCTATGGTCAGACTTTTAAACTTTGCCAGTTTGATGGATATTTCATGGTGTTTTTAAGGAAGACTTCTTTCTCATTCCTCAATTCCTAGCACCCAACAGAGGATTATGCAAGTTAGTAGAAGCTCACAAATCTTTCATTTGGTGGGAAAATAGCAATCATGTAATGTGACAAGTACCATGATAGAGAAGAATGTTAAGAATATGTGTGTAATTTAACCATGTGTCCCTTTGGTCTTCCAATCTAGCTGCACAACAGAATCACCTAGGTATCCTTTTCTTTATCATTGGCATTTAATTGTGGAAAAACTTCAAACATACAATAAATTTGGGAGAATTTTACAGGGAATACGTGCACCTAGATCCTACCATTCTCATTTTACTATGCTTGCTCTAGGGGGATCCTTTTGAAAAATGTCATTCTCCAAGGCTGGGATTCTAAATCTGTAACTCTGAAATGGAAGAAAAGAACCTATTTTTGTTTCTTTGTTTTTGTTTTTAAACTCCGCAGGTGATTCTGATGAGCAGGCAGTCTTGGAAACCACAGACTGAAGGAACTTGATGCAATAAATAAAGACAGATTTATCATTAGTCAGCAGTGTTCATTCTTTGTGTGTGTGTTGAGGGTGGGGGGAGTTCTGCTGGGCGTCTAAAGTCATTTTCTCAATCCATCAGCATTCCTAGGAAATGTGTCAACCAGCATCAGTTTTGCAAGGGTGTGGACAGGTTCTTGGGAGGTGGCAGACCAGGTCTTCTCAGTACTAGAAGCCAAGAAGGATCTGGCTCCAGCCCCTCTTGATTCCTCCCTCTGAACATCACAGGCAGAGAGAGGAACTCACCCTTTAGATGCAAGCCAGCTCCTGTCAACATTTGGGTGTTGTTATGGGCTGAACAAAATTTCCCCCAAAATTCATACGTTGAAGCCCCAGTGTCTCAAGAATGTGACTGTACTTGGAGATAAGGTCTTTCAAGAGATAATTAAGTTGAAATAAGGTCATATGATGAACTTTGACTAGATAAGACTGGTGTCCTTACAAGAAGAGGAAATTCAGACACAGACACAAACGTAGCCCAGTCCACATGAAGACCTAGAAGGTGGCCATCCACAAGCCAAGGAGAGAGGCCCCAATAGAAACCAACTCTGACAACTTGGATTTCTAGCCTCCAGGACTGTCAGAAAGTTAACTTCCGCTGTTTGTGGAACTTTGTTATGGAAACCCTGGTCGCACCTCTCCAGGCACCAGAAGCGCGCACCTCCAAGCGCGCACCTCTCCAGGCACCAGAAGCGCGCACCTCCAAGCGCGCACCTCTCCAGGCACCAGAAGCGCGCACCTCCAAGCGCGCACCTCTCCAGGCACCAGAAGCGCGCACCTCCAAGCGCGCACCTCTCCAGGCACCAGAAGCGCGCACCTCCAAGCGCGCACCTCTCCAGGCACCAGAAGCGCGCACCTCCAAGCGCGCACCTCTCCAGGCACCAGAAGCGCGCACCTCCAAGCGCGCACCTCTCCAGGCACCAGAAGCGCGCACCTCCAAGCGCGCACCTCTCCAGGCACCAGAAGCGCGCACCTCCAAGCGCGCACCTCTCCAGGCACCAGAAGCGCGCACCTCCAAGCGCGCACCTCTCCAGGCACCAGAAGCGCGCACCTCCAAGCGCGCACCTCTCCAGGCACCAGAAGCGCGCACCTCCAAGCGCGCACCTCTCCAGGCACCAGAAGCGCGCACCTCCAAGCGCGCACCTCTCCAGGCACCAGAAGCGCGCACCTCCAAGCGCGCACCTCTCCAGGCACCAGAAGCGCGCACCTCCAAGCGCGCACCTCTCCAGGCACCAGAAGCGCGCACCTCCAAGCGCGCACCTCTCCAGGCACCAGAAGCGCGCACCTCCAAGCGCGCACCTCTCCAGGCACCAGAAGCGCGCACCTCCAAGCGCGCACCTCTCCAGGCACCAGAAGCGCGCACCTCCAAGCGCGCACCTCTCCAGGCACCAGAAGCGCGCACCGCCAAGCGCGCACCTCTCCAGGCACCAGAAGCGCGCACCTCCAAGCGCGCACCTCTCCAGGCACCAGAAGGGCGCACCTCCAAGCGCGCACCTCTCCAGGCACCAGAAGCGCGCACCGCCAAGCGCGCACCTCTCCAGGCACCAGAAGCGCGCACCTCCAAGCGCGCACCTCTCCAGGCACCAGAAGCGCGCACCTCCAAGCGCGCACCTCTCCAGGCACCAGAAGCGCGCACCGCCAAGCGCGCACCTCTCCAGGCACCACAAGCGCGCACCTCTCCAGGCACTTGTTCCTCAGAGGGTCCATTTCACAAGTGCAAGGAGCGCTGCTGTCTATATACATGAGGGGTCCTCAGAGACACGGGCAGGCCCACCTGCGGCCGAGCGGCCTCAGAACAGGGGGCAATGACAGGGCTCAGGGAGGCCTGAGCACCTCCTGTCACACCTCAAACCATCCCCCCCACCTCCACCAAGCCTCGACTTCACACAGCCTCTTCCACTTATAGAGTAGAAATGAAATTTGGCTCACTTCTCCAAATCTTGAACCATGTAGCTCAAATAAGTGAAGTTTGGTTCTACACATTTTCTCACCATTTTAAGACACATGATGAATTCTGAGAAGCAACAATGTTAATTGTATAAAACAGCATCTTTTGTCATACCAAGGGTATTTTTTTCAGACAGTAAATTTTAAACCTTCATACGAGTATACATGAAAACAAATATTTTCCAAGGACATAGCTTTGCTTTGTATCCCTGTAGCAACAGTGCCATTACTATTAAATGCGAAATCAGAACTGTAAGTGTTGCTGTTTTTAAAACTGAAGTATAGTTGATTTACAATATTGTCTTACTTTCAGGTGTACAGCATAGGGATTCAATTATCTTTTCCAGATTATGTTCCATTATAGGTTATTACAAAATATTGAATATACTGCCTGTGCTATATAGTAAATCCTTGCTGCTCATCTATTTTGTGTAAAGTAGTTTATATCTTTTAATCCCATACTCCTAATTTCTGCCACCCTCTCCCCTTTGGCAACCATAAATTTATTTTCTTTGTCTGTGAGTCTGTTTCTGTTTTGTATATAGAATTCATTTGCATTACTTTTTAGATTCTTCATACATGTGATATATGGTATTTGTCTTTCTCTGACTTATTTGACTAATTACAATATTCTCTAGGTCCATCCATGTTGCTGTAAATGGCACATTTCATTCTCTTTTATGACTGAGTTCTATACACACACACACACACGCACGCACGCACACATATATATATATATATATATATATATATATCACATCTTCTTAAGCCAGTTGCCTGTTGAGGAGCACTAGAGTTATTTCCATGTCTTGGCTATTGTAAATAATCCTGCTGTGAACACTGGGGTGGGTGCATGTATCTTTTGAATTAGAGTTTTTGTCTTTTCTGGGTAAATACCCGAGTGGAATTGTTGGATCATATGATGGTTCAATTTTTAGTTTTTTAAGGAACCTCCAGATGTGACACCACCTTTATGGCAGAAAGTGAAGAGGAACTAAAATGCCTCTTGATGAAAGTGAAAGTGGAGAGTGAAAAAGTTGGCTTAAAGCTCAACATTCAGAAAACAAAATCATGCCATCTGGTCCCATCACTTCATGGGAAATAGATGGGGAAACAGTGGAAACAGTGTCAGACTTTTTTTGGGGGGGCTCCAAAATCACTGCAGATGGTGACTGCAGCCATAAAATTAAAAGACGCTTACTCCTTGGAAGGAAAGTTATGACCAACCTAGATAGCCTATTCAAAAGCAGAGACATTACTTTGCCAACAAAGGTATGTCTAGTCAAGGCTATGGTTTTTCCACTGGTCCGGTATGGATGTGAGAGTTGGACTGTGAAGAAAGCTGAGCACTGAAGAATTGATGCTTTTGAACTATGGTGTTGAAGAAGACTCTTGAGAGTCCCTTGGACTACAAGGAGATCCAACCAGTCCATCCTAAAGGAGATCAGTCCTGGGTGTTCATTGGAAGGACTGATGCTAAAGCTGAAGCTCCAATACTTTGGCCACCTCATGCAAAGAGTTGACTCATTGGAAAAGACCCTGATGCTGGGAGGGATTGAGGGCAAGGGGAGAAGGGGACGACAGAGGATGAGATGGCTGGATGGCATCACCAACTCGATGGACATGAATTTGAGTAGAATCCAGGAGATGGTGATGGACAGGGAGACCTGGCGTGCTGCGATTCATGGGGTCCCAAAGAGTCAGACACGACTGAGCAACTGAACTGATCTGATACTGTTCTTCATAATGGCTACACTAATTTACATTCCCATCAACAGTGTAAGAGGCTTCCCTTTTCTTCATACCCTCTCTAGCATTTATTTGTAGACTTTTTGATGATGGTCATTCTGAGTGGTGTGAGGTGATACCTCATTGAGTTTCTATGTTCATTTCTCTAATAATAAGTGGTACTGAGTATCTTTTCATGTGCCGGTTGGCCATCTGCACCTTGTGTTTGGAAAATATCTATTTAGATCTTCTTTCATTTTTTTATTGCATTGTTTGTTTTTTTGTTACTGGGTTGTTTGAGCTGTTTGTATAATTTGGATATCAACCCCTGTAAGTTGCATCATTTGCAAATATTGTCTCCCTTTTGTACATTATCTTTTCACTTTGTGATGGTTTACTTTGCTGTGCAAAAAGCTTTTAAGTTTCATAATGTTCCATTTGTTTATTTTTGCTTTTATTTCATTTGCCTTGGAGACTGATACTACTATGATTCATAGCAAAAAATGTCTGTGTGTGTTCTCTTCTAGGAGTTTTAGGATGTCATGTCTTATATTTAGATCTTTAAACCATTTTGAGTTTATTTTTGTATATGATATGAGGTAGTCAATCTAATTTCACTGATTTGCATGTAGCTGTCCAGCTTTCCCAACACCACTTGCTGAACAGATTCTTTCCTCCACTGTAGATTCTTGCCTCCTTTGTCATAGATTAATTGGCCTTAGGGGCATGGGTTTATATCTGGGCTTTCTGTTCTGTTACATTGATCTATATGTCCGTTTTGTGCCAATACCATGTTGTTTTGATTATTGTAGCTTTACAGTATGGTCTGAAGGATTATATCTCATTTTATTCTTTTTCCAGACAGAGGGTATTTTTTTATGTTTATTACATTTACTATCTTTTTCAGTCCTCTTAGATACAATTGGAACCTTTTGATAATTCTTCTGACTTGCTTGATTGCAATAAGTTGTTTCCCCTGGCTTTGAATTGCCACCATCACCACCAGCCAGCCTGGGCACACCTGCCTCCCATAGTTTAAAAATCTTCTTTGGCATTTCATTTCTTGCCACATTCTGCATTGGCAAGGCTGCCCCTGAAGGTCTCCATAGAGGGAGTCCTCTGATCAGAGAAAGTTCTATGTGTATATCCATTGCAAGAATAAACAACTTGGGTCAGTTTCGTTTTTTGAGGTAGGAGGTTCCACAGGTATCTCTTTTCGCTGCTGCTTTTCCTCCTGAGGTTATTGTCCTATCTTTGAATACTACAACTTCATGTGTCTCTGTATTTGGTAATGGCAGCCCTAAACATCTTTGGTTTATGACTCCAACAGATCACACTCAAACAAAGCTCGTTTATGACACCCCAGGTCTCATTACACCCATTTGTTTCCAAGCTGTTTGTGCAGGTTTTTCTGCTCTGCAATCCTGTTTTACTTCTCATTGTTGTTTAAAAAATTCTTCTTTTTCTGTTTCAGCATTGCAATTACCGCTATAATTCAATTGTTCATTCAGTCTCCTAATTCCAACCAACCACCTTAAATACTTCTTACCCTTCAGTCCTCAAAGCCCCGATTCTGTAAGTTGGTTTGTCTTGGGGTAGGTATCCTCCTGACTGGAAAAGAGGGTAGTCATTTTAGAATGGAAATCTCTACATTGGGCAAAATTACTTTTTATGAAAGCTTGGTCTGTCTGATCCAGTATTAAAGAATGACCACACCAAGGGTGACTGACAGAGTATGAGAGTAGCATTCATCCTGAGATGGAGACGTTCTCACATGTGGACAAATGTTTCTCCTGAACCCTCAGTTATTCATTTGAAACCCTCTAGTTGCTGGAGGTTGCAGTCAGGGAGGGGATGAGTAAAAGTGCTGAGGCACCCACATTTAGTGGAACCAGAAAGAGGGGAGCATAGAAAGAACAATGTATGTGCATGCACGTGCTTGTGTCTGTGTTTATGTGTGACAAGGGTAACAACTGTATCTCAAGTAGCAGCAGATACTCAGAGACAAACAGCCAGGAATGACCTTGCCCATCAACAAATTTGATCATCCCCATGTGGTCTGTTTTCAGACCTATTTCAAAAGTTTCCTCCATTATTCCATCCTCAGATGCCCCACATGTCTCCAACTGGTCCTGCCTTAATGCCCTGAAATTTCCAACTTGGCAACTTATTCCTCTGGGCATGCTCTAAAAGTCCAAGTTAACTTACAAATGTACTGTCTAGTGGCCTCATCAGCCACTAACATCTTGATGCCAATTGGCTTATCAGATTGGGCAGGCTACAATTGAGCTCTGCTGTCTGGAAGCCTTGACAGTCATTGACACCTCGATGCAAAGAGGGTTATCAAACGAGGCAGCACTGGACCTGGCTTTGTAGGAAGGGATGAGACACAAACAACTTTAGAATGTGGAGGCAGCTGCTTGATGAGAAAGAGCCCACCTACCCTGGCAGAGAGTCTCAGAGAAATGCCAGAAGGTACCAATGCATGGTGCTCTGGATCCCAGAGAACACTTCTCAGAATTGATGATTTAACGTTTCTAACATCTAGGAGTGAAGAGAAGAGAGGGCATAGTACTGAGATAATTTTCAAAACCTGATTTCAGAAGAAGGAAAGGAAGGGCAAGCTGCTATTGAGAGAGAGCATTTCCACTGTGCTCTCCTCTCCTTCCTGACCTTTCAAGTTCTGACACCAAAGGTTCTATCTCCCTGATTCACTAAACCACCACTGCCCAACTTCAACAGTTCACATTCAAATCAAGCTCATCTTTGCTCCCAACTATAAAGCATTTGACTGAACTATGACATTAAGACCTTCAGTCTTAACTAGTGGAGGCAAGACCACAAAATCTGGGCAGCTCTGCAACCTCTCCGTTCTGTATTATAAAGGGGTAACTTGACAGCACGCTCATGAAGCTTCAGGGCCCCTCCTCCCACAGTTCCCCTTCCATGGCCCTGTAGTTGATTTTGTTTGTAATTCAGACTTCCTGAAGAAGCTGTCTCCCCTTACCAAACTGCATATGCCTGAGACCCCACCAAACCTGGGTCCACCTCTCATTATCAGCCTTGGCCATACTCATGGAGCAGGTAGCCAAATGTGCTTGCACGAGGGTCTTCATTTGAACTGGGAAAGGCAAACTCCACAATTCTGCTGGAATTTCCCTGCAAAACTAGCTTACCTAACAACTTTATATTATGGGCCATTTAAAAGTTGTTCACTAAGCTGTTTCCTCTTTTTCTTATCCCCTTTCCTCTTTCATATGCTAGATCACTCTACTTATAGATGTACTTATACCTTCTTCTTCCTTGTCCCCACCCACTCTTCCCAACCCAGGTTTATAATAGGGTATGAACAGAATCCTTTGATATGACCCCAAAAGGTAGTCTTTCAGAGGGAAATATTGGTGGGTTTGTTTTCCCAATCATTATAAACAGAATCCATGTTCAGCTAATATCCCTTTGAGACCATTTTATACTAAAGTCAACTGGTATGAAATGATAACCACTTTTTGGACCAGCTTAATTCACAGGGCTGCCCAGTATTCCAATGTTTAATTACTTAATGTATTTCAAACACAAACACCCTGTAAACTCAAATGACCCTGTTAAAGAATGGTATATCATCTTTGGGATAAGGAGATGACTTGTGACTCTTTTGTGTGTCTGGGGCGGGGGAGGGGGGGCGGGCCAGGACACCACACATGCCAAGTCCTGTCTGACTCTGTGACCCATAGATTGCAGCCCACCAGGCTCCTCTGTCCATGGAATTTTCCAGGCAAGAATACTGGAGTGGGTTGCCATTTCCTAATCCAGGGGATCTTCCCCACCCAGGGATTGAACCCCTGTCTCTTGCGTCTCATGCATTGACAGCTGGGTTCTTTACCACTAGTGCCACTGAGAAGCCCCATTGTGACTTTCAGGTATTGTTTTATTTTGTTTTAATAAGAACGTGTACACACCCACCCACCCCTAATCACACTGTCAGACCAGAATGAGGTGAGAAAAGGCAGGCTTTTCTTGAAGACCAGCTAGGTAACTCCCGATAGTTTCAGTAACTTAGGTTACCCCTTCCCCCAGTATCTGTAATTCATCTTTATTCAAAACGGGGTACATTTAAAATAGCACCTTTGAGCGGTCTGAATGTGAAACAGTTTACCCTGCAGGTTTGAGTAGATTAAACATTGCAGCAGAGTCTCTCCTGAATAGGACTTTCCATTTAGGGTAAGAGGCTGAGAGCCACAGCACTTCCGTCTAGCCCAATCACCCAAGCTGGCCTCGTTTGGGAAGGCAGCGTGGGTGGGAGCGTTTGGGTGGCATACCCCAAAAACCACAGTAATTGGAAGGGAAAAGAGCAAATATCAATTAGTGATTCCTCAGCCAGCTACCAATCTTGGTTTCCAAGGGATTCCACTTTAGTCTTACTTCAGAAGTAGCAGCTTCCCAGGGACCTCCGCAGAAGCTGCACGAATCCACATACATCTTAGTACACTGAACATTTCCCCGGGGAGACTCTTGTTATCTGCCCGGCTTCCCTGGCGCTTTGCCTCCCTGTCAGCCTGTGGGCCTGTCAACCAGAATGCTCCCAGCTTCTCGGGGCTTCCGTGGGAATGCGAGCGGGAAAGGGCTTTGAGAACTGAAGACAGGAAAGTGGTGTTCCTCTGCAGCGCTCTGGGCACCCCTCATTTCCCGGAGCGCCGGGGATGCTAAAATGAGCTTCCCTGCTCCCCCCAGCACCGCCCACTCGGGGGTTTGGGCAAGTGGCTATTTGTTAGCAAATAACGTGTGTGGGGTTGGGGAGCACTAGGTGCGGAGGGCGAGATGTTGAGCGGAGACCCCCCGCCCGGCGGCCCCCCGCAGACAGAGCCGCAGGGGGCGGGGAGGGGCGGCAGGGGCTCGAAGGAGCTCGCTCGGCGGGGCGCCTCCCAGGAAGGCGGGGAGGGGAGCGCCTGTTTACCCAGGAGGGCTGTGCTGATAGCACGTTCCTCGAGTTTACTTTGCTTTCCTTGAGTTTATTGTAAAGGGGTAAAGTTTTCGGATCTGTCACGTGACCCTGACAGGTCCTGCCTATGGCGCGGCAGACCACCCACGCCGAGGGCCATGGAACTGCTTAATAGAAACAGGCTTGTAATTGTGAGTCCGCGCCGCACTCCGCCGAAAGCCTCCGGCGGCCCAGCGCGCCGGGGTTTTTACACTTTCCGTTCCTTTTGTAAAGACGGAGGAGGAGGAGAAGACGAAGACGAAGAAAAAGACGACGACAGGGAAGACAAAGAGATCCGCGGCGACAAGACTAGGGGGAGACGAGGGAAGACGGGAAGAAGACGGAGGAGCAGAGGACCAGGAAAGGGGGGCCCGGGGGGGGAAAGGAATTGATGTGAAATCCAAGCGCAGCGTCCGCGCCATCGGCACCCGCGCTCCGGGCAGGGCTTGACGGCCGGCTATGGTGAGTGCAGCCGGCTCGGCCGCCGCCGCCACCTCTGGGAGGTCTGCCCGAGGGGCTGGGCGTACGCTCTCGCACCCCTACCCAGTGTTCTCGGCACTTGGGCCGGGACTTTTGAGTGGGACACCCAGGGCTAGGAGAGAGGTACCTTATCAAAACTCGAAGCGCAAACATCCTACTCCCGGTCGCCGTTGGTGGGAATAAGGGCCAAAGGGGCTTTCCTGGGTTCAGGAAGGGGCCACGGGTAGGAGAGGTGTGTGTTGACTCTTGCACCCACGGAATTGGGCATTCTGGTGCCTGCCAACCATTAAAGAGGTGGGCGGCTAGCCCGGTGCTGAGATGGCCAAGTAGGGCCTGAGGGGGATCCCTGAGGTGGGCCAGACTGATCCAAACCCATGTAGACTGGTGCCAATCATGGGACCACAAGACCTCCAGAGACTGTGCCTCGGAGGTGACATATCCTGTGTCTTCAGGTATTTAAGTTCCTGCTAAACATGACTCCTACTTGGTGGATGAGCAAGAAACTCCAAATTTTCAGATCTCGATTTCCATCACCTAAGAAGAACCTTATGGATTGTTGTCTATGGAAGACACCTAGAGACCTCTGTTTTCATAGACATGGGAGAAAAGACTATCTTCTTTCCTTTCTAGCCTTCCTTCCTCTCTAGGGAGGAACCATATGAAAGAACAGAGGTAATAATAAAAACCCACTATGGGTGGTTCTAAGTTTTTAATACTTTGATACTGAGGTCTTGAACTCCTACAATAGTCCTTTTTCAGCATTTTGTGTGTTCGATTTTTTTTTTTTTTTTTTGGCTGCAGTAGTTCAACATGCAATTAATTGCCTCTACAAAGAAAGACAATGCCTTTTGGTGTCACCCTTTGTTACTGTAACTTATTATTTCTGGGTGGTATAAATTGTTGCCTCAGGTGCATTGTGTACCCATGTTGTAAAACAAGGGCTTTCAGTTGTGAGTTTGTGTGTGTTCCAGTTGTCACCCAGCTTCCTTCCACAAGGCTGTGTTTCACAGCCTTTCGAGTTTGAGTCTAAGACCTTTTTCTTTTAAAATGTTGAATCAAGGTAGACACCCATGGGCCCATTCTCAATTTGGGGTATTAGCTTCATTTCAAACTCACTGAGAAGTATATCTAATTTCTGGTTATAACTTAGTCATAAAGTAACAAGCTATTTGAGTAGGAATTAGCACTATTTGGAATTATTTTGTGAAAAAATGACTTAAAAAATCATCTTTAATTTTCTACAGATAGAAAAACTAATGAGGCAAATCAATATAGATTGAATAGATTAAAATATCTGTCTTCCCTATTTTGTCCTTTCTCTCTCTCACACACACACACCTTTTATTTTCTCCCGCCTCTGCCACAGTGTATAAAGCCCTATTGAGACGTGTAGGCGTGATGTGAAACCGGATTAGCAGTATGAAAGAAAGACACACAATAAGCTGGAATTGTTTTACTTCCCTTTCATTTCTCATGCCTATATCTCTAATAAATTTGTTGCTCCAGCAGTGGGTCAAAGGGATCATGTTGCTCAGCTTCTTTTTCATGCGAGACCCGATGGCAGAGATCACTGAAATGAATGGTGTGCCTTCTGCCAAATGCAGAGTTTGATGTGGATATATTAAGACGAGGAGATAGAGACGAGGAGAGAGATGGACGGGGAAGAATGTTCAAAGTTTGGGTCTTTCCAGAATACATCTCTATCTCTTAAAGTAATGTGGCTAAGAAGATATATAGACAAGGGAAGAAATAAATATAAGGGTCAATGCTGTTTTCTTTCAAGTTCATTGTAGACTGAGCATTTTCCCTGCAGTTAGTGACATTCCCAGCAAGAGAATACCAATCGCTTTGGCACCGCAGAAAGTCTAAGTCCCTTTTCCAAATTAGTATGTGTATCTGGAGTAATAAACGTGAAGAATTCTGGGACCTTCTCCGGACATCTTCTCCCTCTACCACCAACCCCCCCCAACCCCACCAAGCTCACTGCAAGCACACACACACAAAAAAGCCAGTGCTCCTGGGTTTGTGCTGTAGACCCCTCATTTACTCTTTTGTAGAATTGGGAGCAGCTTCCCATTAAAGGAGATCAGGGGTAATTAGCAGCATTATTTTGACAAGTTGGCTAGAGCTGTTCCCTTTCCTCCAGTTCTGGGGAGGGGGAAATACGGGAGGAAACAGAAGGTTGAAGGGAGAAGGGGAGGGGAGTCATTCTTAAGGGGGTTACATTCTGGGGCTGCTGAATTGGTTTTTCCCTCCCCCTTTTAGACTCATTTTCTACCATCACCTTTAAGCAAATATAAAAGCTGCCAATGAGGAAATAATAAGGCACTCTTAGGGAGCCAAAAAATGGCTTGAATTGAGTCAACTCTTATCCAAGGTACCTGCTTTGAACTGCTCAGGTTCTGGCCCTTCACTCACATCCACTCCCTGGGCTCTCCATCCACAAATAGAACATCACTTTAAATCCCCAATTCTCTCCCCATCACAGCCTCTCCACAGGAATACTTGTGGGACTTAATGTAATTTTTGCAGTTCTTTGCATTTGTGGAAAGGAGTATTAAGCTCAGTATATAAAATTATAACATGGCCCAAAGGTCAAATTACTAGAATACATCTACTCCTTCATTCATTTGTACTCTGCAGATATTAGCTAAATTACATTAGATTTTAAAGACCTAATTAGTTGGATCTGAGAAACCAATGAAAAGTCAAGTTCCAGCCTGGTTTCTCATTACTCCACCAAGTGCAGCTCCCACAGTTTCTTATCACTGGAATGTCCAAACACAAAGGGCAGATGTTTTATTTCAGTGTCATCATTGGGATAATCAGATGTCATTTTTGAGATGTGTGTGGTGTGACCATGGTTATTTGAATATTGGAGTAAAGATATAAAGGAATCATATTTTAAGAGTCTAAGGAATGTGTTTTGAAAACTACAAATTCCAATGAAGTCTTGGATCCTGACAGAGAGACCAAAATGACAATTGATGCATTGAGATGGACTTTACTTGGAAAGGGAAAATGGGACACTCTAGAAAGAGGGCCAGCAACTCCTGCTGGTTGAAAAGGCACCAAGCCTCTCACTTGATCAGTGCAGAAAGGCCACTAAAGAGATTTTTCCCAGCAGACACCTTTGCAGCCCTGGCTCCTCCTGTCAGCCTCCTCTCAGGTCTGGAGAATCCTGGTTGAAGTTGACAAACCCGGTGTGGCTCAGCGGTGCCCTGCACAGGGCATGCATATTAAAGCCGACAATGCTTACAAATGTAAATAAGGGCAGATTGATTAGGAACAACATTATCGCTGGGAATGTCGAACTCACATGCATCAGCAATGAGGCAAATTGGGGGCAGCCTCAGCCCTGACCACCCAAGTCGAGCAGGCTTTTACACTGGCTCCTCTTCCTTTCTTAAAACGTTACAGAAACAAGGCCAATTAGATCCTCAAAGTATTCATCTCTGTGTATGAAAAAAGCAGACCACAGGGGAAGCGGCCACTGGGGGTGGGGAGATTAAGATAGCGCTTGTTAGAGCCCAGGCTGGGGATTGCCGTCCTGGAACCCATGGTAGAATTTACAGGCCGAAACTATTGTCTGAGATACTGAAAAGTTAACCTATCAAACAGCGGGTGAGGCTAAGGGAGCTGAAAACGCCAGAGATCAGTTTAGGAATTAAGTCAAACCCAGGGAAATGAGCCCGAGTGAAAGAGGTTTTGTCACCGAAATGGTGTACATGTAGCTGCGCGGGGAGTAATAGGAAATTGTTGTGTGTGCATAGCTTATCATTTCATTTTAGAATTCCATAATCTATACTGAAATTGCAGTAAAGGAAAAACTAATGTTTTGGTCTAAAATACTATAGAATTTCGTAAAGAAAAACATAGCACCCTGCCTATAGCTACATGGTTACCTTTGCCACACAGCAAGCCTCATATATAAGACTGCCGTGTCTTTTTAGGGGTACCACCCCCAAAACCTTTAAAAATTAATTTCCAGCGGCACGCACAAAACGGTTTGACTTGAAACGTCAGTAGAACCATTCAGTGAAAAAAACCAGAATAATATATCACGTGTCCCGATATGCTATTTACCAAACATAATAAAGACCAGGATATTGCTCAAAAATTAAGCTTGCTCTCAGTCGAGCCCAATATTCCTGCGATCTTATTTATTAAGGTACTGTCATTTGAAATGCACGCTGCTCGTCTTTTCTGAATTTTCGCAACCCTTCCTGGAGCCGCTCACAAAATCACGTGCTCCTTCGGAGTTTTAAGTTTTGAATTTACGCGCTGGTCGGGTACTCAGGTCCTCCTCCCGATCTCGTGAACACCACCTCAGACACTTCTACTGTTCTTTGTCTCTTTATTCTGCAGGACACCCCATCCAGCCCAGGGTACCGCACGCGTTTCGCCAGTTTGGGATTCAGAGGAAAGGGCCTCCCAGTGAAACCAGGAAGGAGAAAAGGCTAGAGGGAGGTGGTGAGGCCGGTAGGAAGCGGAGAGAAGAGGGAGAAAAAAAAGGGAAGGTGAAAGAGGAAGGAGAAAGGAAAGGGAAGATTGAAAGAAGGAAGGAGGGGGGAGCCGCCGAAGAGGAAGTAAGGCGGCGGGGAGGGCTGGCCAACTGGCCCCCTGCGGGAGCCGCGTGGGCCGTCCGGGTGGCCGGCGCGCCCGGTTGCAGTTCCTTTCGGGACGGGGCCGTTGAATGGGAAAGGACCCGAGCGATAAGCCATTGGCCGACCACGAGGAGGCCGCGCAGGCATTGGACGACGTAAGGGGGCCGGACCGCCTTCAGGAATGTACTACGGCGCGTCCGGCACGTCCGTCCGCGCCGGTGGGGCGTGCGCCTCCCTTGGGCTCCCGGGAGCCAGCGCTGGAGACTTGGAGCCCGCCTGGCGCTAGCCGAGCGCATCCAGTTCCCTACCTGCTTGACCAGGGTTGCGCAGGAGTGGGGAGTCCGGAGCTCGGCGCGCGCGGTAGCGGGCGCGCTCGGAAACGCGCGCGCGCAATAGGCCTCCGGGCCCTTGGAGCGCGCGCCGACTGGGCCTTAGGTCACGTGGTAGTGTGGGCTCCGCCTCCCCCGCTCCTCCCCCTTTCCCTCCATCTGGGTTTCTTTCTTTCCTTTCCTTTCTGTGTTGTTTTTTTTTTTTTTCAATGAACACACACCGTGTGCATCTTAAAGCCACACTGCCCCATTTCACGGCTTCAGTCGGCTACTTGCTGCAGGGAGTGCCTCTGCAGTTCAATACTGTTTTTAAAAAAGAAAAAAAAACGGTGGCGGTGAGGGGAACCAAATACTAAAATGAGACAAAATAGAGAGTTTGTGGGTCTGGTTTCTATCTCGGGAAGGAACTTAACTTGCAAAAGAAAAAAAACTCCAAAAAAAATTTTTTTTAATAAAAAGCGGAGCCGTGTAGGCAGTTTAATTTGTCTCTGACCCCAGGATCCACCTCAGACTCGCGTTTTCTGCCCCAACGGGAAGCGAATCCCCCTGATGTCTGGTGACACTGGCTGCAGTGTCCGGACAAGTCCTCGCAATCGGCGCACAATTTGTTTCCGATGAATCCAGCATCAAAGCCTTTATTCTCCTTTATGTCACGCTGCTATTAAATATATCAGGATGCGTACCAGTTTGGGGGGAAAGGTTTAAAAGATTTTAAATAAACAGGGACTTGTAGTTAATGAAAAGGGAGGAGGGTCCAAATGAATCCAAAATAAGAAAGCTTTTCTCTTTCTAAAGAAAACATTTCTTTTCTCCGGTTGTTAAAAGGATTCTGTTGATTCTCCTCTACAAACGTCGCATTAAAGATTCAAATAAAAACGCCTCTGCCTCCACGAGACTGCTTCTGTGTCTGGATTCCACGTTTATAAAACACTGACTCCTTCAAACCTGGACTGTGCTGCCGTGGGGTTTAGAGAGGGAAAACGGAGAAGGGGGAGCGAATTTTAAGAAAGGGTGGCTTTTCCCAACGTCCTTACTCTCCTCTTTAACTTTCCATTTTGTTTATCTTAATGCGAGGCGTTGTTCCCTGCGAGAGCCCAAGTCTTCTCTTTGGTTATAAAAGAAAAGAGAGAAGGAAAAAAAAAAAAATCTGGCACACACTGGCGCACTATCCACCACCCTGTCATTATTGGTGCAGGCCTGGGAATTCAAGCTGGACCTCCCAGTATTTGCTGCAGCTTGAGGCCAAGGTGCCTCTGAAAGGGTTTTCTTTGAAGAAATTTCTGAAATTGTTTAAGCGCTTTAAAAAATATTACATTTTCCCCCGTGTCTATCGCGAGGCAAATACTCGTGTATGTGTGTGTGTGTGTGTGTGTGCGCGCGCGCGCACGAGCAAAGCATCTTACAAAAAAGAAGACACTGTTGAAAAGAAAAGGAATAAGAAAGAAAGGGAGGGGGAGCATTCCTTAATGGAAGTATTGCATGCGAGAAGGTTGGCGCTCTCGGAGGCTCCCCCCGAAGCCCGGGATGCACACACTGGGGTTGCCTACCTGGGTGGTCTCTCTACTTTGGTGAGCTGTGCTAAGCAGCTAATAATAGTCATGTTTGCTGAGTAATTTCTGCCCTCCGCGAGCCAATCGCGTTGCAGAAACCCAAGCCATCTGACAGCCCCGGGGGCGGGAGCTCCAGCCTTTTTCTCTTTCGCTCGCTCTCTCCCCCTCCACCCCCTCCCCTCCTCCTCCTCTTTCTCCAAATGGAGAGAGTTCTTTTTTTTCTTCTTCCATCTCATCTATTGAATCAAGGAGCTGCTGCGGCCGCTGCCCGCTGCACACACACAGAGCGGAGTCCCCAGGTCCCGGGAGCGAGAGAGGCGCGCTGCACTGGGGCAGAATGGTCCAGCGGGTCAGCGAGGAGCACAAGAAAGCAGAGTCCGGGACCAAGCAGCCACCGAGAAGCCAGCAGCCAGAGCGCAAGCAGCCCGAGCAGCCCGAGCAGCAGCTTCAGGAGCCGCCACCGCCAGCAACAACCGCCGCAACTGCAGCGGCGGCGGCGGCTGCCCCGGCCCGACAGCGCTGAGACCCGCCGGGCGCCCACGAACCCCGCGGCGGCGGCTCTGCCTTTACCCTCCGCGGCCGCTCGGGCTACCCGTGAGACGCCGAGAGAGTCAGCGAGGCCGGCGGGAGCGGCGGGGATTTGCTGGCGCTTTCTGCAGTGAAGGGGTCGCGGCGCGGGGCGGGAGGCGGTAGGGGGAGTTGGGGACAGCCAGGAGCGCCGCGCGAGCGACCGAAGGACAGGCTGGCTCCACGCGCCGGCTCTCGCCCTCCGGAGAACTGGATGTGGGCAGCAGCAGCCGCAGAGACCTCGGGACCCCCGCGCAATGTGGCAATGGAAGGCGCAGGGTCTGACTCTCCGGCGGCGGCCGCGGCCGCAGCGGCAGCAGCGCCCGCTGTGTGAGCAGCAGCAGCGGCAGCAGCAGGTCTGTCAACCGGAGCCCCAGCCCGAACAGCCGGCGGCCAGCAGCGTCCTCGCTAGCCGAGCGCCAGGGCGCGCCAGGAGTCCGCAGCGGCGGCAGCAGCGCGCCGGGCCGCCCGGGAAGCCTCGGTCCCGCGGCGGCGGCGGCAACATGGCCTCGGCTGGTAACGCCGCCGAGCTCCACAACCGCGGCGGCGGCGGCAGCTGCAGCGGGGCCCCGGGCCGGCCGGCCGGTGGCGGGAGGCGTAGGCGGACCGGGGGACTGCGCCGCAATGCCGTGCCGGACTGGGACTATCTGCACCGGCCCAGCTACTGCGACGCCGCCTTCGCTCTGGAGCAGATTTCCAAGGTGCATTTCAGTCTCTCCTCTCCTCCCACTCTCTCTTCCCTCCTCTTCCTCTTTGGAATCGTCCCCGCCACACATACACACACACCTCCAAGGGGGGAAAAAAAGACAAGTGGGGATTGAAAAATTCAAACCCTCCCTCCGGTCCTGGGAGGAAAGGGCTGTCGGAGGTCTGCAGGGGGTGGAGATTGTGTTTCTGCGTGTGTGTGTGTGTGTGTGTGTGTGTACGTACGCGCCCTCCCCAGCGTGCCTTTTCCGGAGCACTGGAAAGCGGTCCACAGTGGACCACCTCAAGAGTCGCCGCAGCGCGGCACTGCCCGATGCCCCTAAGTCCCCTCCTCCTGCGCCCCTGCCCCTATTTGCAGCCTAAACCCCTGTAATACTGCCACATTTCTTAACATCTTGGAGGGGGAGGCGGAGTGGAGAGAGGCGGAGAGAGGAGAGGGGGAGGAGGGAGCCGAAATAAAGGTGGTTTCCTTTTTTGGCAGCCGGTTTTGCTTTTGTTGAGCATGAAATCTCTGCTCCCTTAAAAATTATCCTCGGAAGAGGGCATCTCCTCTCTTCTTTTCCAATTTTTGAGCCACTTCTTCTCATAGTGTGCGGGGAAAGGGAAGTTGTAAACAAACTGCCACCTTAAATTCGCGGTGCGGGTCTGCGGAACGGCCGGGTTCATTGTGTTTACGAGGTTCGCTGAAATGTGTGGAATCTGGGGAAGGCAAGCACCCAGACAGGGGCCCGCCGGGGCTGTGGCCAGCGCCGGGGAAACGCCGCCGCCGGGAACAGCCAGCACCCAGCCAGGACCCCCGCTGCGTCGGCCTGGGCTTGTCCCCTGAGCACTCGGCTGCTTTTCGCGTTTAACCAGAAGGGAAGGGAGAGGAGGGAAAGATCCATGTGGCTGCCCTCTTCCGATCACAAATATTGTCGTAAGTTGCAGATGGCTGCCCCATTTCCTAATTCAGCTCACACGGCGTCTCCCAACGCCATGGAAATGCATCGCGAGTGAGCTCCGGCGCCCACGCTCACCACGTGGATCCCAATTTACTACCAAGTCGGGCGGGGGAATCAGAATGGGGGAGCCCGCCATACATTGTTCCCAAAGCGCTCTTGTATCCAGTCCCTGCCCTCGGCGGAGCACCCCGAGAAGGGTGAAGGCTGGGGCAGAACTTGCGGGCAAGGGCGCAGTGGTTTGCTTGTTCTTAAATGGGCTCCATCGCAGGGATTACGCAGCCCCTCCCTTCCCGGGCCGGTGTGAATATTTCCTGTACTGAATGGTGTCTCTCCTCACTGCCTCGGCTTCCTCTTGTTCCCGCAGTCCCTCTTCCCAGACCTTAAAGTCACTCGGGGATGCTACGCAGGCTGCGCGTGGGGGCGCCCCTGCTGTGGCCGAGCTGCAGCTCCCACGCTGCAGCCTGACTTTGATTTATGACCAGCCCCCCCTCCCCACCCACGCCGCTCGCGTTTCCTCTGGCAGACCTGGGTTCCAGCCCGCAGGGCACCCCCCGCCCCCCAATGCCGTCGCGGGATGCCGGACGGGTGCGCGCAAGCGGGCGTGGACGCGCGGCCCGCGACTCCCGGGCGCTCACTCCTCCCTTCTGCTTCATCCTCAGGGGAAAGCTACTGGCCGGAAAGCGCCGCTGTGGCTGAGAGCGAAGTTTCAAAGACTCTTATTTAAACTGGGTTGTTACATTCAAAAAAACTGCGGCAAGTTCTTGGTTGTAGGCCTCCTCATATTTGGGGCCTTCGCTGTGGGATTAAAGGCAGCTAATCTCGAGACCAACGTGGAGGAGCTGTGGGTGGAAGGTAAGAAACTCGGCGCCCGCCGCGGCGCCTCTCTTCCCCCCAACCCAGGCCCCCTTCCCTTCCTTCCAATTGATAAAGATATTTGCCAGCATACACCTAGATCCCTTCTGTGAAGAGCGAAAACCCCCTGCCCGCACCAGGGGGAATTGTTTATTGTTTGGGCGCCTGGCCAGGAGCCAGGCCCGTCCGACAAAGGCCGCGCTGTAATCTACTCCGGGAGCTGCGCTTTGCGAGGTGTTGTGGGAGAGAGTGGCGAGGGCGGGCCGGCGGGGGCGCACGGGGGCCCCTCCGCGGGATAGACCACTCCGCTCGGCCGGGGGGGGCCCCCAGGTCCAGCCGCCAACGCCGCTAGCCTCCGCCGCGCGCCCAGACGCGGCCAGAGGAAGGCGTCTGCGCTCCCTGCTCGTGTCCTCAGCTTCCTTCCCTCCCCCACCCCCACCCACGGCGTCCAAAGAGAAAGGAGGGTGGGGGCAGAGAGAGGCCACCCCTCTGGCTGGAGGGAGTGTGCGCGCCCCCGGCGGCCGCGGCCAGCGCGCGGAGGGCGGGGGGCAGGAGCAACGCGGGCCTGCAGAGGCGGCGGCGTGTGTGGTCCTGTTTTTGGACAGCTTTCAACTCTTGGGGAAAAAAAACATTTGTCTCAAGGTACAAAAAAAGGGGGGGTGGGGGAAAAGGAGTTGAAAAAAAACAGTAAAGCACAGACTGGAACGCTTGTTTGCAAAGTAGATTAATGTTTCCTCGCGGGTGGGGGCTTTTAAAATGGAATTATTCTGGGAGAAGGCAGTGTTTTGCAGGCTGAGAGAATAAAAAAAAAATGTATTTTAAGAGAGCGGGTTTGGAGGGAGGGGCCATTGGAGCTCTCCAAGGGTTCTGCCAGTCTTATCCACATTTCTCAATTTGGGGGTTCTTGAAGTCTTTTTTCCAAGTGGTTGTAAATTTAGCATAGATCACACATAGACAGAGACAGACGCCGCCACCGCTGACGGAAACATTTTACATTCTTTTTGTAAATCTGTTTGATTCAGGGGTTTTGTTTAGGGCGGTGGGGGGGGGTAACTCCTGAACACTACCTAGGGAATCTCTTATAATCAGATGGGAGAGATGGGTTGAGGTAATTATGTAGATACTTCAAACCGGAATATCTGAGGCATTCCCAGTGATATCTAAGACAAAATTTGGAAGCCTAAAAGTACATGCATGATTGCACAATTGATCCCTCCTCAAAATATTCTTGGAGACCTAGCCTTGGAGAATATTAAATCTTGCCTTGTTTGTGAAGATTCAGCTTTCAGTGTTTTGCAAGCATATGGTGGAGTCTTTAGTTGAGAAGTGACAATTAAAATAATAGTCCAAATAATTAAGACCAGAAAACATTCTTGCCTTAAGTAGCTTGGTAATTAATACAACAGTGTTCTTTGGATTGAATCCATGGGGTAATTTACCTCAACTCAGCGCCTCATTGTCATTAGTAGATAAAAGAAGGGTTTTATTAAGCACGTATAATGTCTTAACAGCAAGTTTCCTGTGCATCTATAATGGTCCTAGCACAGTGCTGGCCACTGAAAGGGACACTGAAGATGTGAGACACTCCCTGTGCACAAATTCACACACTTAAAACTATTAGAGTTGAATGTCAGACTTGCATTAAATTTGAAAGTTAAATGGCAAAAGAAAAAAACCTTCCATGGAGGTGGTGAGGCAAATTAGGGCAACCTAGAGCAGAGGAGGGGAGGGAGTTCTAAGCAGAAGCTCAGAAAAGGGGTCAAAGAAAGGCCCAAGCTGAGTGGACAGCAGCAGTGGAGGCCCCCTATGTGGCAGGGATAGGGTGCAGTAGCTCACTGGGGCCCTGGACCATTCAGAAATGATGTGATTGGCGAGACTGTGGGGAGCAACCCCAGGTTCTAGGGCAGAGCAAGAGATGAGTAAATTTCCCTTTCTGCTACTTGGACCAACAAATTTGTTGAGTGTCGATGATGATGACAGAAGACCATATCTTGTTTTGAGCAAGACTTGCCAGTAGATTTTATTAAGTTGATAGACAACTAACGTTAACTTATTTGTGTGACTGTATGTTAGTCCAGCTCAGTTGTGTCCAACTCTTTGTGACCTCATGGACTGTAGCCCCCCAGGCTCCTCTGTCCATGGAATTCTCCAGGCAAGAATACTGGAGTGGGGAGCCACTCCCTTCTCCAGGGCATCTTCCCAACCCAAGATCAAATCCAGGTCTCCTGCATTGCAGGCAGATTCTTTACCATTTGAGCCACCAGGGAAGCCCCCACTTAGTTGTATAACATTGTATAAATATTTTTAGAAGTAACTACTAAGTCCCTTCAGTTGTGTCCAACTCTGTGTGACCCCATAGACAGCAGCCCACTAGGGTTACCCCTGTCCCTGGGATTCTCCAGGCAAGAACACTGGAGTGGGTTGCCATTTCCTTCTCCAGTGCATGAAAGAGAAAAGTGAAAGTGAAGTCGCTCAGTTGCATCTGACTTTTAGTGACCCCATGGACTGCAGCCTACCAGGCTCCTCCATCCATGGGATTTTCCAGGCAAGAATACTGGAGTGGGTTGCCATTGCCTTCTCCCTTTAGAAGTAACTATGTTTGTGCATTACATAACTCATTTCAAGTCCTGGGAGGAGAAACATGCTGGGGCTCTAGCTTAGTGATAGAGTGCTGGGGAATGACACACCTGAGATAAGGCGCTCATTGTGCCTACTTTGGACCTCTGAGCTATTTTCCTTCCCATTCTGTTTTAGCACTTTCAGTGTGGCTAACTGATTCTTTGGCCAGATACTCCATACTATCACTTGTTAAACAACTACCCTTACCATGTATATTATCACATGCCTTACCACTCAGTAAAGTAGCTATCTGTTATCTTTATTTTTATAACCTGATATCCTTTGTAACTTTTTTTTTCTAGATGATTGAATTATTGTCCTATTTTATAAGTGAGAAATTATGGATCCTCTGTGTCTCCGTGTCCACTCTGCCTACTGGTAACTTAAGTCAGCCTGGTGTCCTGTTGCCTTGACCTTGATTTCCATTCCTCCATTCCATACTTGATTCTTCCCCTGTAGAAGAAGTAACAGGTTCAAAAGTGTAAATAAACCCAACCAAGGAGGCCACCATACCATTTTATAATTTTAATTTAAATTCAAAGTAGAGGTAACAATGAGGAAGTCTTATTTGTGACAGAGTGAGCTTAGTGTTTATATCAACAGCAAATAATGGAATTATTTGCTTTTCAGAGTAAGAATTCTCTGCTATCCTAAACTTGAGTAAAATGAGAAGTAACTTGGAATGTAGCTGAATTTGCACTTTAGTGACTTAGGTACATTCTTCATCACTATCAGCAAAGAAATCTGTTAGATAGTCATTTCTTAATAGAGACTGCAGATATTCTGGACATAAACAAGGGTGCTTGCTACACTAAAGAAACCAAGTGAATGGAGGTTGCATATTTTCTTAGTTAAAAAGCAACAGAAGAAAGGAAAGCATAAGAGATTTCAAGGGGAGAGAGTGCTGAGGAACAATTTGGAAAATGTCATTTCTTCTGTTGATAAAAATTGGCATGCATATGTGCAAAAACAACTATATATCTGTACACAGGTACATTGATATCTAGATAAGATTGGTTTATAGATAATGTATGAATATCTTCACTTGCCTTTATATCTGTGTATACACATAGACTTACTACAAGTATCCTCATATCTACCAAAATAATGTTATCTTTTTAATATAGTCAGCAAATTAAAGGAATCCACTTGATAGGCTGTATCTTTGATTTGGCTTTCATGCTTTGTTTAACATGTTGAGGAAACATGGCTTTATAAAGACGGTTTGAATACACTGGCCACAATGTGCAGCCAATATAATTTAGATAAGGAAGATGTTTTTTATGGCATTGGTGATAATAATTCTTTGCTTCTGTAGTTACAATGTTCATACAATGATTGCTTTTTAAGAAACTATCAATATACATTAGGTGCTAGCTTGGGTCTTAGGGTTATAGTATTTGCAAGTAAAAAAATTTCAAATCTAGATTGCTTGTGAATGGAGCCTGAGGGTGGATGAAATAATACGTGGAATGTTTCAGTAACACCAGCCAGTGGCAGCAAGATCAGGGAGAGAGTATTACTTAAAAATACTCATTCAGCACATGTTCTCAGTGACTGCTTTGTGTCAGGTACTGCCTGAAGCTCCAGAGTGATGTTAGTGAAAGACGATTGTCCCTGTCCTCAGGGGACTTCCACCCAGCAGACACACAGACCAATGGCAGGATAGCAGGGGCACCTTGTGGGACAGCCCTGAGGGAGGGGGCCTGAGTCAGGGTCAGTCAGGGGCAGCGCTGGTGCTGGGGCATTCCAGGTCAAAGGAACAGCATGGGCGAAGGCTCAGAGGACGGGGTGTGGTCTCTGGGAGAACTCCCAGTGCTTACCTTTGGTTGGGACCTCAGGTTTGAGGTGGGACACCTTGAGTCTTGGAAGGTCCAGCTATGTAGCAGGAAGGTCTCTGATGTGTGCAAGGTATTTGGCCGGTGGTGTCAGCGGGGACTTGCCAGATCTCCCTTTGGCCATTCTGTGCCTGCCTCAAGGTTTACACTAGTGTATTTGGCCTCCACCTCCCTCCCTGGTACCAGAGAGCTTCCCCTGGATCTCACAGAAGGAAAATGCTTTCTTTTTAATCTTGCCCATTTCTCTGTTGGTTTTTCATTTTTGCTTAGCGCTTTTATCCTTCTGCCTCACTTAGTATCTACCCTTCCACTCCAACCCTCTCTGAGACATGAGTTTGTTGTCATGATTCTCCAGTGACAGAACATTCATTTATCTTTTTGGTTTTTTCTCTAAACATTGCCTCCTTTACTGCAAAAGATAACAGCCTTGAAATGAATCCACATTGTCTTGTGTTTGGTTATTAATATCTCTGGAGGCCAGCATCAAAAGAGGAGGACACAAGTTATAACTTGGTTTTTTTTTTAAGGCAAATGGACTTTTTTTTTTAATGCTTACTTGATATTTCTAACTGTGCTAGAGTTTGTAGTTGCTAGCATAAACCTTCAGTGTTCTTGGCTGTTTTTGGCTTAACTTAGGCAGTTAGAGGAGATAATGGAGCTTCACCTTTTCAGTTTAGAACAAGGCTTGTCACTATTGACATTTGGGACTGGGTGATTCTCTGTTGTGGGAGCTGTCCTGTGCACTATAGTATGTTTAATAGTATCCTTGGATTTTACCTGCTAGATGCTGGTAGCACTCTCCTGGATGTGCTATTTGTGTTTCTATTCATTGTCAAATGTGGGGGTGGGGGTTGCAAAATTGCCCCAATTGAGAACCAGTGGTTTAGATAATAGGTAATAGATTGCGGTTAGAAGACGGATGCTGTGCAGATGGAAGGCTTTTATTACACTGCTAAAGCATTGCCATAAATGCAAAAGCTTTAAGATAACTCTCCCTCCCCATCCCCATATTTACTGACCCAGGTATCTAACTTTTTTCATGCAAATAATTTACATTTTTGATTATCCTTAGAATTATATTAAGTATCAAGTAAAAACATCATGAAAACTTGAGAACAGGTGGGGATAGGCCATAGAAGAAGGGAGAAGTGTTATATTTGGATACTTTTTTTTCTTTTCCTTTGAGTAACTTAATTTTGCAGATAGACCTCACTGGATTTCTAACACAGTAGACTGAAGGTTTTTAGCACGAATGTGACTTTACAAAAAGCAACAAAAGATACCACTGGACTTCGCTCATACAGCAGTAACAGCTCCTTTCTAAAGCCCACATGGCGCATAGGCTCTTGATGATCCAGTTCTCCTCCAGATGCTCCTGTCACACACCGCTTTTCGCCAGGTGCTCTTGTGCAGCAGAACCAAAGAAACAACGAGGGACTGAAGCCCGTCTGCCAGGCAAGCGGTGCACAGGCTCTGCTCTCACTGCCCTCTCCAAGCTTATCAGCCAGTTTTTGGTTTCTGGGGCTGTCAGTTTGGGGGTTTTGGCATTGCACGAAGGAGAGAAAGAAAAAGGCAACCGCTCCTTTCTGCTCCTTGGTCCCCTAGACACTTTTGAAATGAAGACTGTGTGTTTTAGTTATTGATTCGATTTGACAGTGGGCACATACATACAAGTGGAAGCAATTGTGGCATATCTTTCATATCTGGAGAAAAATGATCAAAAAATAAATGCCTAACAATAAGTGCTTTAAAAATAACAGATAGCCTCAGATGCCATCTTCCTATGGCAGCTGACCCTCTAAATCCTTGTATCTCTTTGGTGCCTGCCACTCTTGACCCTCTGACAAGTTTAGAGGTCAGATTAGGCGATGGAGTGTTTCAGATATGTGGAACGCTGCTTGGAGGTTCCAGAAGATGACAGCTTCCAGATGTATGAACCGCCAGATCAGTTTGTTTGGATTATGCTCCACAGCTGATGGCGAGATTAACGCTGGCTGGACAAGCTATGGGAGATTTGTCTGGTTTCCACAATGCCATGTTTATATTTCATTGGGATTTCTCCTTCAAAGCTGACCTCCCCATGACCCCTGCAGCTCTGTCCACTCGGGCTGAGCTGTAACTTGTCTGTCCTCGTTCTCTTATTGGGGGGGTGGTCGCAGTTAAGCAGTGGAAGGGGCTGTTTATATGGCTGCTCCCCTACTTTGTTCACACCAGTAGGACTGAATCTGCCCAGATTTAATTCCTGAAGAGTAATCTATTCAACTGGTTGAGAAGAGGGGAGTGTTTTATTTTAAACTTTTTTTTTTTGGCTCTTAAAACAAGTATGGAAATAGTTTAAATTATTTGAAAGGAGGCCAGATTTTATAGAAGCCATTTCGAAAAAATACACTATTTTAACTTAGCACTATTTTGACACTATATTGAAAAAAAAGGTTGAGAGAATTGTAGCTATGTGAGATTTCCCTAAATAATTGCCATACTTGAATGATTCTATTATTAAAATACTGTTATTTGCTTTGCTGCTCATTGTTTCCCAGAACCCTTTCTCCATCCTACTTCCTCTCTCCTCCGTCAACTGTATCCCTTTGCTCTTCTCCCCTCCTCTCTACTCTCTTCTCCCTCCCACCTGTCCATCTTCCCACCTATTCATAAACTGCCCAAATCCAATCCTATGGCTCTCTGGAATTCCTAGTGTGAAATCTGAAATGGTAGTAAATCTGGTTAATCACAAACTGACAGGAAGGGATTAGAAAACGTATTGTTTCAAATCAGCTGTGGGAGATCCTAAATGCAGAGCTACCAACTGCATCTTTAGGGTTCTTAGATTGTATGAGGGTCAGTAGATGTGTTTCTCCTATTAAAGAATCATGGCATTTGAATGCGCTTTTGAGGTAACAGAGGAGCTTGGTGCAGGCTACTATCCATGGGGTCGCAAGGAGTCGGGCACAACTGAGCGACTTCACTTTGACTTAGAGTCCACTGATGTGTGGACTCTGAAACAAATCCTAGTCCCCTGTGCCATATGAATGTGAAGAATTGGGCCCCATAGTGTTTCTGAGATGGTAAGTGAAACATACAGCACGACATTCCAGCCCAGGTGTTCCCTGGGTGGAACTCTCATCAGAACCAAAGGTACCATGTCGCCTGGAGACAGGTGGAAGAGGACAGGTTTCCACATCCAAATTTTGGCTGATGCCACAGCATTAGATGGTCTGTCCTCGTGAGAAATCTCAGTTGACATCCCGGGATGCAGACAACTCTGCTCTTGAAGGCATTTCTGGCAGCCCAGAAAGAGGAAGAGGCAGCCCAGAAAGAGGAAGCTCCTTGAGATTTCCTTGGTGGAAACCTACCTCGAATACACAGTCATCATCAGGGTCACCAAAATATAAGCATTTTTATTACTCTTTGCTTCTAAACTCTGCATTTAGAAGCTTTATGGTAATACTTTTTAGATTTTTTTTCTCTTAATTGGATATAGGGTTGTTATTTCCTTCACTATAATGTTTCAGTTTTTCTCCATATGTCTTTAAATTTGACAGAAATAACTAGCCTTTCTAAACAGTAGAATGCTGCCATTGAGGAACTGCTTGACTGTTGAGAGTTTTAGGAGTTCTATTTACAGAAAGATGCCTCCTGTCCTCAGTCCCTTCAAGACTGTGACCATTTTGTTGTACTGGAGGCTTAGAGCATAGTTGAAAAACAGCTGTCATGTGTTAAGGAAACTCGTTGGTGGGCAGTCAGGTACCTGCTAATGAGTGACAAGTTTGTTGTTGGAGAGATTTATAATGTGGAGGCAGGGCCTTATTTCTAATCCAGAAACCCAGGTGTGAGTAGGCCCAAATGATCCACACTGCATGTGGGTCCCAGAACACCACTGGCTATGGAGGCAAGGCTAGTGAGAAGCAAGCCTCCATACCGCAGCACAAGCTTTATCTATTATAGTTAAAATAAATGAAAAACAGTAGACTTCCCGCAATTTAGCAACCAAGATAGTCTTCAGTTATTGATGAAGCATATATGAAAGTAAACAAAAGGAGCTGGAAGTGGGCTTTGTTAAGTCAATGTGCATGATTTTTTTTTCCTTTTAAATCATTGCTTAAGGGCTTCTGGCCCCTAGCTCAGGAATCCTGCCCAAAAATGCCAGATGTATTACACAGTCAAGTACTGCAATGTAAACACTCCTCTGTGCCATGAGACAGGGTGGTCCACCTCCTGTTTAAGAAGATCGAGAGATTGAGAGGGAATGAGAGGGGTAAGCCTTCTGCAGTGAGCACAGTTGTGATCCCATCATTTGTATTTTTAGCTGCATAGTCAAGATTTGAAACTACAAAAAACCCAGATGAGTTAATACTTTGGACTAGTAAGGAAAAGCAACTTGAATTGGCATGCCAAAGAGAGAAAGATGTGGCTTGGATAATGCTGCTTCATTGGGTCGGATAAATTTATATAAAATTGAACAGAATGGTGGGGTGAGCTGCTAGGAAGAAAGCTATCGTCTTCATAGCAGCATCCTCAAGCTACTATGAGCCTTACCCTTATTATCTGCTACAAGGAAAAGCCAGCTTCTTTCACAATCTCTTTATGCTGGTTGGTACACCTTCTGTGTGTAAACCTAAGATTTATCACAAGACTGCTCTGGTCTTTTGTAGCTGGGGTGGGGGTGGGGTAACCCAGGTTATACTGCAAAATGAATGACCTTCCAGTTTGCTCCCAATTCTAAATTTAAATAAAGAATTTACTAATTACGATCATTTGGAGGTGAGAAAGCAAGCACTTCGGGCCATCCTTTCAGTACAATGTATCTTATGTGCTGTGGGCAGTTCAAGGAAATTGGAATGGCTAGACAGATCTGCACACCCAAATAATCAAATACTAAGCAGTGCTTACAGTGACTAGACTGAGGGTTTTTAAAAACTAATAGGAAAGTGTTTTGTGAGTTAGGAGGAAATGGGGTTTCAGCTTGGACTTCGGGAATTGTTAAAACAATCTATGATAATATTACCTTGATTTAATAAATCCGTTCTGTAGAATGATCTGAGAAAATTGCTTTAAGAAACATGATAAAAGAGGAACTTTGAGATTAAGGAAGATGTTTTTTGACTCTCTCCTGCCCTCCTCCCCCCTCCCTTCCCAACCACTCTTTTTCTTGTTTCTTTCTCTGAATCCTCCCGTCTTCCCCACCCCCATTCCCTCCCTTGATTTCCTTTACTCCTGCAGTGGAGAAACCAGAAAATCTCACAAAATAGATGTAAGTATCACACAGTATCTTTTTAAATAGAAACTTTTTGAAAGATAAAATAAGAATTTTCCCAAACTACTTTTAAGATATTCTTCCTCTTACCTGATTTTTCCCCTTGAGAATCATACAGTGTTGTAATAAATTTTTAAAAATGATACCATCATTTTAATCCACACATGATCCAGAAAAGAGCTGCACATGTTTAATACCTTGCTTAATTGCAAACAAAGCTTGCAATTTGAGAGAATTGGGATTAGGGCTAAATATCTATTAACTGCTCTTTCTAGAGATTTGAGGGATAGGATGACCCTTTTTTTTTCTTTTTTTTTTTTTTTAAATAGGCTACAGTTTCACATGGCTTCCAAAAGAAATCTCTCTCCCTTTTTGTTTCCCACACCAATTGATTTATCATTTTGCTTGCAAGCAGATCCAGAATGTTAGGGCAAGAACACACTCACTTTTTTCTCGTAACTTTTTTGTTGCGGACCGAAACCAGTTGCTTGAATAAATTTTTCTGGGGCCTGAATGTAGCCAGCAACGTGGAAAAATCTTGCCATTCAGGGCCGTCTGAATGTACATTTCAGCCACACAGTAAGCTGCATTGGTAGGCACTGGACTGCTAAATACAACCATTTTTCGCAGCAGCGAGTTAGACAGGTGATTAGCATAATTAGCACCGAGCAGCTATACATATGGTAATGCTGAGTGTGTAAATGCCAGCTGCGGTGTAAAATTTATGTCAGGGGTCGGCAGGGCTGTGCGAAAGTATTGTGTTCCAGCTGCAGGTCAGGGCCGCCAAAGCTTACCTCCTTTTCTCTTGTTGGTGAATACACCAAACAGAAGAGAAAGACAGAAATATAACAGATACGGCTTTGATGGAACAGCCTGGTTCTGTGCAAGAAGGACTGTTCTATAAAACACACGCACACACTCACACACACTTGTAGAAATCCCATTACTTTCTCTACAAATTGTGTTTACTTCATGCAGGGTCCACAGGAGTGGTGGCGGCCAGGATGGGAGGTTTGGGTAGGTGAATGGGCCAAATGATTTCAAGGGAGGAAAACTTTTCTGTCGGTGAAAATTTTTAAAAGGAGTTTAAGAGTTGTGCTCTTGGTTTCGTCCCCCATCCTCTTGTTTCCCCTGGCTTGCCCCACCCCTGATTCCATCCACTGCTTGTGTCCATGGTGTTTTCCTTCAGATTAAATGGGCAAGCCTCCCCTCCTCCCTGGGAGAGCTAGTGCAAGCATCTCTAGAAGAAGGAGAATTGACCACCATGGAGGTGTTTGTTCACCTTGAGCATAGTGAGGTTGCAACACTCTCTCTTCCCAAACTGCTTGACTGGTTTTAGCAGAGGCGTGGAAGAGATGCTCCCTTGTGTCTTATGGTAGCTATGCTCAGTGACATTCCACCTACTGCCACTGGAAGACCCACGAAATTCTTTATGAATAGGAAAAGAATCGGGTAGGTTTCTTATTTAAAAAGGAGACAGTCTTCAGTAGTTCAAGTCCTTTGAGATGTCCACAAGGGACTTTATTGCAAAGAGGAGTTGAGGCAGTTGTGCCCTGGAAGCATTTTTTCTGCCACCTCCCTGCAGCCCCACTTTTCAATTGGTGGCTGTAGGGAGTGGTGGTGGTGACAGAATATAGTTCACACCATGCTGACCTAGTGATGAAACTTCCTCACAGCACCAGGGGGTCCTTATGCATCGGGCCCCTAATCCAGCTAATCCTGATGGCAACACAATCATGAAAGTGGCCCCCAGTGACGAGCGTCTCCCCACACAGATGCAAGAGGGAAGGGTCAGTGCAGGAGATGGAATTCCACAGGGGCCAGGGAGCCTGTGTGCGAAGGTGGGGACTCACATCGTCTCCCCAACCCCAAGCTGCTCAAGTAGGAGGCCAGTGAAAAGAAGCTGAGGCTGGATAATGGCAAGGAGACTGTTTAGAGCAGAAAGGTGATGTCAGCCTCACAGAAGCCCGGGAGAAGGGAACTGGGGTTAATGTTATGCAACAGCCTGAATGCTAGATAGAGAGCCTGCAGCTTTGCAAAGGCATTCAGTTTTGTTGTTGTTCAGTTGCTTTGTATTTTTATTTTTTTAATGAAGACTTTAGGAGGACTTAAACTGAGAACTTAGAACTTGATAACAACAGGCTGTCTTTGGTCCCTGGTTCTTCCGGGTCCAGCATTGCCTCTGAGCAAACATGCCACTCTGTGTTGGACCCTCCTGGGCTTGCTCAGCTCCTGCAGAAGGACGGGACTGGGGTTTACATCTGCCTGCAGTAGCATTTGAACACTCGGGGGAAATCACTGTAGGGCCTGGGACAGTTCACAGCTGGACAAGTATGCATTTAGAGATAGAGCCAAGCTTCACTCTGCCACATTCTGCTGGAAGCCAAGGACATCTTGAGCTCAGCAGGCTTGACTTCACTCGGCCCCTCTTAGGTGGGGTTGACCGCAGCCCTCATTTGCCGCAGTAGCAAGCGACCAGTGAAGAATGGGCCTCCTGAGAGATGCAGTGTCATCTTGGGAATTGGTGGCCCGTAAGAAATACCGAGTGGGGGGTGGGGCAGTGCAGGCAGCAGGTCCAGTGATGGCAGAGCGCTGGGCTGACCTGATCGTGTCCGACAGGGCGAGCGGGCGGCTTCAGGAAAGCCATTCAGAGGAAGCAGCCCGGGTGGGAACAGATGGCACCACAAACAGCTGGTGTGGGGGCCAGTAGTAGGCGCATGCTCAGAGCCGCTGCTACCACAGCACTTGGCCCTCCTCGTCCCCCGACGCAGTCCCTGGGGAGGAGTTGCAATGTGTCTGTCCGGCTCTTGTCTTGTTTTTGCTGTTTTCATGGCACTGGGCTCTGTTCATGAAGACAGATTCTCTTTGGGCTATATGACTGTAGCATTTTCCCATGGCAATACCCAAGGGCACAATCCCACCAGGAGGAAAAAAAAAAAAACCACAGCCTAGAAGCTTAAGCAGCATTTGGCTAGTCATGAATAAAAGAGATGGGTTGAAGAGTGACTGAAACTCACAGCCCAGAAGTTTTCAGCCCATTGCCCAAATTACTGAATCTTCATTTTTTTCCAGTTTAGAAAAAGAGCTGGTGCTAATAATTTTACAGTTACACTCTTTTAGAGATTTGTACTTTTTCATGCTCACAATTACCAATTGCAAGATTGAAAAGAGGACCTGAAGCAACTAAAGGGGGGGGGAATCTGTCTAGAGGCTGTTAGATAATTCATGGGATTAATCAAATGCAAATGCCCCACTTGCATATACACAGACCCCATTTTCTTAATTGGACTCTGAGTGGGTACTTTTCAGGCTGAAAGGGTCATTTGTTTTGACTGATTGACTTTTGAGGCTTTGGGGAGAATTAATATCTTATACAGATGACTGCCTGTTCCCAAGGCTCTGTATTGAGGCTGTTCATTCATTTATTCATCCGACACACTGAGTGTGAGCCGAGGTGAGTGGGCAGCGGACAGTTCCTCCCTGAAAGGACTTGGAATTTATGGGGAAAAACACTTCGGTTGGTCCTTCAGAACATCTTTATGTGAATTACAATCGCTTTTGGCAAAAGCTTTTTGCATGAATGCCACAGATGTTTATTAAGCTCTGTGCGAAAGGCCATGCTGAGGGAGAATCCAGCAGAACATCACAGGGAACGTCTGAGGTCTGCCATGGACTGGAAGGGCACTGACACGGAGGTATGGACCCCTGAGCAGAAGAGTTTCCCACCTATCTAATGGCCCTTCACCTGGGAAAATTATACTTCGTTGAATTTGGGGAGGGAAGGATCAGCTAACTTGATCAAGAACTTTTTGGCAGAAGTGATCCTTTATACACCACTTCTTTGAAAGAACTGGTTTAAGCCTCTGATTTCTGAAAAATGAAATGGTAGACTTTGTAGGTCAGGAGGCTTAGAGCTGTGAGCCCTCATCACTCTGCTCCTCTAAGACAGCCCTTCTGGGGACCACAGGAAAATGGGGCCTGTTCACTGCTGCCCTTGGAGTCCTATGGGAAAAAAAACTATCTCCCTGATGGTGGTAAAAAATCTGAGAGGTAACATTGCTGTCCTTTAAATAGAGATAGCAATTATTCATCCTATGTAATTCTAAAAGCTCTATTGGTGGTCTGGTATGTGGAAGTGGGCACTCCTCAACTCATGTCCTTGGCTGGTGCCCGGAAGCCCTGAGGTTTGCAGAGCAGTTGGTTAAAGGTTGACTCCACCTTTGCTCTCAGCTGGGAACCTTGGGCAAGTCACCCAAACTCTGCAACTGTGTTTCCTTCTCTGTAAAGGATGGGTGACAATATATGCCCTTCAATAGACAAACTAATGGAGGCTTGCTCAGCTCCTGGTTAAGGGTTTGGGAAACTTCACCTAATTGTCAGTCTTCACACCATCCTGTGAGGTTAGTAGTGTCATTTTTACCCCATATTTCAGAGAAAGTTACTGAGACTCAGCTATATCCCAGACTTCAGCTCCTCAAGTGGCAAGGCTGGGACTCAGAACCCAGGTCTTCTGATCTCTGTTCCTGTCGCCTATCTCTGCCTTGCTCCAGCTTGATGGGGTGGGTAGCACTAAGCGAGAAGAAATGGCAGCCTGCTCCAGCATTCTTGCCTGGGAAATCCCATGGACAGAGGAGCCTGGCAGGCTACCAGTCCATGGGGTCACAGAGAGTCAGACACGACTTAGCAACTAAGCATAACACAGCACTAAGCAAAATGTTTAAAGATAAGTAAATAATGAGTGTTGAAGGGCTTTACACATGGAAATCACCACACAGAAATTTTATTTTGTGTCCCAGGATCCTCAGTATCAGTTTTCCTGAGTCTTGTTCAAAAAGCTCAGTTGTTATTTTGTTGCTTTGTCTGTTGAGTTTAGGAGAAGGAAAAATTGTGAGAGGACCTCAGACTATGATAGAGGTGAATAATCTTGCATTGAGTTTATTTTTAATTTGGGTGCCTGTCAAGTAGCTTTCATATTTTTCTCTTTTTGTCACATGGGAGTCTTAATTTTATGTATTCTTTGCAGAAGGATTAAGAAATAGAGATAAACTCCCCTCCAAAGGGAAGCAGGTAAACATTATTCATAAACCACCACATGGTAATAACCATGTTCACATGGCTGTATCCCCACATCTATATCACAAATGATGGATCTTATGGGTCATTCTGCTCAGTAGTCAAAACTGACTATGCAGGATTGCACAAATATGAGATTATTTTTTCAGTAATAATGAAGGACTTTGACCTTGACGATGGTAAAGAGAAGGGAGCAAAACATGTACCCCATACCACACCTGTAATTTCGGTCACCTGAAATGGCTTCCTGAGACCACAGCTTCACACTTGTGCGTGCTGACCAATCTAGTAAGACAAGGAACATCTCGGGGACCGTCACTGAGCTGTGATTTTAGGATAGGCATTTGCTAGAGGAGCAAAAGTCAGTAAGTCCATAAAACTGCCCTGTCCAAAGGGGCTTCTGTTTCTGGTAGCTTCTTCCAGGGTGCCTTGACTGAAGACTGGTGTAAGACCATGTGAACGCTGTGCGGTTTATGACACAGGTTCACCCAAGAAGGAGCTCAGTCTGCCAGAGCAACCAGGTGGTGGTTAGGTCATGGTCTCACCAAGCTCCAGCCATTCTTGCCTTCTTTCTCTCCCTGTGGCAAGGCAAACCTGAGGACTTTGCGATTGCTGGTTCTTCTGGCCAGAATGCTGTTCCTCCAGCTCTTCCACATCAACATCAGCATTTCTTCCTTCTAGGTCTTCCCTGGCAACTCCCATCTGAATTGGCCCTTCCCCTGCTCTCCACCACCCAGTAACTCACATGGCATCCCCATCTTGATTTCCTCCTTGGTACTTGCCATGCCATGAAGCTACCGCATCAGTTTGCTTGTGTACTGCCTCTTTGCTTCACTGGCCAGAGAGCCTCTTAATTGTCTTAGCCACCACACACCCCGGTGTGTAGCACATAACACTTGACCCCTCAAGTGTTTACTGGCTGAATGGTTTATGGTACAACTATTTATCAAAGCAAGTGGGTATCAACTAAACTTTTTAAAAAGTTACTGAATAGTTTTTCAAAAACATTCATATCTGTTTGTGTAAGATGAAGTATTAAGTAAAATATGATCACATAATATGGAAAAATAATTTAACAGTACTCAAAAGTAGGACATAGCATAGCCAGTTGAGGAAACTTTAGAATTCAGAGTCCTTCACCTCTAGTTGTTAAATCTGCCAGTGATAATAGTATTGGTTGAAACTGGTTGTCACATTACCAAAATATTCATATTTATCACTAGAGCAAAGAGGTAGACAAACAAAAAGGTCTTTAAGTCTATAGATATGACAAGTATACCCCTTTATTAAAATGTAGGTGTTAAATATGCATCTTAAAAATTCTGAAAAGATGATGTTATGTAATTCCTACCTTGTAGGAAATAGCATCATTTCTGAAACCATTGATAAATTAATTGATAAATTAATTGGTCCGTTAATGAGATTGGTCTAGAAGAGTTTTAAGTTCTTAGCAGCATGAATGAATCTTGCATTTGATTTTTATTTTTGTCTGCACTCCTCACGTCTTCACCGTATTGGTTATAGTTACAGACAGCTTCTTGGCTGG
>SJXQ01008253.1:141092-156713 GCA_006408695.1 Aepyceros melampus | reverse complement strand
CTGGCCTGGGGCGGTGGGGGTGGGGGGTGGGGTAGAATGTCTCTGGTCCCACTTTGATGTTGTTTGTTTTTACCAAGTGGTTTTAACTCAGGTGACATTTTAAGCTTCAGTAAAGGTAAAGCAAGTACTACAACTTTGTAAACAGAATGAGAAATCATGTACTATGCCAGTGTTTAAGGAGGCAGGTAGAAGTATAAATGATTGGTATGTGTGGGGCATTGATGTCTTATGTCCAGAGAAAACAAGGGACTGAGCGTGCTTTTTTTCGAAAAGGCTATTTGGAGCTCCTTGTGTGCAACTCTGTGGTTTTCTGAAGTGACCTCTGGACTAGTAATTGGCTTTTTTTTTTGGCCTCAAACAGCTTTTCTATCTCTGGAGAACGTGGATTGAGTGCAATTTAGTTCACTAGCTAATTGGTTGAAAATAATGCATAGTGATTCCTGCCAGAAGGAGCCAGACCCTGCCTGCAGGCAGCTTTAGTGGAGGATCCTGAGAAGGCCTGTGGCATTATGTAAATTCTTCCTCTTTTGCAAGTTGTTTCCTAGGTTTTCCTATGGTATTTAACTTTGCATTGATTGCTAGGGCCTCAATAATTCCCTGGGCATTTATCAAAATTTTCTACAGCATCTAAATAGTTTTTATAGCCAACTGATCATTTCTCTATCTCTTCCCCTCCCTCTCTCTCCCCCTCTCTTCTCCCAACCACCCCTTCCCACTTAACCTCCCCTCCCCCTTCCTCTTTTCTCTCGAACACACACAGTATGTTCAACCTCACCTCACAGAGTTCTGCGGTGGCCTTGGCCATCTGCGTGAACCTGCACAGATGACCCTGCCAGTCTGCAAATCTGGACTAGTTTTCCTAATGAGGGCATTATTTGCTTTTTATCCTGCTCTCTTGTTTATAAAATATGCCAAGAGAACTAAACAACCCGCTGTTCCCAGTACTTATTTACTTGCTCAAACCAACTGTTTATGTCCTTGAATACTAAACTTGAAGAAAAGGGATTTCTCCTCGTGGGAAAACTGAGGTGATCCTTGAGGGTTCTTTCTGAAAGATAGCTGAGGGCCTGCTTTTCAGTAAACATTCAGCTTACAGTGCCTGTAGGAACTGGAGTGTGTGGGTGCTCTAGGATTCTCTTACGTTTGCTGCCCCTGCGGGCCTTCCCTCAAAGCCCTGATTACCCATGTTGAATCAAAGCAGCCTCTTCAGAGCTGCTTCTCACAGCGCTCATCCATGCCCATGGCCCATCTGCGCACACAGCCCCGTTGGGAAGTGAAACTCCCTTCTGCCATATGTTGCAGCATCCTGAGCTGGCATGTTCTAAAGCCCTAATTGAAGTATAACCTAGGACCTGAGGAAGAAGACAAGCAGTTTTTAGTAACAGCGTTACTCGTGCTTCATTATGCTGGCTTTTCTCATGCCCAGCCATGGCTGCCTGCTGGAGATTCTGGGGCGGGGGTTCAGAATTACTAGGGAAGCTTCCAGAACACAGGCAGCCCACCCCCAGCTGACTCAGAACCTGACACCTGTGCTTTCTGGGTGCTGAACACGTGAGTCTGAGAGAGCAGGTTCCAGGGCCTCCCGAGACAGCCACGGCAGATCCATGTGGTTCCTCTCAAGTGGGATTTCCCCTTGTGCATCTGACATGAATCACATTATTTATTTTCTCCTGGCAAGTTTTGCGCTAAATACACATTTGCCACCTTTCCTTATTTCTTTTTCCAACAAGGAGAAACATTTCCTTGTTACCTTTGCCAGATTATTTAGGAGAAGAGTGTAAATTGAAGCCATTTATCTTGAAATGCACTGCAGGGCCACATTGTTTATACAAGTGAAAGAAATTGTAACAGGGGTATTTGGTCTGGTCTGCAAGGAAAAGGTGTCTCAAGTTTTCCTTCCCCCTCCCCCTTATACATATGGTGTATTAGTTAGAAGGTACACAAAGCACGCATGCATTAGGTTTGCGTATGTGACAGGCAGGACCATTGTTAATAGGTTTAGTGAGTATTTTTTATATGTTTGTTATTGGTAGAGTTAACATTGCCAATCATAATAAAGTGAATGTTACTCCTCTAACATCAGCCATACATCTTCATGACCAGAGCTCATTTATCACGTACCCTGCTCCTTTTAATGAGATAATGGAATGTGAATTTGGGGATTTTGCTGTTCTAATTGAAACCTCTACATGTTTACCAGTTGGTGGACGAGTAAGTCGTGAATTAAATTATACTCGCCAGAAGATTGGAGAAGAGGCTATGTTTAATCCTCAACTCATGATTCAGACCCCCAAGGAAGAAGGTGCTAACGTCCTGACCACAGAAGCGCTCCGACGCACTTGGACTCGGCGCTCCAGGCCAGCCGGGTCCATGTATATATGTATAACAGGTAAGGTGGTGGGGAGAGTGTGCTGGCTTTAGACTCCTTTGTTTTAGTCAATAAAGTTGCTCTGGAAATACACCTGGAGTGTTGGTTCAGGTAGTTTTCCAGTGAAATGATTTTTAAAGTCTTGATTTGTCTTTAGAGTTTAGTAACATATGAATTACATTACTTTACAATGTATTTTCAGTAAGTATCTTGGCACTCTACCCAAATGAATATAGTCCTTCAAACAGCCATTGGGGTGGCGGCCTACCCATTCCAAAGATGTTTCACTATTTTAGATATTTCTGGACCAGTTACATTTTGGTCAGTTCACAAAGAATAAGAAAGAAGTTACTTCTCATTACTTTGTATTCAGTACAGATGTTAACAGTTGGTGTGTGTTACCAGAAGCAACAACAAAAAAATAGCTTGAACTACTGTGATGAATTCCTGGGGACAGGTAGGCAGAGTAAGGTGGATTAACACACCTTTGCAAAATACTGCCCTTCAACTTCGTAGCAATGCTGTGGATGTAGGAGAGCCCATCTTCACTCTTCTCAGCACAGCCCTCTCAGTCTGTAAGGAGTGCTGTCTGGGAAGCAATCACCCAGGGCAGTTGTGCAGAATTTGCAAGTGGAGGCCCATAAAGAACCTGGAAATGGATGCCCCAGGCTGTTATGAGCGTGCCCAATGCATTTTCTTACCTATCTAAACAGAGTGTAGGGACTGCATCCTATCAATCCTTATACCCCAACACTTAGATCAGAGTGTAGGGACCACATCTTCCCCATTCTTGTACCTCAGCACTTAAATCAGAGCAGGCACTTGGAGTTGCTTGACTGAGTAACTGCTTGGATTGCTGAATTTAAACTGAATCTTCTCCTAGAACTGAAAATACCGCTGGGTTGGCATTCACCTCACTTTATCCTCTCTCCCCAGTCCCCCTCATCATCAAACACCTCTAAACTGAGTGCTTGGCAAATACAGTTTTTATAGAGAAGAGGAAGCAGCAGGGTAGATATATTCATCGTCCAGAGAGAATGAAGGGTGGGGAGTAAAACCAAAATCTGTACTTGTCCCTCCTACTGTAACCTCCAAGCTCTATGGTCTTAATTGGATTGACTCTAAAACCCACGCAGCTGGAGATCAAGTCCTCAGGCCCCACTGTAGGACAAGTCATCTATCTTTGACATACGTTTGTTTCCTCATCTGTGAACTAAGTTTGTGATCATGTGTGCGCTCTTCTCAGAAGGTTACCAGAACAAGATCAGGTGCGTGGACGTCTGGAAGGGCTCTGGAAAAGGGAGGGAGGGGTTTTAGCGCTGTTGTCAGGCAGACTTGGCCCGAGAGCCCATCTTCACTCTTCTCAGCACGGCCCTCTCAGTCTGTAAGGAGTGCTGTCGGAGAAGCAGGGCAGTTTTGCAGAAATAGCAAGTGGAGGCCCATAAAGAACCTGGAAATGGGTGTCCCAGGGCTGTTATAAGCATGCCCAATGCATTCCTAACAAAACAGGACCCTGCCTTAAGACCCTTGCACACTTAAGGAGAAGGTGGGAGCATCTGTACAATGAAATTACCATCTTACACAAGAATGGAACCAGAGAATGGAACAAGAATTGACCTGAACTTTAAAGAATACCTCATTCAACCCATTTCATTTTTTTTTAGGTGAAAAAACTAGAATTTGATTAATTAAAGCATTTGTCCAAGTTCAAATAGTTATCAAATAGTAGTGCCAGGTTTCAAACCCTTTCTTCTGACTCTAAGCCCAGTGGATTTTCTGAAGCATAGCCATGCCCTTCTCAAGCAAGTGTAAGAGTGAGTTGATAAGTGATGTTGAGAACCTCCCAGTGCTAGATAGTACGTGTTGTGCTGTATGGAATTAAAATGTAAGTATATGTATAGATGGATGAGTGGTAGGTGGATGGATGGTTGCGTGAGTTGGACCCTGCTCTCAGGAGCTGACAGCCTGTAGTTAGGCAGAGGAAAGACAATACAGAGAAGCAGGTACAAAGAAACACAGGCAGTCTCTCCTACAGGTGCTTTTGTCAACAAGGAGAGCACTGTTCTGGGGTTCAAGAGAAAGGGGTCACTTTCAATGGGACTGAAAGCTTAGCAGAAAGGTGGCATTTCAGCAAGACACTGAGATATGTGGCACTGGGATATATGGAAGTTTCCATAAGGAAGAGGGCGAAGTCCAGAATGTCCTTTTGGGTAACTGGTACAAGAGAGAAAAAGGAGCTCAATGAAATAGAGCAGTCTAGATGGAGTTTTATATATGTTTTTCTTTACTTGGAATTCTCATCCTTACCCTTTTTTAGTTTTCTCTTTTTTCAAATTGGACTTATTTCCCTAATACACTTGGGGAAAAGGTCTGGGTTTATTTAGCACTCTTTTAGGGATAACAAAACTCTATAATAATAGACAGATGATAGTTAATAGAGGTAATTGTTGATCAGTATATTTAATATAATTCCTATAGGACAAGAATAGAAGAATTTAGATTGGGAAACCAATCTACCTGGAAATATTGTTTACATTTGTGGTTAAGAGGAGAAACATTCGTTTTGAGCACTGTTAATAAGGACATTACCTACCAATAAAAAAGTAATATTTTTTCCACCTCAGTATATGTTAATACATTTTCAGTTCAGTCACTCAGTTGTGTCCGACTCTCTGCAACCCCATGGACAGCAGCATGACAGGCTTCTCTGTCCATCATCTACTCCCAGAGCTTGCTCATCCAGTCGATGAACTCCACTAATTTAGTCCCCACCTATTTTGAATTTCTGACAATTCAGCTCTGAATTATCTGCCCTAAAGTTGTTTAATGTATGTGGAAAAGCAGATTAATGGTGTAAACAAGATTATTGGGAGAACAGTTAAGAAAACAAGACTTTTCAAGTACTTTGGTAGCATTCATTTACATAAACACCCCACATGTTAATTACAGTTGTGTATTATCTATTCATTAAAGTCAGCTTGTTGAATCTGTTTGGCAAAGCTCTGCTCATTTTGACAGATACTGAAAAGTGATAAAATTGGAGTTCTTTCTGTACATTCTGTAGTTCTGATTTTGCACAGATTTCCTTTATTACAAGAAATATTTGTCTCTGCTTTTTATTTTATAGGCAGTGGAAATTGGAACATTTGTGTTATAAATCTGGAGAACTTATCACAGAAACAGGTTACATGGATCAGGTATATACTTTCTTTTTGTTTGCAAAAAATTCTCAAATAGCCCAGTAGTGTACATTAGCATAATACATGGCCTGTTCTTTTCAACTTTGACAGATAATAGAGTATCTTTACCCTTGTTTAATTATTACACCTTTGGACTGCTTCTGGGAAGGGGCGAAGTTACAGTCTGGGACAGCATACCTACTGTAAGTGTGTGATCTAATTTTCTAATCTCTATGATCTCTAAACTCTAGAATCTTTCTCATGTTCCTTTATCATTGCTTATCTATTTTAGTTTTGAATAAAAAATAAAAACATTGAAATTCCATGTGCATGTTTGGAGTGAATAGCTGGGGGAGAGGGCAGAATGTTTTTCCTCTTTTCAAAAAAAGTTCTGTAGGAATCATTAAATTTCATTCACTTTTACCAGCCTATTTATATGCAAATAAAATGCAAATTATTTCAGAGTATGTGTGATTTTTAACTCTTTAAAATGTTTGCAGTTTTGCAGACCTAGCATTTACATAGGTTTAGCTTATTTTTTAAGGAGAGAATTTATTAGTGGGTTCATGTTAAAGGTTAAGATCTTCCTGTTAAGTGAAATGCTAACCTTTCTTTGGATCACATTAATGACATTTAAGAGAGAAACCTACTATCTTTGAAGGCCACGGTAAGGGAGGCTTCACAGTTGAATATTATGTATACCACATCATTTAAGGAATAATTGTTAATTAATGTAGACATTTTCAGTTAATTATGCAAGAGTTAGTGCTTGGGTTATTGTTTCTCTTCTAGCTTGCACATATCTGCAAAAGCAATTTGCAGTGGCCATACCCTGACCTTCAGTGTACAGTTTTAGATGGGAAATAAGGGGTTTTAGTTTTCTGGTTGGGAGATTCTGAATAATGACTTCAGCCTGGTTGAGCAGCTACAGTGTGGTTTGAACCACATAACAGGCAGCCAAAAGCCTTTCTGGTCTGTCAACAGCACAAATTCAAAAGTGAGTGTGGAGGGAAGTGTCCTTCATGGCGGTGATGGCAGAGGCAGCAGGGGTCTTGTGGGGTTGACTGCTGGGCTGTCAGAGAGCACTCATAAGTATGGGATTATTAAAGGTAATGAAGATCAAATATTTTTATTGATGACATTTACAAAGCATTTATTAGGCTGGCAAATGCTAATTTGACTTTGTGATTTCCTCCCCACCTTCCCTCCCCCCTTAATTTTGGGTCTCAGTCTTCTGCTTTGGAGCACCCATTTGGCTAATTTTGTTTTTAGGTATTAAATATCCTGTATAAGCAAGTAAAGATTCTTTAATGTTTTTGTTAATTTATAAGCTTTCTGCTTGCCATGTCCATTCATTAATTATTTTCCTGATATAGGTTTGCATATAGGCATACTGGAAAGGAGGATTCCCTGGTAGCTTAGCTGGTAAAGCATCCACCTGCAATGCAAGAGACCCTGGTTCAATTCCTGGGTCTGGAAGTTTACCTGGAAAAGGGATAGGCTACCCGCTCCAGTGTTCTTGGGCTTCCCTGGTGGCTCCACCCATAAAGAATCCACCTGCAATGGGAGACACCTGGCTTCCATCCCTGGGTTGGGAAGATCCCCTGGAGGAGGGCAACCCACTCCAGTATTCTTGCCTGGAGAATTTCCATAGACAAAGGAGCCTGGAGGGCTGCAGTCCATAGGATCACAAAGAGTTGGATACGACTGAGTGACTAAGCACAGCATAGCAGCATACTGAAAAGGAGTGTTTCATTTTTGTTCCAGGGTCCCAGAATTATAGTTGTATCCCCCCAAAGCATCGTACAATCCAGATGTAATCTGGATTCAGTCTGGTTATTTTACTCAGGGCTTAGAAGCCTCTTTTTCATTGTCTCACCTCCTAATTTCTTTCACAGGGTAAGCCTCCTTTGCAGTGGACAAACTTTGACCCTTTGGAATTCCTAGAAGAGTTAAAGAAAATAAACTATCAAGTGGACAGCTGGGAGGAAATGCTGAATAAGGCTGAAGTTGGTCATGGTTACATGGACCGGCCCTGCCTCAATCCAGCTGATCCAGACTGTCCCGCCACAGCCCCCAACAAAAATACAACCAAAGTAAGTACAGCCACTGCGTTCTCCTCAGGAGAGGGAGGGAGAAAAACTTGGTATTTGCCCCCATTTTTAGTTCTCTTGTTTTTAAGATTTTGCTCTCAACTTTTTTGGTCTGTGGAACTAAGTTTGTTTAAAGAGCTAAATTTTGCTGTAAGATTTGCCATACGCCTCTCATTAGCCTTGTTATTAATGTTCTCACTGAAACAAACAAGCCCTTAATGCACTGGATTTTAACAAGGCATGTGACCTGCCTACTAATTCCTGTAATTATGTGGCTGTCTTTTTATTTCAGCCTCTTGATATGGCCCTTGTTTTGAATGGTGGGTGTCATGGATTATCCAGAAAGTATATGCACTGGCAGGAGGAACTGATTGTGGGTGGCACGGTGAAGAACAGCACTGGGAAGCTTGTCAGGTGAGCCAGCACAGGAGACCCAAGCCGCCTACTCTCTCCACAGAAACCACTTCTCTTCTGACATCTGCAAGTGTGTTTGTATTAATACTTAACTGTTATCCTAGCTAGCTGTCTGGTGTAATCGAATATTAGAAAATACTAGCGACCAGACCAGCTCAAAAATCACCTTCTGGGGAACTTTTCAAAAACAGGTTTTATCATTTTCATCAAGACCATAGTGAGTGAGTGTAGAGTTTTAGAAGATCTACCTACTACATAGAAAATTGGGGAAAATATAAAGTAGGCAAGAGGGATTGGTCATACCATGTGGAGTTAAGTGATACGAGTTGAACTCTGTCACAGACTGTTAAAAGGAAAGACCAACAACTGACGGCTAAATGAGAATTATCCTCTGTGCACTTGTGGACTCCGCTCGTCAAGTGTCAGGCACTCCGTCTGAGATTTCTCCCTCGAGAGAGCCGTCGTCTGGGATTTCTGTACAAGCAAGCATGCAACGCTGAGCCCAGCATATCTGGCCAAGCTATCTACTCCCCTACCCTTCCTGTTTCATTGAATAGAAACTGAGAAAGGAAATTGCCTATTAATTTAATTTGGGGTTATATCTGTAAAAGGTTTGTAAGGTTACACCTTTAATATGGTACATCAATCTATTAAATAAAATAACCATCCAGGTTCCATTTTAATGGAAACACGTGCTCACGTAGGACTGGATGGCTGCGGTGAGTCAAGGGTGCTGGGTGGGGATTTTGCACAGTGAGAGCTGCTCCCCGGGGATACTGATGTTGTGGCTTTTCCACCCCTTCTCAGTGCCCATGCTCTGCAGACCATGTTTCAGTTAATGACTCCCAAGCAAATGTATGAACACTTCAAGGGTTATGAGTATGTCTCACACATCAACTGGAATGAGGACAAGGCAGCGGCCATCCTGGAAGCTTGGCAGAGGACATACGTGGAGGTAAACGGCTGGTGTTCTGATGCCCGTACAGACCCCTTAGTTACTAAGTACTTCATTTTCATGTTTTTTAAAACATTGTTTACATTCTCATTTATTTTCATGGTAGATTGTATTTCTGGGAATCTGCTGGGATGATAACTTTTTCCTTTTCTTTTTACTAAAAATCTTCCTATCTGGGTGATGCTAATTCTAACTGCAATGCCCTGAAACATTGTGAGGAACCAGTTGTGAACCCCAGACCTGAGGCATAACAGAGTTTAAAAAAACACTTGGTTAGCAAGAAAAGGTGTCTGGAAAACATTAGCAAGGCATAGAATCTGTTCACAGCTGCAGTCCCCTTGGTTAGGTCATGTGACAGGAGCTGGCCTTTGTTTCCCAAGCGGTGACCTCCACTGAGCTGCATGTGACCTTTTAAAAGTGGCCAGCAAATGAAAGGGGCAGGGGGAGGAGTGCCCATAAGAATGAGTTGTTTTGGATTAGGGGGAACTGATGGACCCGCAGATCAGTTGTGGAGGTATGGAGAGGAGAATAGCAGTCTCAGACGCAGAGTAAATAGAGCTCTCAGAGTGAACGTCAATTACACAGGCTCACTAGCTTACTGCAGCTCCATGTTCTCATTGATTAGCAATAGCCTTCACTGTCTTGGGCCCAGGTCATTTCATGTTAATCCAAGTCCAAATAGCAATCATGTAGAACTCTTTTTAAGGCATCCAGAAGTAGTGGGGATTAGGCAAAGGGGACATGTCACTTGAAGTCCGTGCTCTTGAAGCTCATTGCAGCTTAAATCCCATCTGGGAATTTGTCCTTGCGTTGTGATCACAGGTGGTTCATCAGAGTGTTGCTCAGAACTCCACTCAGAAGGTGCTTTCCTTTACCACCACGACCCTGGATGACATCCTCAAGTCCTTCTCTGATGTCAGCGTCATCCGAGTGGCCAGCGGCTATTTACTGATGGTAACACACAGTCAGTTCACTTCTTCGGGGGAGGAGGGGGGTTGGTTTTGTTTTTCAGTTTTTACTTTTCATGACTGCCCCTGCTTTTTAACTGCTCTTAACACACACGTGCATCCAAGACAGTGAGAGCTCGGCTTCATAACGGTTTAAAAAGCGGTCGTGTAAAGCATTTATTACCATTTGCAGTTTGCCCATCTTTGACTTGTATCATTTCGTGTGATGTCTGTAATGTAAATTTTTGTTGTTGTTGGGATTTAATAAGTTCTACCTTTTGATTTGGGGTGATGGGTGGGGGAAAACATTAGAATCTTTATACATTCTAATGTTTGGCTTTTGTTTTGTGTCTCCCCCTCCCTCTCCCTCCTCTTCCAATCCCCCTTCATTCCTTCACCTCCCCCCCAACCCCTGCCCCAACTGTTCTGCTTGCAGCTTGCCTATGCCTGTTTAACCATGCTGCGCTGGGACTGCTCCAAGTCCCAGGGTGCCGTGGGGCTGGCTGGCGTCCTGTTGGTTGCACTGTCAGTGGCTGCAGGATTGGGCCTGTGCTCTTGATCGGGATTTCCTTTAATGCTGCAACAACTCAGGTACTAAAGGAGCCATCGTCCACTGTTCATTGACAAACACCCCTCTCCAGGCTTGGCCTAGTTGGCCTCCTGTGTGTCCGTATCACCTAAAGGGTCTTCCAGGCTTTTTTCGCTTGGATGCCCCATTCCTCAGAGACTCCTGTCTCTAAATGGACCACTTGACAGTGGGCAGGTCTGAATGGGCTTTTTGTTTAGTCAGAGATGCCTCATTTATCAGTGGAATTTATATCGTGAGCAGTGGGTCTTAATCTTGAATGTGCATTAGCATCACCTGGAGGACTTGTGCAACCTAATTGCTGGGCCCCATCGCCAGAATTTCTAATGCAGCCCATCTAGGGTGGGGGCGGCTAGCCAGCTCCCAGCAATGCTGGTCCAGGGCTCACGCTCTGAGAACCACTGCTTTAAATGAGTTAGATTCCGTTTCATTTATTAACTTAAAAAATTATTATACATGGAACTTAGTAATGTACAAGATCTACTGTGAGCTACAACTTCTACATACGGGGATTTAACTATCAGATAAAAGTAAATTTTTCACATGAGTTCATGGAAGCTGTCCTTTGGGCAGCTACTAGGGGTGCTGGTGGCAATGTTTTAAATAGCTTTAGGAGTCTCAGAATTGGACCTCATTTGTCTAATGTCACTGTGCTGTGTTTCCACTACAGGTTTTGCCATTTCTTGCTCTTGGCGTTGGTGTGGATGATGTCTTTCTTCTGGCGCATGCATTTAGCGAAACGGGACAGAATAAAAGAATTCCTTTTGAGGTAATAGAAAAACAAAAGAAGAAAACTTTGAGGAAAGCAGAAATCCCTCTGTGTTCCTTGAGTGTTTGTCCTTTCCCTTTTCTCAGTCTGGCCCAGTAACTATTTCAGTCCCAAGTCAGAATATACATTACTGTCTGTAAATAAGTAAGTTAGAAGAATCTTAGGACACTTGTTCCAGAGTGCACATTTGTTTCTTTGAGTTTTTTGGTCACCTTATTCTCATTCTCCTTGCCCCTTTTTAATCATATTAAAAATTTACTCAAATCATTACCTTGCAGCATTGTGCTTTGGGTAGAAATGACCATGAACAACACATGCCTATAGATAGATAGGTTTTCAGTATTGGTGTTAGAGAGAAAGGCAGAGCGCATTGTGAAATACTAGTTCTCTTGTTTTGCCACTTATTTGAATTGTTAATTGTTCAGACAACATGTTGTCTGAGGCCCCACCTTGCAGCTCCCAGCACTGTGGTTTCTCTTTCTCAGGACAGGACCGGGGAGTGCCTCAAGCGCACGGGAGCCAGCGTGGCCCTCACCTCCATCAGCAACGTCACCGCCTTCTTCATGGCCGCGTTGATCCCAATTCCCGCTCTGCGGGCGTTCTCCCTGCAGGTGTGTCTCCAGGGACCGGGTGTGTGAGCACTGTGCTCACAGCGAGCCTCCCACGTCTCCTTTTCTCCACTGATGTGCTTACGGTTCTACCACCATGAAGTAAAGAAGCAGGCCAGCGTTTGGGGCTCTCTCTTCTGGGGTGGATGCTTCTTTAAACAGTGACGCTGGCACTCCCTTTGAGACAAAGTTCTTTCTTTTCCTTTCAAGCCCTGTAACTCCAAAGCCCTGAGGCCTGGGCATCCTCATAACCTATTGCCTTAGGGAGTTGCCCTTTTCTTTAGAGTTAAACTAAAATGGTACTGGGCCACTCTGTGTGGGACGCCTAGAAGCCCCTGCTACAAATGAGCAGGAGTCCTTGGATTGGTCCCTGGTGCAGCCAGTTCTTAATCACCCCTGCTTCTAAATTCTGTGCTTGACTGCCCTCCCCTGCTGGCCACCCTCTCTTGATTTCCCTGAATGAAAGTGGAGAAAGTATTAGTCACTAAGTCTTGTTTTACTCTTCATGACCCTGTGGACTGTTGCCCGCCAGCTCCTCTGTCCATGGGATTCTCCAGGCGAGAATACTGGAGTGAGTAGACATGGTCTCCTCCAGATCTTCCGGACCCAGGAATTGAACCCGGGTCTCTTGCCTTGGGGCAGATTCTTTACCTTCTGAGCCACCAGGAAAGCCCTGATTTCCCTGAAGCAACCCCCAACACAGAGCAGACTCACTGACATGGGATGAAGTTGCAGTGTAGCCCAGGCTAGGCAAGAACATAAAACAGCGTGAGATACTTCACCAGGGGAGGAGATATCGGCTGACATGGGATGAGGTTGCAGTGTAGCTCAGGCTAGGCAAGAACATAAAACAGCATGAGATACTTACCAGGTGAGGAGATATCGACCAGTCTCTGCCTAGGGGAGTTCCTTGGTCCCTTGTTTGCTACCTTTCCTTCCTTGGTTCACCCCACAGTCTCTCCTGGTCCCTCTTCTCTTTACTTTTGGTCCCCTACCCCATTCTCAAGCTGCCCCCAAAAACTCAGAATTCCTCTCCCTTTCTTATGCAAGTTTGTCCGTCTTTGTTCTGCTCCTTCCAAACCAGGCCCTTTCACACCTAGAGGCCTCTGAGATATTGTGCCAAGGAGCCATCTGAGTTATAAGAATGAAGAGTTCCCTCAACTGGGGATGCAGCTATGGTATGGGCATTGCTCTTCAGCTGCTTGAAACTCATGGGACATCCTGAAATTGGTCAACACAGCAGATAAAGAAGGCTACTTGACCAGTTTTTAACATGGCCTTCCTCAAGGATATTATTGAGGTTTTGTGAATTAAATTCGAATTTTAAAGCTTCAGCTGTTGTGTGAGAAAGATTGAAGAAGCAGTGACTTTCCTTTCTCTCTGTGTCTTACAATGCAATAGTAACTCATGAGATGGCCAGGTTTTTAAAGGAAACATTTTGTTGCCACTTTTTAAACTTTTGTTATATCCATCCAGCTTTATTCATGCTGCTTTGCTCCTTTTAATCACCAAAAGGTTCTAAGGATTGTGACCAGGAGAAGAAATTGACAAATCATAGATTAGGTTTATATGTGTATTTTTATTAACATACTCTGCTCTTTTATAACCTTCCGATATGAATCTTGTTTCACTAATCACCTATATAGGCCTAAGCAATTGTGATCTTACTAGATGTGGACACTATACTTGTTTAATATTTGGTATAAAATTTTGTACCCATCACTATGACCACCAGAACCCCCAAAAGAGAAATACTAAAAAAGGTTCTTTAAGTCTTTATTATAAATACATTAAAAAATAGAAGTAGTGAGTGAATAAATGAAATCTGAAAGTGGGACCAAAACGGAAGGAAAATAAAAATATAACTGCTCAGTAATACGAAAGGTAAATAACAGATGCAGACTATTATTTTTTTTTTTTGGTACAGCTGAAGTTGTAGGATGCTTTTGCACAGGCATACATGTGTGCAACATCCGTTGATAGCCTGCTCTTGTATACAGCGGATTCTGGCACTGAGAAATTGCTCTAGAGTCTTTTAACAGTGGGCCCCTCCCTCCTGCCTCTGTCCTCCTCTGCCTGCTTTTCCCCTCGCTGTTCTGGCTGCCTCACACTCCTTCTTTTCTTCTTGTCCCTCTCTCTCATTTTCTCCTGTTCTCTCTCAGTACAAACTGATGATTCATCAAGGCATACTCTCCTTTAATGATATCCTATGGTGTGGTGGTCTGAAAAGCTACATGAGTTTTCCTTACGTCTTTTAGAAAATCCAGTTCGCTAAGTTCTCCTAAGGTAAGCACCTTACTGAGATGAATTGAATGCTGTTGGTTTTGCACTTCTATTCCAGGGTACTGGAGTATCTAGAAAACTGCATCTACAGCTTCTAGGAATCTTCATTTATTAAAAAATGGCCTCCTGTGATACTGGTTCATTCTCTGTCTTTTTAAAAAAAAAAAAAGGATGGAAAATGTAAGGAAAAAAAGCATGCCATGATTTTTGTAGTAGCCATCAGAAATTTTATGCTTGGTTCCCTTTAAAATGTATTGACATTTGAAATCGACCATTATATAATTTCTCTTTCCTTTAGTAACCATGTTAAGTTGAAACTTTGGTTATTCCTTTGTATTTATTTGTATTTTCAGGATGCTATAGGTTAAGCATCTAAAGGGATGTATCCAAAACAGTTTGTCCAGTAATAAACCGACATTTAAAATTTTTCCCTGTCAGGTTTTTTCAGTTGTGTAACCTTGTCAAAATAGATTTTTTTCCCCAAAGAAACCTCTTTGTCAGTCTTCACCATCTGTCCAAATGCCACCTCTATACCAGAAAGCAGTGGCACTGTCTATAATTCTTTGAGAACCAATACCGGGCACCAGGGTTTTGCTGGAAACTGAATGGTATTTGTTCTTCAATGAAAACTCCCGAAACAGGATGCCTTATTGTTCCAGATGGTAAGAGGGTTTAGATGAGGGCCCCGCTAGGCAGGCCAGTTCCTCTCTGCTCTGCAAGTGTCTCAGTGGGGCCACCCATAGATGCTTTGCAGGGCAATGGGACATATCCTTTAAGCACAGCAATTAGAATTGATTGATGGTATAAAATCATCCCCTGAAAATCAGCTTTTCAGATTTACCTAAATTTTCTTAAACTGCTCTTTGCTGTAGTGGTGACACTCCTCTCTTACTGAGAAATTCTTGCTGTTTGTTTTTACCATTTCGGTGCTCTTTAGAGGATATTGGAGTTCTACTACTTTCTTATCAGAAAATACCCTGCTGTGTATTTAATAAGCTGTTGGACAATAAGTTGAGATGGGAGACCACCTTGGGTTTCTTCTTTCATTGCTCCATTTCTACCACAAAGAGACCAAGCAAGATGCCCATCACATTTCTTGGATGGATGAGGCTGGTATCAGATACATCCCCCATCCACTGCAGAAAGCATCTGTGTTGTTCTGGCCACAAGATCTGGGCCACCTGTATACATGTTCATGTATATGAACTTTTTTCACAGTCTCTGCTCCCATCCCTAGGAACTTCTATTCAAAATGAGATGCCCAGAGTTTCTTATTGTATTATACTCCTGATCTAAGCATGACTGTAATAAAAAGAGAAGCTGAAAGGATCCAACCCCCAAGGTTGAGGTTTCCTGGAAAACCCTTGAGAATCAGACCCATTCTCCTCTCTGTTCTGATTGGTCAGGAATCCTACCCGT
>SJXQ01008253.1:128836-140855 GCA_006408695.1 Aepyceros melampus | reverse complement strand
CAGAGACAGAACATCAAGCCTGAGTCTGAGTCCAGTTTACTGGGAACCTCAGGTAGGTGGCCTGCCTCTGCACCAGTGGTCTTTATTATAACAGGGATGACAGCAGTACTAATGTGCGCCTCCTGGTTGCAGCAGGAATCAGGTGGATCCTGTGTAACTCAGCTACCTGACCTCCCATCACTCCCGCCCCTTTCTCTAACTCTTAAACAGAATTTTAAACTTAGCAGTGCTTCATAGCTCCTAAACTCAGACACCACCTATTGAATTTCCTCCACACATCCTTCCTGGTTTTCCCAAAATCCTTTTTTTCTTCTCCATCTCCCAAGAAACCTTTCTTGACCACCCATATGTGTACCCCCAACTGCTTGTTCCCCCTCATCTGAGCCACTCTGGAACTCTGGCCTGCTTTTATTACTACATTTATCAGCCTAAACTGTAATTTGTTTCTAGCTGTGTCTTTCCTTGAAAATAGGATTTTTGTCTTATTTATCTTTGTGTCTTCCATACCTAATATGGAGCCCTGACTTTTTAAATTATTTGCCTGTTAGATTAACCCTCTAGTCAAAATAGTGAGTTGCTTGTAACATATTAGACAGATCTTTAAAATACCTTATCACAGTGGCTGGTTAACATGTTTCATAAATTTTGAGTTGAGGAGTTTTCAAGGCAGATTAAAAAGAGAGGGATTGGGTCATTTTTAGGAGACTCTTGGTTATTTTTTGGTTTTGTAGACTAGACAGAGTATTAATCATTGAAAAGCATCTCTCCAAAACTTGGGCTTGCATTTCACCTCAAGCATAAATTCAGAAATTACTATCCAAAGACATTTGCGAAGTTCTCTGATATTGTTTCATACCACTTAAAATCAAGTTTTCTTTTCTCACCCTGAGACATTTACCCAGTTTGAGATGGTTTTACAACTAAGCAGTTCTTTGAAAAACCTCGTAAGAGGTTTTATTTTTCAAGCAAATTTTGATGATTTCTTGGTTGCTTAGCATTCCACTCGCACTTTTTCATTGTGCTCCTTCTTTCCATGCCTTTCTGAATGGGAGAACCTTTCAACTGTCCTCTGTTGACTTTCCCCTATTAACAGCCCGATTGTATAATTTTTACTAGGTCAGCAGGAGACTTGCCAAAGCGCTACAGAATCTAGCCCCGTGTTTATTCTAGGTTATGGAGTGACTTTTGAATCTGTACTTATTTATTCTGCATACTAGAGTCACACACAGGAATTTCTGCTTAACTCTCCTTGACCTTTTATGTTACTGTGCTCACACACACCCCCAGGCTACTCCAGAGGCTATTTGGAATGTGCCTATTAAAAACCTCAGGGGATGTGTTTGAAATTTTATTTCATGTTTTAAAGGTGACATTTTGATATACTCGATCCATTTCATATATAAAATTTCTAAGTGTAAAACCAGGGCTGCATGAACTCTTAGGAACATTCTAAGAGGAAAATGTTTCCTTTTGTCTTAAAGTAAAATGTCAAGTATATTCTTTGTTCTGCCTTTTTGGTTTGGTTAGATTGCTAGAAGATGTTAGTTTAGTTTAGTTCCTGTGTGTGTACCCCATGGACTCGTGGAATTATTAGAGATGGAAAGGATCAGAATGATGAGTCCCTCCTATTATAGTCAAATGGTCTGTTAGTGATGGACGAGAAGCAAAGTGATAAGAAATTCCAACATCTATTTTGGGTTTAAATATCTCAATAAGAAAGTAAAAGAAGGATGTTGTTTAAAGCATCTTTATTTTTTCAAAGCAGTCCTCTGGGAGGAGATGTGTTAGTGACCTCTACATTTCTTTTCCTCCCAGGCGGCTGTAGTAGTGGTGTTCAATTTTGCTATGGTTCTGCTGATTTTTCCTGCAATTCTCAGCATGGATTTGTATCGACGTGAGGACAGGAGATTGGATATTTTCTGCTGTTTTACAAGGTACGTTGTCTGTCTGCTGTGGCCTTTATTTGTTGGGAACATAGTGGTAATGTTCAGAGAATTTTTAGTCTGTGCACTTGGAAGGAAGTGTAGTTAACAGTGTGCTGGACACAGGGGAGATGACAGACAGAGGATGCTTTCTCAGGGGGACGTCAGAGTCACGGGGTCTCTCCCCTCCCTTGAGCATCCTCAGCAACCCCGAGGTTGTGATACACGTGGTCACTGTTTATCACACACCAGTGTTGCTGATCGTTGGGAATGTGTTGTATCCCTATGGGCAGAACAATGGTTTAAAATCTGGAAAAAATATCACCCTTTGGGTGGGTTGGTTTTTGAGTCTTTTTTTAAAGGAATTCTGCATTAAAGAGGTTCATCGGCATGTAACTTGATTTTTGTCAGCCAGATTCAGGATCAACCATCCATTTGGCCTCCTTCTACTTACTTATGTTTCTGTCCAGACAGATAAACCAGATAATGTTCGTGGAGTTCAGTGATAACATTTTGCTCCTAAATCAGAACTGTGTCAAGTGGGTAGTATCAGTCATTGGCAAAAATGAAGGCATTGTTTCCTTGTTTCAGTATCCCACCACAATATAATTCCCCCTCTTTCAGCCCCTGTGTCAGCAGAGTGATTCAGGTTGAACCCCAGGCCTACACAGAGACTCACGATAACACCCGCTACAGCCCCCCACCCCCCTACAGCAGCCACAGCTTCGCCCACGAAACCCAGATCACCATGCAGTCCACGGTGCAGCTTCGCACAGAGTATGACCCCCATACGCACGTGTACTACACCACTGCCGAGCCACGCTCCGAGATCTCCGTGCAGCCCGTCGCCATGGCTCAGGACACGCTCAGCTGCCAGAGCCCCGAGAGCACCAGCTCCACAAGGGACCTGCTCTCCCAGTTCTCTGACTCCAGCCTCCACTGCCTTGAGCCCCCCTGCAGCAGGTGGACACTCTCGTCTTTTGCTGAGAAGCACTATGCTCCTTTCCTCTTAAAACCAAAAGCCAAGGTAATTACCAAAACAGAAGACTGTTCTTCAAACAATAACAAAGCAGGTGCCTTTGAAATTCATTAGATGCTTCTTCAGATGTGATATATTTCAGACCTCCTAAGGAGTCACCCCATTTAGGGCTGGAGGCCATTTTAATGAGCTCATCTTCTACAGGCATGAATCTCTATGTGGCAAATGTTTCTTTCAAATTTACATCAACTCCTTGCATTTTTAACATTTTATTCTTTGTGAGCTTGTTTTAAAATGCATTTACCATGATTTTCTGTTTTTATTGCTCTGGAAAAATGACCCCTACATGCTATTTCTAGGCAGTATTATGATAAGAGTGAGGTATACACCAAACAGCTCATCTTTGTCAAGAGAGAGTCGGTTATGTTCCTCTGGGTCTGATCTCGGGCCCCTTATTCTGTTGCAGGTCGTGGTGATCTTCCTTTTCCTGGGCCTGCTGGGGGTCAGCCTTTATGGGACCACCCGAGTGCGTGATGGGCTGGATCTTACAGACATTGTGCCTCGGGAAACTAGAGAATATGACTTTATTGCTGCACAGTTCAAATACTTTTCTTTCTACAACATGTATATAGTCACTCAGAAAGCAGATTACCCGAATATCCAGCACTTACTTTATGACCTTCATAAGAGTTTCAGTAATGTGAAGTATGTCATGCTGGAAGAAAATAAACAGCTTCCCAAAATGTGGCTGCACTACTTCAGAGACTGGCTCCAAGGTAAGCTGCTGCTGGAGGGCACTCACCCTTTGTGAACATTCACCCTTTGGTCTTTGGTGTGTTCAATTTCCACAGGTTCACTTTACTCAAGTGTTAGATTATAATGTAAAACTGACATGGTTTCATTAAGTTCTAAGGATTGCTTAAAATTCTTATATAGACTCCGGGGCAGCTCCCAAATCTGGTTTTTACCTGTAAAACAATGCAAACAATTCAAATAGCCAATTCAGAAACTTCTGTAAGAATTTATGAGTACACAGTAGGAAATGGAAAAGTAGGTTATAAAATATGGAGCTGGATGCTTCTAGTACTCTTTTTTTTTTTTTTTGAATGGTGGTTAGTTTGGTGACCAAGTGAAATTCAATGTTGATGGAATTTCTAGGCTGACTTGCTGCCAGATCATAGCTTACTACACCAGTAGTTTGCATCATTGGAGAATATAATTTAAAATTCCATATTTTGACCATCTCTTGACTTGCCATGTGAAATAAACTTAAATGCTCAATCGCATCTGATAGTATATCATAAATAATCAATTCTTCTTCAAAATGTCTTTCTTCACTTCTTACCTTGTCCTTAGAAACATTTCTAGGAAATAGTAAACTGGAGAGAAAGAGCGCCTAAATTTGCTCCTGTTGACTGAATATGAATGTATTCAGTAATTCTAAGAACATCTGTTCATTTATTATGTGTTGACACATGCAAAGTGAAGTGGAGAATCAAGATAATTATACACACAATTCAAGCAAAAATATTCTTACTGAAATACCCAAATAATTATGGCCCCAGCATTTTTTGGCTTAAGTTATCCAAATGATTGTCTTAATTTCCCACTTAATTAGGCTTGTTTAAATACAGATTTAAATGCCTTTTTTGGTCTTAAGTCAATACACTTGTACATAAAAATTAAGCAGCCAGTTTCCCTGTGAGTTTGCATGAAATGGTAAGCAATGTGAATTCGATTGAAAATTGTTCAGTACAGATTCTAGCTTTGACTCGTGTTCCCAGAATTTTGTTCTTACGTGTATATCAGATTTGACTTCTTTTTCAGGAAGGCAAAGAGGACTACATGACATTAACAGCATTTTTTAACATGCTCATGAGATTAATTTAAATTTGTTCCAGGTCTTATTTTGTACAGTAGTATGGGAGGCAGTAGTTTTTGTTTTTCTTTGTGTTTGTTTTTTTGTTTTTTTCAGATAATGAATCAAAAGAGGACCCAGAAAGTTGAGAGATTCCCTGCTTTTCATTTTTCCCCCTTTGGCCAAAGACATGCAAATAACTTGCCACAAATAACAAAGAGATCTGCAGAGCACTGCCAGTATCTGAGTGAAGAAGGGTTATTGTGGAGTTGATTCCAGTGTCTTTGGCCATTCCTTTGGATCTCAGTATGGCATGTTAGGTGGAGCTTGGGAAGGGGGCAGCGGAGCATTGTCTCCAGGCAGTGCAGAAAGCTAACCTTTTTATAGCGTATTATAAATTATCCTCATGCTTTCTTCCCTTTAAAGACCGAAAACATTTGGACTTGAGAATCTTTTTAAAAGGTGCGCTTGAATCCTATTTTCATTGCTAAGTGAACAACACCCATCTAGACCAAGTAAGATCCATTCATGGCCCCTGATCTGGGTCCCAGCCAGACCAGATCTCTGCCTCTGACTCTGCCAAGGTCCAGCGGAGCACTGTACACAGAAGGCCAGATACTGGGACCACCAGCTGCCTAGATGCTTTGCAGGCCCTTTGTGTGGTTGATTTGGTCTTTGAACATTTATTTCCTCCAAGGAAGTAGTTGTCCTTGAATCAGCTTTCCTTCAGAACATTTTGGGTATAAGTAATGGGACCCTCATTAGAAAACCATGTCATCCCATCAGTCTTTAGCAACATTCCAGCAGTCTTTTTAAGGAAGGAGGGGTTTACTCATAAAAATATATAATTGAAATACAAAAAGTATCTCAAATGTCACCTTTAAACATATATGCAAATGAGGTGGCCTTAGTGATAAAACCATATTGTACAAATGGTGCTTGTTTATATTTCACACTCAATTACACAAATAAAATGTAGATTAACATTTTCTTTTTAAGCTCTTGTATCAAAGAAAAATTGGCAGTAGGGATAATTAACTCAAAACTTCACACTAGGAAATAATTTCTCATATAAAATATTTTAAATGAAAAAGTTCTAGCCAGAATTTCATGTTTTGCTGTAAAATAAGTGAAACATCACAGTTCTTTCTTGCAGGGCATGTGTTGGAATATGAAGAGTTAGCCAAGGGAAGAAGCAAATTCCTGTTCCTTATCTTGTGTCAAGATTGTATAATGTGTGTGCACTTAGGCCAAAACTTATTACTTGAGTTTTTTGATAATTAGTCAGAAAATAATATACTAAATATGAAAGAACTTAGCTTTTTGTGAAGTCAGTGATTATTTCTCATTCATCCTGAAGCCCCAGTAGAGTGAATGGCGAGTAGGGGCCAGCAGCGTCAATGAGGAGTTGAACTAAATAGCCAGTGGGGGAGACCTCCCCAAATCAAATCCCTCTTTCTTTGTGTCACCCGAGGGTGTCTTCAGAGTATAAATATCCGACAACCACACTCAGATTTTGGGGGCCCCCTGTTTGCCACTTTATATCATTGGTGCCCACGTTAGCTCTACTGTCTCATTCTGGAGGCTCCAGCAGATGCTTCCTGGGCACTGCAGGGCATCTGTGGTTCAAGCCAACTCTGGAAGAGGCTGCCTCTTCAAAGGTTAGCTCCAGCACTTAGCTGATGTGTGGCTTTCCTTACGTCACTTCACCTTCCTAAGCCTCAGTTTTCTCATCTGTAAAATAATGCTAGCAGGCTTAAAAACTCATGAGGTTTTAAGAATTAAATGAGAGGTAATCAGTGTAAAATGCTTAGACAGCCCTGCACTCACTATAAGCCTGAGCTGCTCCTCAGGATTAGCAGGTCAAGAGGAATGGGTTAAAGTGCCATGGAAGCCACAAAGTGATGAAAATTCTATTATGTTGAGGAAACCAGAACAGGCCTCTTTTCTGGGGGCTTATGGGGTAGAGGTGGTTTTTTTCTCTCCTATTTGTTTTTTTTCCAAAAACCAAAAAAAAAAAAAAAAAAAGCTTTAGGTAATAAAATAACATCTGTTCAATACTGAGGGTTGTGTGCATGCCTCGCTATGAAAAACAGTCTGTGTGCAAGGGGAAGCACAGCCGTTCCTGGTGGTCTCCCGACCCAGCCTTGCAGCCGCTCCACACTCCCCAAACAGGGCCTCCTTTCACCAGGGAGCCCATGGGCCTCATCCCCAAATTGTTCCTGTGAAAACAATGCCCACAGCAAAGGTTTAGAGAAGATCAGACAGAGAGGGACAGAGAGCGCAAGAGAAGGTCTGTCCTTTGCTCTTCCCTCAACTTCAACCCCATTTTGAGCACAAAAAACACAACCAGTTCTGTGTGTTGGGAGGAGTGGGGGGCAGGTGACTTTGAAGTGACTGAAGACCCTCCCTCCGTTCCTACTGACCACGCCTAACCTGTGCCTGGGCAGCGTGTTCAAGAGATGTGGCTGCTTAGAGGCTGGGACTCAGGTTCTACGTGGGAGGTGATTTGGGGGTGCAGGGCAACGAAAGGGGTGAGGGTGTCAGCGGAGACTGTGTGTGAGCCAGCAGTTGCTCAGCGCCTAAGGCCGGGTCACCAGGGCCCTGTTTTCTCTTCCAGCACGCTTATCTCTTTACAGCTGTAGCCAAACCGTCAGGGCTGTAATGATGGTTTTGATTCAGAGGCCAAGCGCAGCTGTGTGTGGTGGGCTGGTGGGCTCGCCCATCCCCCAAGCCCACAAAGCTCTTTCCTTCCCCCTCCCCGGCCTTGCGGTTTGTCATCTGTTCTCACAGAGCCCCCTTGTATTGGCCTGTGGCTTCCTGTTCTCAATCTGATCCAAATTTACCCTGTGAGGTATTTCCCTGCACACACACGCACACAAGCTCCGTCCTCCCCCTCCTTCACACCCCCTCTTCAAGGAAGGGTGGCAGAGAGGAAGAGAACAGTCGAGAGTGAATAGGTGTTGGCTGTGATCTTTACACAGCCTGGCAGCCGATCCCACAGCTTGTGTTAGCTCCACAAGTCGAACAGATGGAACAAATTGACAGAATCATGTTCACTCACCCTGGGCTGGAGAAGCAACTCAGTTGCTGTTTGAAGTTGGGGGTTTGAATGTGTTTTTCCTGCTCTGAATGGAATTTCTGGTTGTATTGAAGAACCCATGGCTTAGTACCTAATGTGTCACAAAACAGTGTTTCAGCCTAGTGTGTCTTCTTCACCCAGCTTTCCTTGCTTTCTTGTGACCTGGGGGAGAAGAGGGGACAGTTTTGGGTTAAAACGTGTGTATTTGTTTCCTAGAAATGAATATTCCCTTCCTTCTGCCTTTTGAAGCAGTGATTATCAGCATCCTGAAGTTCATTCATGAAACACGAGTATCACGTGAAATCAAGAATAAGCAGAATACAGAGTTCTTGGAGTTGATGGCAAACACTCCCCTGTCCTCAGGCCACCCCGTTAGGACCAAGATCAGTCTGGTTAAGAGTTATAATATATTACACACTTTGCCTTTTCTAGGACTTCAGGATGCATTTGACAGTGACTGGGAAACCGGGAAAATCATGCCAAACAATTACAAAAATGGATCAGATGATGGGGTCCTTGCCTACAAACTCCTGGTACAAACCGGCAGCCGCGATAAGCCCATTGACATCAGTCAGGTACTCTCACTGCCTTATACCTTGGGAGCTTCAGAGAGAGATGTGGAGCAGGGCTTTGGGACTTGTTATCCCACTGGATAATTGTGTGTCTGCAGACAAACCAGAGTGCCTCACCGTGCTCATCTGTCGAATGGGGACAAGTGTTACTAATCTTCAGAGCAGTTGTCAGAACAAAGTGTAGTTGAGGCAGTGCAGATTCTTTCCGATGTTAGACATGCTGTGTTGCATTGTTCTCTTTTGAATTCTAGTCCTTGTCACCATGTCAGTCTTGGTCATATTCAAACTTGGAAAGGTGAGTCAGTTGGGTAGCGGAAAATTTGAAAGAATAGAAGTTGGGGTGATGGATGGGTTAGGAGAGATTACTAGCAGGATGGGAAGATTTGTTAGGTTTGATTCCTTTGGGTCACTGTGACATGAGGGGTGGAGGAGGACAGACAGATTGCTCTGTCATGAGTGAGGCAGATGGAAATACAGATCTTTGGACTCTCCGTGGACTCACTGTTGTGCTCACCCCCGACGGAAGAAGAGCTGTTCATGTTTGGTAATCATATTCTCCAGTTGCATTTGCCTCTTGGCTGTGACACTTGGATTCCAGCATATTCCCTCTGATTCCTTGGGCAGGCTGCTGAGGGCATTTGGACCCTTCAGAGTCCAGTCCCACTCCTAGCTTCCCCAGGTCCTCCTCCCACTGTTCTTTGTAGCTTACTTGCTTCACCTTCAGGCAGAAAACCGTCATGCTAATGATCTTCCCAGCCGCTCTGTTTATTGTCTCCCCATTTTTGCTGGCATTAAAGGTGACAGATTTACAAAGTACATTGTTCAGAGTTATTATGGAGTGTGAACTTGGTGCTTTATGGCCACATGCAGCATGCTGTCCAGTTTGACACGGATGCAGGCAGAGGAGTCTGTCTGGGAGATGGCAGGGGGATGCTGGGGGCTGGGTTGGTTTCAGGGACCAGGGACACCGTGGAACAAATGTGATTGGGCCAGGCCGCCAGACATCATTTCCTCTGCCTGGGAGGGAGAAAAGCGTGCTGTGTGCACGGAGGCCGTGTGAGCTGTACTATGTAATTCCAGAGATGGCTTGAAGACATACAGTTGTTACATATCCTGTGGATTAATTGAATCCAGATCCCTGAAATTTAGTTCTCTCCCTCTCCTCCACTTTCTTCCTTTACTCTTTCCCTATTAACTTCTGTCACTGGTGTTTTTCATTTTGTTAAAGATGAAAAGTGTTTGGAACCAGGTCTCCATCTGAAGTAAACAGGAAAAAATATATGCATATGTACATGTGTGTCTGTGTACTTGTCTCTGGATGTGTTTCACCTATACAAGGCCCACAGACCAGCTCTAGAGGGAGCATAGTATTTATTTGGCTTCCTCGTAGGATGTGGCACATATGCTAAATGTGACCACCTCGCTCAAACTAAGATTCCCAGGAAGACCAAGATTGTGCACCCGTCCCTTCTACTTTCTGGCGATGGACATCTTTTGAATACACAGGTCATAGGAGGCTAGTGTTAGCAAAATTTATACAGATGTTGTTTTATTTTTATAGCTCTCCTCCATTTACTGGGTGGCATTTCCTTCAGTGTTAACAGCAGAGGTTAACTGCACACAGACGTGTATGGGTTATTTATTTGGCTTCCTCGTAGGATGTGGCACATATGCTAAATGTGACCACCTCGCTCAAACTAAGATTCCCAGGAAGACCAAGATTGTGCACCCGTCCCTTCTACTTTCTGGCGATGGACATCTTTTGAATACACAGGTCATAGGAGGCTAGTGTTAGCAAAATTTATACAGATGTTGTTTTATTTTTATAGCTCTCCTCCATTTACTGGGTGGCATTTCCTTCAGTGTTAACAGCAGAGGTTAACTGCACACAGACGTGTATGGGGATTCTTGCCAGGTTTTTTTTTCCCCCTTCCCCTCCTACAAATATGTTTCTCCAGATTGTTCATTCTCTGCCTTGGCTGCAGACACTCTTTTAGCGTTCAGATTTAATTGGTTCAGTCAATTCCTGGGCCATCTGCCGAACTGTGTGTGTGTGTGTGTATGTGTGTTATAAACATGCCGATTATTGCATTCTCTGATAAGTGCTTTTAAAAGGAACCAAAGGTGTTCTGATGGGATTTTCTGCACTTGCAAACAGAGACATTCTCTTCTTTGTTGCAAATGCTGACGCAGGCTCTGCTTCTCTGGAGGCAGGAGTGTGTTGACCCCAAGCCCCCACTCTGAAAGTCTCCCGTTCTACCCATTTTGCAGCTGACTAAACGACGCCTGGTGGATGCAGACGGCATCATTAACCCCAGTGCTTTCTACATCTACCTGACTGCTTGGGTCAGCAACGACCCTGTGGCTTATGCTGCCTCCCAAGCCAACATCCGGCCTCACCGTCCTGAGTGGGTTCATGACAAAGCCGACTACATGCCAGAAACCAGGCTGAGAAGTAAGTAGCCCTCCACTGGACCTGCGAGCTGGTGAGGGCTCCTTGCACCCTGTACTTCCAAGTTCAGTTACAGCCCTCATCCGTTGACACCAATTAGGGTTCAAAAGTGTAAACAGACAATTTATTTCTTTTAGTTTAAAACTCTGGGAGACAGATGAGGATGTGTAATTGAATACAACTCATGCTCTATCACACTGAGAAATAAGAGTCTCTAATCTCTCTTTATGCCTTTGATTCTAAAACATCCACCAGGCATCTCTCTTTAATGCCAGCTGTTCCATGTGAAAGTTGGGGACGCCTCCAGGTTGAGTGTTGTTTTACTATTGCAGAGTTTTATCACTGGGGATTATATGTTTATCTTAACTTTGTCAACTCTGGTGTTGAAGGGATTTTTGGCAAGTTGAGTCATTCCTATAAGCCACCAAGCACCTGTATTCTGTCAAAGCTGTTTAAACCGGAGCAGAAAAGTGTGTATACAACAGCGTCCTCTTCCTTTCACCTCTCAGCCCCAACTTTGAAAGGTGGTTCTGGATGGATTTAATTTGCATTTATGTTAGAGATATTAGTTGCTTATACCTTGGGTATGAGGCTGAGGATGGACATGAGAAAGAAGACAGGTCCCTTTGCAAACATGGCTGGAGAGCAGGCGGGTTGTGCTTCCCTGTATCTAAACCTCAGAGCCTTGTGGCAAGCAGCCAAGGCTTGTCTTAATGAAAATTTATAGTTGAGATTATAATAGGGCAAATCATGTTTAGCAAGTCAGCTGAATGACCCCAAAGGGTCTGGAACACACAACGGCAGTAACTAAATGCTTGTTGTGTGAGGATTTCTTCCCCTGCTGCTGAAGACTTAGCATTGCATTAAAAAAGAAGCATAGAAGGTTTAAATGTGTAAGATCACTAAAAGGATAAGAAAGTTAAGCATTTTTCTCAGTAAAGCATGACTTTCGAGTTATTTTGTTAAGTTTGAACTTAGTGTTTTCCCTTGTGTCAGTTGAACAGGAAAAAATGTTACCACAATTGAATTCTTAAGTTGTTTAGACCCATTACAAACAATGACTGCTTCTAGAAGATTAAAATCTAAGGGTAAATCAATACATAGATCACCATCTCCTCCTCTACCTGCAACACGCCCCCCCCCCCCCCCCCCCC
>SJXQ01008253.1:117453-128472 GCA_006408695.1 Aepyceros melampus | reverse complement strand
AAGCAGCTTTTCTTGTTGAGTTCTCTCTCTCCTCACTGCACTTACGGAACATCTGGGGACTCATGTCCGGGAGGCTAATGGTGGGACCCTTGCTGCCTTTTTCCGCCTTTGGATGAAGCCTGTTTGCCTCTCTCAGTGTTGCCGGGAGCCGCTTACTCCTGGGCCCTCTCCCTGTTGTCTTTTCTGTGCAGTCCCTGCAGCAGAGCCCATCGAATATGCTCAGTTCCCTTTCTACCTCAACGGCCTGCGTGACACCTCGGACTTCGTTGAAGCCATTGAAAAAGTCAGAACCATCTGCAATAACTACACGAGCCTGGGGCTCTCTAGCTACCCCAACGGCTACCCCTTCCTCTTCTGGGAGCAGTACATCGGCCTCCGCCACTGGCTCCTCCTGTCCATCAGTGTGGTGCTGGCCTGCACGTTCCTTGTGTGCGCTGTCTTCCTCCTGAACCCCTGGACGGCCGGGATCATTGTGAGTTTATTCTAAGGGTCTTTGTGGAAGTCAAATTCCTTTCAGCATAGCTCTTTCTGCAGCCGGGAAGTTTTGTTTATGTCTGGGCCTCGGGAGGAGGGTATAGATTGCATCATCCACACTGTATTTATTCTACTGGAGGTGGCGAAGTTCATGCTTAGGTAGAGTCTTTAATGGCCTTAATCTTATGTCCCCTCTCCTATAGCATTAAATTTTTTAGGTGAAGATAGAGGAGTTTTTGAGCACACTTTCCATAATAGAGCTGAGTGTATATTGATACAAACACTCAAAGCATAACTAATTGTTTTTTTTAATTCAAGTGTCATTTGTTATGACACCCATACCAAATATAGAGAAGATTCTTCTAAATGGAGGGATAATTAGAGAAGTTTGGATGGTGGTATATGGATAAATCACTTTAGAGATGGTTTTGTGTGGTGTATTTGTTTTAACTCTTAGGGAGAAATGATAAAGTATTGCCAATCTTTTTTTTTTTTTTTTTTTACATTCTTTCACCAAGTATAATGCTTGCAGGTTTGAAGCTAGTTTCGTGTAGTCTAATAAAATCATGGCAGTGTTTAAATTCCATGAACTGTGGTATAGCCTTCAAAATGCCAAAATTATAAAAACAGAGACCAGGTCTTGTTTCTGCACCATAAGTCTGTACAGCAGGTATGTTTAAAGGTAAATGTTTAGTCTGTAGGAGTTTTCATGGTACTTAAGCAATTGATGTTATCCATCTTTCATTAGCTTATTAAAAGAAAGCAAAGGGAACTTTTATTGTGCTTGTCTGCTCGCCCTTCACTGCCTGCTGTCCCCCACCCCCAGAAGGAAAGATCATTCTCTCCTTCTCTTGTAAAGTTTATTGTTTTATTTGTATTTTCTCTTTGGCCCAAAAAACTCCAAAGTCTACCTCAATGGATTCTTTCCATCTCCCTAGAAATTTTTACAAGGCAGATGAAAGAACGGCAAATAAAAGCTTTTCCCTGGATTTAACTGTTTGCTTTGTCCACCCCAGTGACTCCACATTTCTTCAGCGTGAAGGGGCTGTAACCTGACCCGCATCAGCTGACCATACGTCCCCTTTCTCCTAAGTCATCCTCACTCAGCCCACAGGCCCTCCAAACAAAAGCAAAGCAACTTCTATGTAAAAGAATATTTATTCAGCCTGTCCTATCAAGTTTCTTTAGGATGGAGGGCAAGGCAACCAAAAAAGTTTCAGCTCAGTTACAAGTTGAGGGATGGTCTCTGATGGTTAAGATCAAAACAGCAGGAAACACCTTGTTTTAAACCATATTAAATTTGTAGCCAGCAGTAAGTACATATCTGTATAGCTCTTTATAGATCGCCTCATGAAATAGTTTGGAAAGAGTTTTTGCAACGCCCAGGGTGTGTTTGTGCCCAGCCACTCATCCTGTGTGTCTTTCTAAAGGTGACAGTCTTGGCTTTGATGACGGTTGAGCTCTTTGGCATGATGGGGCTCATTGGAATCAAGCTGAGTGCCGTGCCTGTGGTCATCTTGATCGCTTCCGTCGGCATCGGAGTGGAATTCACTGTTCATGTCGCGCTGGTATGGGAGATAGGTTGCCTTCTCCTCGAGCTCTTTTAGTTTACAAGTTGGGACCTTTTCATTTTCTCCACCATCAAGGAGCACATCTGACACATACCACAGCAGAAGCCTTGGGAGCACAGACATTCCCCAGGAGTGGCTGCAGTTCAGCTGGACTCCTTTCCCTCTGAGGAAATCCAAGAAGCAGGTCATCAAAGGTGGAAGTTAGCTGGGGCGTGTCAGCAGTAGACAGTGTCCTTGGTGTGTCCGAGTGGGCCCAGAAGGATTCTGCTTATTTGGTGTTGTCAGCTGTGTCACAGGTCCTAAAGGTGTCAGCTGTTCCTAGACAGATGTTATATAAGTATGTGCGTTCATGAATACATGCAATTTTTAAAACCACAGTAATAAAGCGGGAATAACACGAGACCACACTCACAGGCATGGTGGGCAGGCATAGTTGAGGGTGAGGTGAACTGGCAGCTAAGGAAATACCCTGGGGCTAATGAACTCCCCATCTGAGCACCACCCCCCACCCCAGTTCTTTCAACCTCCCAGCCTCCAAATTCATGACAACAGAACATAAAAGAACTAGTGTTGCTCTCCATAGGAATCTTTCCCCTCTCTCTGTGGGCCCAGTCTTGTGCAAAAGGAAGGTAAACTTCAAGAGTCTAATCCATGAGACAAGTCCATCGTATACATTTATCAGAGAATTATTTAAAAGCCCCACAGTGATGTGTAAATTATGCTCCATCCACACTTGTGTTTGTAGCCTAAGACCTGGGGTTTACATTGGCATTCAGTAAATACTTATTGACTGAATAATACTGATGTTTGGAATGCTTGGCCAGGAAACCTAGCACTGGACTTGGATCAGATTACTTTCAGCCTTGCTTTTGCAGTCTCTAGCATTGGGCTCAACACATGGCCTATGAGTGTCAACTACTTTCTGTTGTCCTCTTTCAGGGCCATATTTATGCTACTTAGGGATTATAAACTTTTGTATTTCAGAAAGAATGTTTTGTTGCAGTTAACCTGTTCTTCCCCCAGTGTATAGTAAAAAAGTGATAATATAGAAACAGTTCTCTAAATTTTGAGCCTACCCAAGTTACTTTCCTCAGTTGAACTGGGAAGAAGGAGAGGTGATTTTTAAAAAGAGCTTAGAACTTAAAAAACACATAATTATAATATCATTTCTTTTAAAAATGAGAAAAATTTATATGTGAGTTAAAAATCCACAAATCATTTCATTCTGATGTGAATGAAAACCACGCTTTTTGGTGGCTATCATTACAGACAAGGGTGGTCCTAGATCAGATTTTTGTGGTGGAAATGCTTAATATCTTTTCTTAAACTGTTGCAGCACCCTGGGTCTCTGAGGTAGTAGGAACATAAATATCCATACCAGTGTTGAATAAACAATGAAGGAACGTCTCTACTCCTCATGCAAGATTTAATCCTGAGAATTTAAGGAGTCTCAAGAGCCAACTTGGCTTTGTGCTGCCAGCCCAAGTCTTCATCAAGAGACTATCCACACACAGGACATGGCATTCTTACCACATCCTGTATGTGAAAGTCATCAAGGGATCAGTGGGTATCTGGCAGTTTATTGTTCCAGTAGCATAAGTTGTATGCAAGAAGATCAACTCAGTTCTGGCCCTTATGGCCTCATGGCCCAAATACAGCACAGACAGCATGGTTCCAGACTGTTTTAGTGCTTTCCTCTCAGGAGAAAAAGATAACTACTTTGACCCTGCTGCTGCTGCTAAGTCGCTTCAGTCGTATCCGACTCTGTGCGACCCCATAGACGGCAGCCCACCAGGCTCCCCCGTCCATAGGATTCTCCAGCAAGAACATTGGAGTGGGTTGCCATTTCCTTCTCCAACGCGTGAAAGTGAAGTCACTCAGTCATGTCCGACTCTTAGCGACCCCATGGACTGCAGCCCACCAGGCTCCTCCGTCCATAGGATTTTCCAGGCAAGAGTACTGACCCTAAAGTCTCCTCAACTCTGAAAGAGCATCACTTACATAGACCCCACTTTAGAGAAAAATCATATACCTTGGTACACTTTTGTGTAGTTTTATTTCTTCATCCATTAAGCAGTCCTTAATGGATGTATGTTTCCCCAGGACACATATGCCACCTGCAAGGGCTCCAGGCCCTCTTCTCAGCACATCCCAGAACAGCCTGCACTTTCAGAGAGCAAGCTTGTGCCAGGCTCAGCCCTCCCTGTTAGGTCCCACTAGGGGGAACAGGCAGGGTGTAACAGTAACTAACCCACATTAAAATGGTCTTTGGTCATACTTTCAAGCCAATGGTGTGATATACCAAGACCTACATAAGGTTTCCATTTGGTATCAACAATGCCCTTGACCTAGAAGACCTAGAGAACACAAAAGAGTTGGGCCATGTCCACCCATATTTAGAACAAGCTTGATTGAATTTCTTGTGATATGTTAATAGTACTTACATGTGCTACAAACATATTAGTCTGAACACAGTGACAGAAATTCTAACCTCAGTATAATCATGAGGAAATATGTACTTGGCACCTTGGTGTTAAGCCCATTTTAAAGTAAGATCTTGACCTTTCAAAAAATCAGGAGAAATGCTATTGCCACAACTAGAGATCTCCCATGTGAATAATGTAAGATCGCTCACATGGGGAGTGAACTCAAGGGTGAGTAACAGTAAAAAGAAGGGAAAATTTTGCTCATTTTTATGTAGTTCTGGCATCATTTTTAAATTTAAAGTAAATACGCTTTCCATCTTTTTTGTTGTTCAAGATTTACGTCAACACCAAATACAATCCATTATTATTAACAGGTCAATTTAGTGTAAGTCTAGATTTAGCCAAGTTGAGCAACCCAATTAAACATTCCAATAGCTAAACAGTAAAATCTGAGGGGTACGGTGGAGTCAGATGAAACCGGCTTATAGCATTTAAGACGAAGCTGGCCATTGACTAAATGAAATCCAGGAATCTGATCACCCGAACTCTCATTGCGCAGGCCTTTCTAACAGCCATTGGTGATAAGAACCGCAGGGCTGTGCTTGCCCTGGAGCACATGTTTGCGCCTGTTCTCGATGGTGCCGTTTCCACTCTACTGGGAGTGCTGATGCTTGCAGGATCTGAATTTGATTTCATTGTCAGGTAAGCCTTGTTTTCTAATGTGTTCTCTGTAACTTATTTCCTTTTGTCTCTGGGCGATTGCAGCTTGTCTCCATTGTGACTCTACTTCCTGCTGAGCCTGCCCCTGCCACAGCTTTACTGAGGAATAATTGACAAAAATTGTATATATTTAAGGGGTGCAACATGGTGTTTTGATATACATATATATTGTAGATTGTCACAATCTGTGACTCCACTTTCTTTTGAGTTTATTAACTCCAAGGTGGCACAGCGGTAAAGAATCCACCTGCCCATGTAGACACCGCAAGAGACTTGGGTTTGATCCCTGGGTTGGGAAGATCCCCAGGAATAGGAAATGGCAACCCACTCCAGTGTTCCTTGCTTGGAAAATTCCATGGACAGAGGAGCCTGGCAGGCTGCAGTCTGTGGGGTTGCAAAGAGTCGAACATGCTGAGCACGCATGCACACACTGAGAGGCATAAGAACAGGCTGTCTTCTAGAGCTGTTTTGGGGAATATCCTGAGGACAAAAGACAGAGGGTTTGGGGCTAGAAACAAAGGCAGCTGTACAGCTTGACAAGGTTAGAAATATCAACAGAAGGAAATGACTTGGTTCCCTTTGACTGGCTAAATTTGACCTTCCATTGTCCTTCAAAACTGTAGAAAGGAAAACATGCAGATACCTAAAATTTTCAGAAATTTTATTCTTTTAAGAAGTGAAGACAGCATCCCTTGATTCATGTTCAAGTTCCCACTAAATTTAAAAGCATTTACTGTGTGACTTCGGTGTCAAATTTTTAAAATCCAGGCCTCATTTGGATACATCTTTCTATTTGGATTTCATGGCAGGCAGTTTCTGGTGAATTTATTTAAGGACTTGACTTTGTGAAGTATAAAAGGAGAGCAAGTTTTCCTTTTAAAAAGAATTTGAGAACTACAGGGAGAGACCATTTTCTTCTCTGAAGAGCCTCCACAGCTTTTTTAAACAGCTGCTCTTAGATGTAACCCTGCTGCTCTGTGGAGGGTCGAGGCCAGAATCATCAATAAGTAAAAGATAGTCGAGAATTAGGACCATAGTAAAGCAGAATGAAATGTGAGAAATGACTGGATTGTTAGGCACACTTTGGTAATCTGGAGAGAGAATCTAAACTAGCTTTCCTGGTGTGTATGTTGTAATAGGACTTTCAATTCCAAGTGAAAAAAAAGAGGATTTTAAGGATTTTAAATTGTAGCCGAAGTTTCTTTATTATGAAAGACGATAGGTCCTTGGCATCATTATGGAGATGCAGCCTTCCTAGAATGAGTGCCAAGGTTGGCTCACTGTCGTTTGGGTGGAGAGTGAGTGGAGAGGTATAGATCAGTAAGTACTTCTCAGACTATAATGTGCTCGTGAATCGTTGGAGCTCTCTGTAAATGCAGATCAGACTTCCTCGGGGGTGGGGAGCGGAGTCTGAGTTATTAGCCAGCTCCCAGATGACAGCCCTGTTGCTGATCCTCTCAGCACAGAGGATTGATCCATTAGCAAGCCAATTAGTAGACCTCGTTGGCCAGTATCAGGTAGATATATATGCCTAAACTAGAAGAAGGTTTTGGTCTGGGCTTTGTTTTGAGCTCTTAATTTGATGTTGACTTTTCCTTTATTTGAGCACTAGCAGTTGTTTCTCTATGATGTACAAACACTACGTCCAAGAGAGATTCTTCTGTGTAATTTCTCATTTACCACTGTATAGTGAACACCTCATAAGTGCCATTTCACACAACAGCACAGCAGTAACCTTGTCTTGTCCTCCTCTACATAGCTATGGTCTATGGGGGGCAGAGACAAGGTCGCAAGCAATTCAAAACCATGGGAAACAGAATGTGATGGGATCTCAGAGGATCTAACTCAGCCTTGTGGGGGGATGCCAAGGGAGCAACAGAGAAGAAACTTAGCCTGATTAGGGCAACCATCTGGGACCTGGGTGGAGGGCAGGATCCCAACTCTCTCATCTAACCCATGGCTTCTTGTTCTCTCCCAGAGATAGCAGGGCTCTTATTTCAAGCACTTAAAAGGGCTTCCCATTTTCTAGAACTGGATGGATTAACCTGATAAAGCCCTCACTGAGGTCGACTAAATGAGCAGACATTGTATACACTAAGCCGTCAGAAATCTAATTGGTCTGTTTATTCTACCGTTAGATGGATGGGATGCAAATGTCTTAATGCCTGCTGCTGATATATGCCTCAACCTAAAGTTCCAGCAGTTTACATTAGTGCAAGACATCAGCTGCTTGGTTTTACTAATGCAGCTCAGAAGTTTCTAGTGTTTACAATAGCTGCGAGGTATTTGTATTTTTATAGAGATTCTCTCTCCTTTCATCTAAGAGCGAAACATATATAGGCACAGAGAAGTTTGGAGCCTGTTCCGTTTTATGATCAAGAGGACCATTAACTTATAGATATCTTGCCCTCCCTCTTCCCAGAACATCCTGAGCTCTCCCCCACCCCAGCCCCCTTCCAGCAAAATTGCCCTAGAAACCGATAGTTATAGAAACGCGTGCTTGCGTGTAGCTTTCTGCCTCCAGCTGTGTGGAACATCCGCCAGCCACCCTCCCTGGCTGACAGGTTCACCTTGGTATTCGTGAAGGATCCCAGACCTTAGCCCTCAATGGTGGGAAAGCAGGGCCACTTGTGCACACTCCTCTTCTTCATGGTGCTGCGGCCTTTATGTCTGAATTGGCTGACGCAAAACAAGAGTATTCAGAGATGCTAAATTGTTCAACAAAAGATTGGCCAGCAGAGCAACCCGTCATTGTGGACCGCCTCCCCCGAAAATGCCCCAGCAACTGCAGAATGGGCAGTGTTTTCTTTGCGGAAAGCTGGTTCCAGTGTTCTAAAAAGGTCGCAGTTGGAGCTATTTGGTAAAACTGGAACTCACAGAATTCTAGGCAGAAAGTTGTGGTTAATGAAAGCCCAGGGAAAGCCTTACCTGATACACTGGAGACTTAATTAGAGATTCTGCTCTAAGATGCAGAAGCATTTCACAGTGGATTAGCTGCCTGCAGAAGTGGGCTGCTTTTCCTCCTGGGCTAAATTGTTTAAATTCTACACCCTTCACTTCATTTGTTTGCTTCTGCTGGGTTTTCGTGAACTGGGCCCCTCTGCATTGTATTTGTGCTTTCAGTCTGCTCAGCCATTCAGTTCACATTCCATATTTTTGTGTTTGTGTAACACATTCATAAATAACATTACATGCCATGAGATTTCAGCAAATTAACAACCTAATTTTTTTTTTCTTCCCTTCATGAACTAACACTTTGGGTTGCGGAATGCAGTCCTCAAAGTCAGAAGGTTAAAAGAAAAACGAAAGTAATCCTGTGCTGGGTTTGAACTGAAGTTTTGTAACAGCCTTTTCACTGGTGTGGGTTTTGTTCATTTTTGGCTCTGACATTTGGGCACATGAAGGGTACCTTAATTCACTTGCCATGGTAAATGTTCCTGTTTCCCTTTCATTTTTAAGGTACTTCTTTGCTGTCCTGGCAATCCTAACAATCCTGGGTGTTCTCAATGGACTAGTTTTGCTGCCAGTCCTTTTGTCCTTCTTCGGACCGTATCCTGAGGTCAGTAATCGTTGCTGGCGTCACGTGCAGCCCACAGGCCATCTGTATGCTGTTTTCCTGGTGTCAGTCTTAATTTAGATATTTAGATTTATCCCCGTTTTCTGGTTGTTTACTTTTTCAGCAAACAACTCAATAACTATAGCCTTTTTTCTCTTCAGTTTATTAGTGTTGGAAGATGTTTTGTTGGTTTGGTTTGGTCTAGGTTGCTTTTATTTTGGTTTTTTGAACCTGGTGATTGGCAACCTAAGTGTTATAGGTCTCTATCAATAAAGTATTTTCCATTCGAGATGAATATCTGGGTTTGAACAGGAGTGAAAAGGGCATAACCTGCCTTTCCAGTGTGTGAAAGCAGAGGGCAGTCCTTTTGCTCCATCTATCATGCCCAAGGGTCCTCTATGTGGCAAGGATTGGGCTAAATGAATACAGAGTAGTGTGGGAGGCCGGGAGGGGGAGTGAGGGAGAGCAGCGACCACTGAACACTACTGTGCTTTGAACCTTGAGTGTAGCCACCGGGTAAATGGATGATAACACCTGACATACGGAATCCCCTTAAATAGGTGTCTCCAGCCAATGGGCTGAACCGGCTGCCCACACCTTCTCCTGAGCCACCCCCCAGCGTGGTCCGGTTTGCTGTGCCCACCGGTCACACAAACAACGGGTCTGATTCCTCTGACTCGGAGTACAGTTCTCAGACGACAGTGTCAGGCATCAGTGAGGAGCTGCGGCACTACGAGGCCCAGCAGGGTGTTGGGGGCCCTGCCCACCAAGTGATCGTGGAAGCCACAGAAAACCCTGTCTTCGCCCGCTCCACTGTAAGTCATAAGTCACCCCAGGAGGCAGCCCCTGCCTGCTCTGAACAGCAAAGCACAGGATGCAAAAAAAAAAAGTATAGGTTAGATGGAATCATACTATAAAAATGTCAGTTTCATATGGTTATATCTCATACGGATTGAAAAGGGCAGAGGCAGTATTGGAGACTACACAAAGCATCCATCAGCATATATCTTGTTTAAGAACCAGAGGTAAAGCATACCTTGCTTCCCTACCCACACTCCCACCCTTATTTTAAAGTTACATGCATTGTAGGATGATACTTATTTTAAAATATAATGGTATTTTTATTGCCAGCAGAAGTTATTTTTTTCCCTTCCACCTCTGTTACCTTTAATTGCCCTTAGTATAAAATTACTTCAATCACTATTGTCTGAGATGTTACCAGAAGCTTTTATGGCTCCAAGCTTGCATTCAGGTGGCTGGAAGGAGCGAAGAAGCTGAGAACCAGCCTTCAGTAATTCAGGAAAACCATGAGCGGCCCAGGAGCCTCTTCTCAGAGGCTCTGAGAGCCCCAGCTACATTCTCCCCTCTCTGTACTTCCTAGGATGTTCTCAGCCCCCCAGGCCTGGAGCACAGCACACAAAACCCAAGGAAGGTTCTAAGGCTAATGTTGCTCCAACTGGGGGCCTCCTGCTGTCCCTCCAGGAAATGGGTATTCCAGTCCCAGGCCGGAGCTGCCCTTCCATGAAAGAGAGAGAGGCCAACCAAATAACCTAAATTTTCCTCCTCTTACCCCCCGTGACGATGCCTGCTGAGCTGCAGTGTGAATCTGGTTTTGTTCAGCGGGAGCCTAAAAATAGGTACAAGCTGAACGACTTTGAAGTTGGTCACGGTCCTTTTGATTGATGTGGCCACTGTGTTGCTCCGTGCTTTGTATAGAGACCCAGAAACCAGATTCCTAACAACAGGACAGAGCAGTGCTGCCCCATAGAACTTTCTATGGCAATGCAAATGCCCTCTCTGCCTGCAGTCTCCCATGCAGCAGCCATTGCCCACATGTGGCTGTTGAGCACTCGAAATGTGGCTCGCGTGACTAAGGGGCTGAAGTTTTAATTTTAGTTAACTTAAATGTAAATAGCCATATTCTACAGTGTAGGTATACACAGTCCTGGCAACGTCCTGCGTGTGGGTGAGCCAGGGCCAGGCACTTGGCAGTTTCAGAAGAGGAACTCTAGATCTGCCTCTACCCAGCAGGGTGGGGTGGCAGACTGTGGGAGGGAGGCAGCTGGATGCTGAGACCACAGCCCTGCATTTATGGGCCGCAGCCCTGTGCATCCAGCCAGCTGTGCCGGAGAAAGCCTACACGCAGGGTCCAAGCAGAGCGCTCCTCTGCCACGTTGTTGAGGTTCAAAGACAATGGGTTTTTCGTCTGTGGGTAGAAGGCCCTTGTTAGCTCCCCGGGGCACTCCCAGCCACTTGTGGGGTTGACTGAGCT
>SJXQ01008253.1:101433-117265 GCA_006408695.1 Aepyceros melampus | reverse complement strand
TGACTGAGCTCTAGTTCAGAAAGAGCTGTGTGTGGGTGGCCAGCCAGGATCCAGAGCCAAGAAAGAAGAGGGGGCTGGAGCAGCAGGGGGTGGCGCCCCGCCTGGGGTTAGCACTGGGCCTGCTTGAACCTGCCCTTGCCCTCTGCAGGTGGTCCATCCTGAACCGAGGCATCACCCACTCTCAAATCCTCGACAGCAGCCCCGCCTGGACTCACGGACCCTGCCGCCTGGACAGCCAGGACAGCAGCCCCGAAGAGAAGCCCCCCGAGAAGGCTTGAGGCCGCCTCCCTATAAACCGCGCAGAGACGCATTCGAAATTTCTACTGAAGGGCATTCTGGCCCTAGCAATAGGGACCGCACGGGCCCCCGGGGAGCCCGTTCTCACAACCCTCGGCATCACAACCCAGCGTTCACTGCCATGGGCAGCTCCATGCCCAGCTACTGCCAGCCCATCACCACCGTGACGGCCTCGGCGTCCGTGACTGTTGCCGTGCATCCTCCGCCTGCCCCTGCGCCTGGGCCCAGTCGGAACCCCCGAAGCGGGCTTTGCCCAGGCTACGAGGACTACCCCGAGACTGACCACGGGCTGTTTGAGGACCCCCATGTGCCTTTTAATGTCCGGTGTGAGAGGAGGGAACCCAAGGTAGAGGTCATTGAGCTGCAGGACGTGGAATGTGAGGAGAGGCGCCAGGGCAGCAGCTCCAACTGAGGTGGGCGGGGTCGGCGGGCAGGTGGGCGGGGCTCTTCAGTGGTCCCTCAGCTTCCATGGGGACGTGGGTTTGATCTCTGGGTGGGGAAGATCCCGTGGAATAGGAAATGGCAACCCACTGCCGTTTTCTTGCTTGGAAAATTCCATGAACAGAGGAGCCTGGGGGGCTGCAGACCATAGGGTGGGTCCCAAAGTTGGGCACAGCTGCTCTTGGGGACTTGGAGGGCTGCAGACAGCAGCCTCCTGGGGCCCCTGGGCACTGATGTGTCACGAACGGTAACCTCTTCACCCACAGACAGGGCTTCCTATGCACCTTAGTCATCCTCGGAGAATCAGTGGAATTCTAAATTGGTCTGTCCCTTACTGGGCTTCTCTGATGGCTCAGAGGATAAAGTGTCTGTCTGCAATGTGGGAGACCTGGGTTCGAACCCTCGGTCAGGAAGATCCTCTGGAGAAGGAAATGGCAACCCACTCCAGTACTCTTGCCTGGAAAATTCCACAGATGGAGGAGCCTGGTAGGCTGCAGTCCATGGGATCGCAAAGAGTCACATGTGACTGAGCAACTTCACTTCTCACTTCACTTACTGTAAGCTTGTGGAGGGTGGAGGGTGTTGGTGCATCTCAGCAAAGATATTGATAGCTGCCCCTTCGCCTATTTTCCAGTCTTCTAATGTCTGATGAATGCACATCACAGAGTAACCACATCCCTGTCCCCAGCCCCCAGCCCCCAGATCAAGGAAGGGATCATAGTCTGCCCCTGGAAGCCCCTCATGCCCTCACCCCAGCCCCCACCATCCTGATTTCTATACCTCAGATTCATTTTGCCTCTGTTTGTGCTTTATAAGTATGAACTCATAGACCTGTTACTTTATTTGACTTCCTTTTTTCTTTACAGGGTGAGTAAAATCTGAAGCAAAGAGGCCAAAGATTGGAAGCCCCTCCCTACCCCTACCCCACCCCACCAGAACTGCTTGAAGAGAAACGCGGAGTTAGAAAGGTGTGCTGTGCCAGAGAGCAGTTCATCGTTACTGTAACCGATTGTATTATTTTGTGAAATATTTCTATAAATATTTAAGAGGTGTACACATATGTAATATACAAAGGAATGGATGTAAAGTAGTGTGATTTACTGGGGTTTCTCCACTCCTGCCTCCAGAGTGGGCAGTGGGGGGATCACAAAGGGGCCCCTCCCTGTGTGTACATTGGTCTCTGTGCCACAGCCAAGCTTAACTTAGTCTTAAATTTCAGCATATGTTGCTGCTGCTTAAATATTGTATAATTTACCTGTATAATTCTATGCAAATATTGCTTATGTAATAGGATTATTTTGTAAAGTTTTCTGTTTAAAATATTTTAAATTTGCATATCACAACCTGTGGTAGTATGAAATGTTACTGTTAACTTCCAAACACGCTATGCGTGATAATTTTGTTGTTTAATGAGCAGATATGAAGAAAGCACGTTAACCCCGGTGGCTTCTCTAGGTGTAGTTGGGTGCGATTCTCCTGTTTGGCTGTGTGTATGAACACGTGTGTGATTTCCTAATGTACTGTACTGTGATTTTTTTTTTCTTTTTTTTGTTTCTTTTTACTGTCTGTAACCTTTGGTGGGCTCTACCTTAGGCTGAAGAGTCAGGATATTTCTAGTGCTAGTGGTGGTGGAGGGCTAGCCCTAAACATCGCCTTATCCTTTTGCCAGATTTGCTTCAAGTTCAGGGCATCTCTTCAGATCATTGGCTGCCATCCAGACACTCCAGCTCATGGCTTCAGAGGAGATGAGTTCCTTTGCATGGACCATTGTGGTGTATGTTGGAAACTCAGGGTACAGAGTTCACACCTCTTCATCTTCATTGGTATTAAAACCTAGAAAACTTCCCTGGTGGGGAGCCTCAGCTGGGCTGTGAGCATATTCTCTTAAGTATGCAGCCTTCATTATACCTCTCTTGGAACCAACACATAGCACACACATACACAGCACACACACATACACACACACACACCACCACCACCACCACCACCACCACCACCACCCAAGTTTAAGAGTGGATTAGAAGTCTTTTGGAGACAATGACCTCTTAATTCTGGGTCTACAATTAGCCCAGAGGTGATGTTTTGAGTCCCTACAATTTAAACTCCCTCTCTTGCTAAATTGCACAGTTGGTTGGGGCTTTCTGGATTTGTTTGCATCCTCTTTATATAGTGAGCATCCAATACGGTGATACAGAGTCAGAAATTCTATAGGATATGAGCTTCAGAAGGATGATTCTCCACATGTTAATATTAACATTATAGGCACACGCTTCCTAAAGTAACTCATCTCCCTCCTCTCACCATCATTAGTACATTTATTGAAGACTAGGAAGATGCTAATTGCATACCACCCTCCCCCTCCCAGTAAGAATGTATATAGAGACATGTCTCTCAACCAGGCATTATTTTAAAAGATTTGCTTCCATATCAATTCTGTTGCCTTGCTCTGAGGTTTGGTCTTCCTAGGCTCTTAGCCAGAGACCAGCAAGTGTTGGGAAGCACTTGGTACCCAGACTAAGCTACTGTAGGAGTGCACAAATGGCAACTCCCTTTATGCCTCCTGTTTGACATGGAAAATGTTCATCGAAAGGCAACAACCCCCAATAGTACCAGCAGTGTAGTGACCTCAGACTCTAAAACTCGCCGCAAGACTGTGGCTGCCAGATGTATGTGTTAATACGCCGGGGGCCCCCGTGGCCCCACTGCTACTGTTTGGTGCCTCTTGTCAGCTACACTGTCTGTCTACCTAACACTAGGCTCTGCTCAGAAAACATATATCCTACGTTCAGGAGAGAGATGATGCAGAATTCAGAGGTCTGCTTCCCTCTGGCTCGAGGCATGCCTCGCCCCTTTCCTGAGCCCAGTTTGTGTGGTGCATGACTGCTTGCCTGGCCCCCGCTTTCTGCACAGCATAGAACTTTCTCCAATAGTCAAATTGGTGAAGGGAGAACTCGGGGGCTGGCAGGCAACCAGAATTTCTCTCTCTCTTTTATAAAGTAGTTTTATTTTGTCTGTCTTATTTGTTCATTTGGATGTTTTAATTTTTTTTTTAAATCTTTGCTGATATTTATAATTTTGTATCATAAGAATGTTTTCCTACAGTATTTGTCATGCCAGTTTATAACAGAAAAATGCAGGGATTTTATTTCTATTGGAAACACTATTACAGCTATGTTTTACTTTTGAACAGAATTTTTATTTGTATAGAGTGCTTACTAATGTTAAATAGTTCAGAGTATATAACATTTTCATTAAGGACTCATGGTAGGTTTTAGTGTAAGGAGTTTAAAAGAAATATTCAAACTGGGTCTCATTGTCTGCCAATTTTGGCAGGAATGGGTTTGTGTCATTTCAATTACAAAGATAAAAGTATGCCATATAATTTATTATATGAAAATTTATTTTTGTAGTGTACATAGTAGTCATCAAGTCTTTTGACAGAAGTATATTTTTAAAGAATTTATATGTGATGAATCCATAATGTCTGGAACTTTGCTGAGACATGAGTGGGGCACACTTTTCATTGTAAAGTACAGCAAGGAAAAGAAAATGTCTTAACAGTGTTAAGAGAGTGAGATTGAGTGAATATTCATGCAGTTGTGGAATGTGTTGTATTAGTTACAATTTGTGACCTAGTGTGGTTCTCATTTTAAACCTCGGAAGGCAAAAATGTACAAACTCTCTAAATATTAATGTTCAAACACTGATAGAAATTCTAACATGAATAAAAAATAATATAACTTGTTGGTTATGTCTTTGTTTATGGAATGTTTTTTAATTAGAATATCTTACAAAGGCAGCTTGTCAGGTCATCATAAACTTTGTTGTTTTTGTCTAACTAACTTCATTAAATACTCATTTTTTGTTCTTCATGGAGGAATTATTGACATAGGAAGAGTTCTATATTTTTATTTTCTGTCACTAGGAAAACTCCTAAATGACCCTTCAAAATGATCCCTACTGTCATCTCTTAGCCTTTTTAAAATTTTGTGTGTGTGTGTGTGATGCCTAATAATTAGAAGGAATATTTATAAATCCAATTTAGTGATTATTAAAGGAAGGTATCATATTTAAAAACAGTATAGCTAACAATATGGGACTGATTGAACATGATACAAAATATGTTTTCTGAGTATTTATCAGATGATTATACCCTGTCTTCATCATGTTCTTGTTCAATCACTAAGTCGTACCCAACTCTTTGCAACCCATTTTTCTTCATCATAGGGCTGGAGAAAAGTAAGACTAGAAATAGCATCCTCATTTTACAGCTGAAAGCAGGGAGTGGTGGGAAGAACTCAAATTCCTATCAGCGTATGGTGAGGCGTCAGCAGACTACAGCCTGTGGGCCGCCTGTTTATATAAAGATTTATCAGAAGACAGACACACCCATGCATGTAGAGATTGTCCCTGCCACTTACCAGCTACATCAGCAGAGGTGAATAGTTGCAGCACAGACCATATGGCCTGCTGAGCCTAAAATATTTACTAACTGGCCCTTAAGAAAACCTTTGCTGACCTGTCTTAAGGTTACCATAGCCCAGTGTGGCTCACATGGGGTGCCTGGATCGGGGGCACTCACATGCTTTGGAAGTTTACTAGAAAAGCAGATCTTCAGGGCCACCCCAGACCTACTGAGTCAGAGTCTTGGGACTGAAGCCCAGGAATCTGCTTTCATAAGCTGTCCTGGTGGTTCTGATGCACCAGCAGAGGCGATCTCTAAATTCCTTCCAGCTGAATGTGGCCTTGGTTCTATAATTTGACTTGGGCTACATGGCCAATGCAGGCCAGATCTGGAAGCAGCGTAGAGATCCAGACTCTGTGTGGTCTTTCCACAAAAACACATGTTCGTCTGTGGGAGAGTGGAGGCCTATGAACTCTGCATTTGTGCCTGAGAGTCGAGAGAGGAATTCCCTTTTCAGTGCTCTGCCACAGCCATGGGCCGATAACCTAAACAGGCCAGGGGAAGGGAGAGGTCCACGCCAGGCCAGACCCTCTTCCACCCTTCCCACCAAGAGGACTCCAGCTGACCGACTGTGACTTGGGCAAGTCATTTGAAACTTCAGGGCCTCTGTGGCCTTATCTGTATATAAATGCATGTCCCTCGTAGACTCCTGAAAGTTGTAAACAATGGTTGTGAAGAGGTCTGGACCAGAGTGGGCAGGAAGAGTCAACTGAAAGAAACCACCTCTGGACCTCACACTGAGTTTGATTCAATCACCACCTTTTGGCCTCCAAGGCAACATGGGCCCTCTCGTGTATGAAACGTGACAGCAGCTAGGGAAAGGTTTTCAGGTGTACAGTAAACTGACCAAAGAATAATACAATGTCCTCTGTAATGGATACTTTACCTGGGGGGTGGAAATCATAAAGTATTAAGCAGCATTTTCTATCTTATATAATCTCATCTACCTCAGGGGTAAAATTCATACAAATGCTCGCTTGGTTCATTCAGAAGTCATGGGGAATCTGTACCCCTTGAAACTGAGCACGTAAAAGACTAATTACATTAATTGGGATTCAAATTGAGAGACACTTTCTTTCCAATGTGTTTTTTATACCACTAAAATGACCATTCACTGCCATCTAATTTTATATTCTTTATAAATTATATATACCTAAGTCAGCTAACTTAGTTTTTCATATTGGCCTAATATTGAATCAGATTTGTGTCCCCAAATCCACCATATTTATTCAGGACTTAGGTAAACATAAGGCCCCATTTTTTTTGGCACAACAGACATATTTAACAGCTTTGGGAATGCTGCATGCTGCTAAATTTCGGGCAGCAGCCACGTTGATGTAAAGGCAGGTGTTTCATTTTTGGTAACTGGCAACTGACCTCCCAAAAGGAGAAGTGGAGATGGCCTATTAATCATCCAAAAAGAATATTTGCCAAGTTTTAATTACTTTTAATGAAGGCTGCACCTAATGAGAACATGCCTTGAACACAAATCTGTTAAATTGTTCACGTTGTCACTATGGAAGGCATGTTTGACATCTTTTCTGCATAGGTTCCCTGATAGGAAATTGCAATAACTGCCATAATAAGGAGCTTGCAAGGACATTCTGGTCTGTTGGGAACATGGTGGACCTCAGGAAAACAGAGGGACCCAGAGAACTCTGCTACAAAAAGAAGTGACCAATAGAGATACCCCAAACTCAGCTTGATGTGGCCAAAACAGTAAATTCTACATGGCAGAGTGTTATTATCATTGATTTATGCCTTCTCCTTAGGGATTTCCTTTCTTTGGACAAAAGTAATGAGACCTTTCAGCCAAGATGCTGTGAAGGGAACCACATTGTCGAGGCAGCATTTGCCCTGAGAATGAGACACCCCAGCAAGCAGAGTCAAGAAGAAGCAACCACAAACACATCTTTCTCAAAGTCAGTTAAATCCCTTGACATCCTTTTTTTCCCTGGAAAGTGTTCTCTTCATCTCCTTCCTAGCCACGGATTGACTGTATAGAAGTGTGATGTAAGCTACCAACGGCAAAAAACAAAGCCAAATAAGAGTTCACACTGAAGTAAGCCCATGAAATACCTCTGTCAACAGCACCATCTCTGTACACAATGTATAACAGCTTCTATTTTGTGGAAAGAGGGGTGGTAGAAAAAAAAAAAGCTTTTTTCCTAGATGAAGAAAAAAAATATAGAAGGAAGAGAAATTGATGAGCAAGTTCTGACTCATCAGAACTGGTGAGTTGTTATATAATAATGAGGATTGCAGCATTTAGCCTGAGATGCCAAAAGAATAATCTTTCTAATTACAAAGTTCAATCAGCAGCATGGGTAGGTGGACTCCTATTGAGAGTCTCCCTTGAGCAAGAGAAGGAGCAAGATGAGGCAGGAACAGAGAAAAGCAGGAGGCCCCCTGCTATGAGTTGAGAGAGAAAAGAGCTACCTCCGTAATTAGAAGAAAAGAGAAGAAGGACACACTCAGATATCCAGAAAGTGAGGCCAATCCTATAGGAAAAACCATGAAAATAAGGGAGAGGTATGAAAAAGATTGGGTGGAAAAAATTGTCAAGAGATGGTCAGAACACCCATAGGCTACAAGAGCAGTTGCCAGACCATAACATTCATAATCTGACTGCTGCAGTGTTGATAATCTCACTTGGCCCTTCTACCAGTGGATGCTTTATCTTTTCCTGTACAGATCCCACCTTCCATGGAATCATGACAGGTTATCATGAATCTTGGGAGTCTGCCATGAATCATGGAAGACCAGGGCTTCCCCTGTGGCTCAATAAAGAATCCACCTGCAATGCAGGAGACTCAGGTTCAATCCCTGGGTCGGGAAGATACCCTGGAAGAGGGCACAGCAACCACTCCAGAATTCTCGCCTGGAAAATCCCATGGACAGAGGAGCCTGGCAGGCTACAGTCCATAGGGTTGCAAAGAGTTGGACACAACTGAAGCAGATGAGCACACATGCAATCACATGCAGAATAAAGCTATATGAGTCCATTGTCGCTTGTATCCAAGAAATCTGGAGACATCACGACACGCCTAACAAACCAATACCTCCAGCCGTCAAGTCAGGTTTAGAACATCTAACATTCTCATTCTCTCTTATTGCCCTCATTCCACCTGCATTTCTTTCACGTGATAATTTCAAAGGGATGGGTGACTGCTGTCCACACAGCTGTAACAGAGGAGTTCTGGGCCTCTCAGTCACTATGGGCACATGCATAACCACGCACACAGAGTGTATGTCTGCACTAAATGTAAGCAGCTGCAATTGGGGAAGCAATTAGCAAATCTTTGAATTATCCTTCTGATTACACGTAAATCCCAAAAGCTAATTGGCTAAAATGTTCCTCCATAATTAGAAGCAATTAATATGTGAAACTAGGTTTGCATTTCACAAGAGAGTTTGCATTTCATGATTGAAATCTCATCGTTCATTTACTAATGGTCTCTAATGGCTTGTAATCATAAGGCACACTCAATCATGGTAGACTTTTCAAAGTGTAAGTAAGGGAGGATGCCTGTATTCTTCCACTGCTGAGGGCATAGCCTGCATCCACCTTGGACTGCAAAACACAGATCATGTTTCCATGTATTTGCCCAAACATACGCACATGAACAGGAAGTCCTGTCCCATCAACTTTGCTCATGCTTACGCTCAGTCGCTAAGTCCAGCTCTTTGTAACCGTATGGACTGTAGCTGACTAGGCTCCTCTGTCCGTGGTATTTTTCCCAGGCAAGAATAATGGAGTGGGTTGCCATTTCTTCCTCCAGGGGATCTTCCCAACTGAGGGATCAAACCGGCATCTCCTGTGGCTCCTGCACTACAGGAGGATTCTTTACCACTGAGCCATGGGGTAAGCCCTGACCCTTTCCAAATTTACTCCTCTTTACTCTCATCCTCCCTCCCATAAGAAGGCTTGTTCCCTCAAACACTCAGTGGAGTCAGACTCTCAGCATCAAGGGCAACAGAAATCTATCCAAAGTACAGATGCTAACAGTGGAGCTCCACCCTGGACAGCAGTATATTAGCAACAAAACCAGGTTTCTTGCTCAATATGTTTCAGGTCCTAATGTATTTCACCAAACAAACCCATTAAATATGACACTAAGAGGGACTGAAAATGAACAGGAAAGAGTGCTAAAATGCAAATAAAAACAGAAAACATGAGGAAGAGAGAAGGCTAGGGCAGTGAGGAAGGGAGTGAAGCAGCAGAGAAATGAGAAATTATGAAGGTGAATTAAGAGAGGAGGAAAAGGCAAAGCCTGAATTAGAAGATATAAACAGAGCTGAGGCCGTGAAAGGAATTCCACACCATACACCAAAGGAATTTTTTGACAGAGGTGGTGATGCTCTAAAACCAAAGTGAGAAGATGAATTATAAAGAAACAGTACCTTTGTTTTATGTGTTTCTTTTTTCATCTTCCTTTCATTTTCCAAAATCTTAGAGTGAAAGATGTATTTAGGGCAAGAGTCAGCAAATCACGGCCCGCAGACCCAATCCAGACACCACTTGTTTCATAAATAAAGTTTTATTGAACTCAGACACATTCATTCATTTGTGTATTGTCTGTGCCTGCTTTCATGCTGCAATGGCAAAGTTGAGTAATTGTGATGGAAACCACATGGCCCACAAATCCAAAACTATTTGCTATATGACCATTTACAGAAAAAGTGTGCTGCCTCTGATTTAGGGTATGATGACTCCACACCAAAGCCACTTTGCAGACAAATAATGCTGCTACTTGCTAGTTCTCAAACACCCCAGGCACTGTTTTGCCTCAGGACATTTGCACTTACTCTCCCTTCCACCTGGACTGGACATTCATCTCCCAGATAGACACATTACTCTCTCCCTATCAAATCTGATTCTTTGTTGAAATGTCACATATTCAGGGACCCTGCCCAAGAATCCAGGATATAACTGCAAATACAATCCCCACCCCTACCCCAGCACATCCCATTTCCCTTTTCTGCCTAATTTCTTCACAGCATTTAGCATTTTCTAACATCCTCTATGGGCTTTCCTGGTAGCTCAGTTGGTAAGAATCTGCCTCCAACGCAGGAGACCCTTGTTCAGTTCCTAGGTCTGAAAGATCCCCTAGAGAAGGGATAGGTGAAACACTCCAGTAATCTTGGGCTTCCCTGGTGATTGACTGTAAAGAATCCGCCTGCAATGTGGGAGACCTAGGTTCGATCCCTGAGTTGAGAAGCTGCCCTAGGGAAGGGCATGGCAAACCACTCCAGTATTCTTGCCTGGAGGATCCCAGTGGACAGAGGAGCCTGGCAGGCTACAGTCCATGGGGTCACAAAGAGTCAGACCCCACTGAGCGACTAAGCACAGCATAGCAGCATCCTGTATATTTTGCCAACTGTTACCTCTTTGAAGAAAGGAATTTTTGGCTATGATATTCGCTACAGTATTCCTGGGCTTCCCTGATGACTCAGCGCTTAAGAATCCGCCTAATGTAGGAGATGCGAGTTCGATCCCTGGGTCAGGAAGATCTTCTGGAGAAGGACATGGCAACCCACTCCAATATTCTTGCCTGGAGAATTTCATGGACAGAGGTGCCTGGTGGGCTACAGTCTATGGGGCTGCAAAGAGTTGGACACGACCTAGTGCCTAAACAATAACAACTGTACCCCTAACAGTTACAAGGGTGCCTAGAACACAGTTCTCCCTTAAGCAAAGTATTTGTTAAATGAACTCTACAAAGTAACTACTCTAATTACTTCTGTTTTACAGATGAGAATCCTAAGACCCCTATGAGGTTAAAAGACTTGCCAGGGACTGCAATGCAAGTAAGGAAGAGAATTAGTAATGGACTCTTGAGTCTCAAGGCTTAAGCACTACTTACGGAAACTGTTTCCATTGCTGCTGTTTGCCTCTACTGTTCTTTTCACTGCTAGTTATTAGGTATGTCACCCTATCTAGATCCAGGCACTGTTCTATATTCTGTGCAGTACTGAAAAAAAAAATATGACCACAAACCCTGAACTGAAGAACCTTAAAATTGATTTCTCTATATATATATGTATATATGTGTGTAAATGTTAAGACACATATAGTGCTTGTTTTTGCTTTACTATGGAAAAATTTCCAACACACAAATACAGCATAAAATGAACTCTATTGCAACAATTCACTCATCTATTTCCCCGATTAGGTTTTGTCTATCCTCCTCCAATTTTTAGTTGTTTACTGGAGTATTTAAACACAAATCTCAGACAATATGCCATTTCATATGCAGATATTTTCATAAGCATCTCTAACCAAGAACTTTTAAAATGTAACAACCCTGGCTATTATTACATCAAACAGAATTAACAATAATTCTCTCATATCATGTAATACCTAATTCATATTCAAATTCCCCTGATTGTCCTCAAAATAACTTTGAGTTTTTACTTTCTCCTGTTTTTTGAGGCAAACATTTCTATAATTATCCAGAATAAAATTTAAAAAGAACAAACTTTTTTTTATATTTTAAAGACAAATGTTAGATAAATTAAGAGATATAAACAACTGAATATTATAATATATAATACAATGACTCATTTTTCTAAAAGGAATAAATTAAGCAAAATGGGGCACAAAGGGATGGATAGATCAGGAAAGAGGTCCTAAAGAAGAAGGCATTTGAATATGGCCTGGAAGGATAGAATTTCAGCAGACAGAGATTATGGGAAGGGCATTATCAGCAGAAGGAAGAGACTAAGTCCCAGAGGATAAGAAAATTGGAATGTATCTGAAGATGAAGGGTTCATTTCATTGGAGCAAATGGTTCTCAAAATGTGGTCCCAGGACTAGCAGCTTCAGCGTAACATTAGAAATTGCTCATCATGTAAACTCACAGGCCTCAGCTCAGCATAACTGAGTAAGCATCTCTGGAATAGAGGCCCAGAAACCTATATTTTAATAAGCTCTCCAGGTGATTGTTAAGTTACTGAAGGTTGAAGAAGCACTGCACGTAAGGCATGTTGGGAGAAGGTGACCCTGAAAGCTAGCTTAAAGAAAACAGTCTTACCTGTTTACCAGAACAGAGATGCCCCCTGAAGACTGTTGAGCAGAGAGCTGATCATGTCTGTGTTTTGAGCTCTGAAGGAAGGATGAACTGTGCTGAAAGAGAATCGTGAAGCAGGAAAGCCACAGGAAACTTTTGCAGTGGCTGTGAAGCGAAACTATAGAAACAACTTATGGTTGATGTTCTCCAACATCCAATCACTCTGTGGATAACCAACTTTCTTCCAGAGGAAGCATCCCATTCCCCGCTCTCTATTTGCTTCAAGTAGACTTGCCTTCATCCCAGTATTCAGGATCAGTGACTCAGACTGTCTGACAAGAGCATCATCTCCTGGCCATGGTGACTGGTCCCAGGAATGGGAGCATGAACCAGTTAGAACCTGTTAGGTGTTATGAGGCTTTCTCTGAAACTTCTAAGAGCAGATGTAAGCTGTGTCTATCCATAGAAATGTGGGAGGGGTAGAGAGTTTTTCTGGGAAAGGAGTCAATATGGCAGAAGGCAGAGCCAAGGAAGGAAGAAGATGAAGTCAAGGCTGGCTACATCATTTCAAACCTGGATCAAGTTGTATCTAAAACTCTGCCTGAAATTTTCAGTTCTGAAAAGGCCTTTTATGCTCATGCTGAATGGGATCGGGTTTTTTGTCCCAAATGAGGTAGGCTCAGCCATGACATTGGACTTGATGGGGGAGCCACAGCTTCACAGGCCACTGACAGGCTTTGGATTGTCATTGAAAAGAGAGGAGACTGGGGATGTCAAAAGTGACAGATCATGTTGAAGGTTGAATTCCAGGAGAAGCAGACTCAGAGAAGGAGATTTGTGTACAGAGTTTTCCTGCGGAGTGCTCTCAGGGTCACAGCCTGGGAAAGCAAAAGCAGCACCAGCAGAGGCAGAAGTCAGGCTGCCATGCAGCTGGGCCCATGGGAGCTGATGCGGCCTTTCAGAGTTGGCTCAAGTTATGGCAAAGAGGCCAGAGCTTCACATCTCACGTTGACCCAGTCACTGGGAGCAGGCTGCTGCCAGGAAAAGGGCACGGTCAAGGGCCAGTTGTCTTTCTTCCATTCAGCGCAACTCCCAGTGAGGGAATGAACCAGACATCAGCCAAGTACAGTTCACCCACTGAAAGTGCACATCAGTTCAGTTCAGCTGCTCAGTCGTGTCTGACTCTTTGCAACTCCATGGACTGCAGCACCCCGGGCTTCCCTGTCCTTCACCAACTACCGGAGCTTGCTCAAACTCATGTCCATCAAGTTGGTGATGCCATCCAGCCATCTCATCTTCTGTCATCCCCTTCTCCTCCCACCTTCAACCTTTCCCAGCAGCAGGGTCTTTTCCAATGAGTCAGTTCTTCACATCAGGTGGCCAAAGCATTGGAGTTTCAGCTTCAGCATCAGTCCTTCCAGTGAGTATTCAGGACTGATCTCCTTCAGAATGGACTGGTTGGATCTCCTTGCAGTCCAAGGGACTCTCAAGAGTCTTCTCCAACACCACAGTTCAAAAGCATCAATTCTTCAGTGCTCAGCTTTCTTTATGGTCCAACTCTCACATCCATACATGACCACTGGAAACACTGTAGCTTTGACTATGCGGACCTTTGACAACAAAATGTCTTTGCTTTTTAATATGCTGTTTAGCTTGGTCATAGCTTTTCTTCCAAGGAGCAAGCATCTTTTAATTTCATGGCTGCTGTCACCATCTGCAGTGATTTTGGAGTCCAAGAAAATAAAATCTGTCACTGTTTCAATTATTTCCCTATCTATTTGCCATGAAGTGATGGTACCAGATGCCATGATCTTTGTTTTTTGAATGTTGAGTTTTAAGCCAGCTTTCAATGAACATATCAGTCATTTTCGGCATAGTTACTACTATGCAACCATCACCAGTTAATTTTAGGACATTTTCATCTCCCTTTAGCTTTCACTCCTCTATCTACCCCATTGCCCCACTCCCAGCCCTAGGCAACCACTCACTAATCTACCTTCAATTCTGTTTAAGATGTTTCAGATAAGTGGAATCATGTAGTATATGGTCTTTTGCAACTGGATCTTTTACTCAGCATAATGTTTCAAGGTTCATCCATGTTGTAACCAGTAGCAGTACTTCATTCCTTTTTGGTGAAATAAGATTTCACTGTATGGCTATACAATGTTTTGTTTATCATTGTTCATTTGAGGAACATTTTGGTTGTTTCTGGCTTTTGGTGATTAGGAATAAATTTAAACGCCTCCTCTTGTACATACCCTGCTTGCTGCCATCCTTCCCACACCCCTAGCCTCTGGCATTAGAATTATTTAAAAAAGAAAAAAATTAGCAGAAAAAATAGGCTTATTAGATTGCTAGGTATTTTTATTATATGAACAGTTATTTAAACCCCCTTCATCCTTTGCTCGGAGAAGGCAATGGCAACCCACTCCAGTACTCTTGCTTGGAAAATCCCATGGGCAGAGGAGCCTGGTAGGCTGCAGTCCATGGGGTCACTAAGAGCCGGACACGACTGAGCAACTTCAAACATTCTTACACCAACTTTTGTGTGGACTTATTTTTTCATTTCTCTTGGATATGTACCTAGTAGAATTGCTAGGTCACATGGTAATCTTATGTCTCGTCATTTGAGGAGAGAGATATACAGAATGAATGTGAGTGTGTCCCATCTGAAAATATGTGGGGCTTTACAGGTGGCACTAGTGGTAAAGAATCCACCTGCCAATCCAAAAGACTCAAGAGACCTGGGTTCAATCCCTGGGTTGGGAAGATCCCCTGGAGTAGAGAATGGCAACCCACTCCAGTATTGTTGCCTGGAAAATTTCATAAACAGAAGAGCCTGGCAGGCCACAGTCCATGGGGCTGCAAAGAGTTGGACACGACTGAGCAATTGAGTACAAACGGTAATAATAAAACCAAATGACCATCCTTAGTTCAGTTCAGTCACTCAGTCGTGTCCAACTCTTTGACTACTGCGGGCAGGAATCCCTCAGAAGAAATGGAGTAGCCATCATGGCCAACAAAAGAGTCTGAAATGCAGTACTTGGATGCAATCTCAAAAATGACAGAATGATCTCTGTTCGTTTCCAAGGCAAACCATTCAATATCACGGTAATCCAAGTATATGCCCCAACCAGTAATGTTGAAGAAACTGAAGTTGAACGATTCTATGAAGATCTACAAGACCTTTTAGAACTAACACCCAAAAAAGATGTCCTTTTCATTATATGGGACTGGAATGCAAAAGTAGGAAGTCAAGAAACACCTGGAGTAACAGGCAAATTTGGCCTTGGAATGCGGAACGAAGCAGGCCAAAGACTAATAGAGTTTTGCCAAGAAAATGCACTGGTCATAGCAAACACCCTCTTCCAACAACACAAGAGAAGACTCTACACATGGACATCACCAGATGGTCAACACCGAAATCAGATTGATTATATTCTTTGCAGCCAGAGATGGAGAAGCTCTATACAGTCAACAAAAACAAGACCAGGAGCTGACTGTGGCTCAGATCATGAAATCCTTATGACCAAATTTAGACTGAAATTGAAGAAAGCAAGGAAAACCACTAGACCATTCAGGTATGACCTAAATCAAATCCCTTATGATTATACAG